>JAJHZJ010000320.1:0-559499 GCA_023548195.1 Bettongia penicillata ogilbyi
ATTATAAGATAATTTCCCAAATTCTTCCTCTCCTTTCACTCCACAAATGTATTCCTCTTCTTCTCCCTTTTAAGATCATCCTAATAGAGAAGAAACACTTCCATGGTCTGTGTCCGTTCAGGTTCTCTCTATGACCCCTGATAATAATAGGCATTTGAGTGGACACATACTAGACCTTTAACAGTTTGCCTTCATTTGATCCTTATTACTGTTGACTCATGTTTATATTTTTATGTCATATTTGATTCCTCTGTACTTGTACGGAGTTGTTATGTATTCTAGTCCTTTTAGCAGTAATACTTGGAAATCCTCCATTACATTTAAAAGGTACATTTCTGCTTTACCTTTAGAGTTACTCGCTGTTTTGTTACATAAATTATTCTTGGTAGTAAGCCTGCCTTTTGCTTTTCAGAATATCCTGTTCCAAGCTCCCTATTCCTTTATGCTGGTATGTGATGCAGACTCTAATTTTTCAGTCCTTAAAATTCTTTCATTCTGGCTATTGATGTATTTTTTTGTTAACCTGAAATCTCTGCTATAATAATCCTGTTATAATATAATTATATGGAAGTGATTCTATTATATTGTGATGATCTTAAAAGAAGAACAGAAAGGGGGGAAAAGAGGAATACATTTGTGGAGTGAAAGGAGAGGAAGAATTTGGCAAATTATCTTATAATTAAGGTGAGTTAGTGTCTATAATCCTTTCGGCTATAATAATCCTCAGAATTGTCACTTTGGTATTACTTTTAGGAGATATGCTCTGGATCCTTTCAATTTCCACTTTTCCCTTTGATTCTAACACATCTGGAGAGTCTTCTTTCAAGATCTTTTTTAATATGATGTCTAAGAACCTTTTTTGTTTTTATTAATGGCTTTGAAGTAATCCAGTAATTATTTTTTCCTCAATCTTTTTTTTAGGTAAGTTGTTTTTACTATGAGATACCTTATATTTTGTTTAGCTTCTCTTTGCTCCATACTAATTTTTGCTAAGTTTATTGTTTCAGCAAAGTATTAACTTCCTTTCCAATTCTTTCATTTCTTTTCCAATTTTATCCCCTTTGGTGCTTTCAATTTTATTTATTGAAAAAGATAGAAGACATAATATAATAGAAGACATTTGACCTAGTTTTCTTCCCAGACTAGAGATACTATACTTTCAACAGTGTTATCACACCTGTATATTATTTGATGACTGCTCAAGACAGTTGATCTAACTGCAGAGAAAGCTAGTTCTGAAATTACTACTACTAAGAACTCCAAAAATTACTTACTAATGAGAATTCCAAAGAAGAATGTGAGAGAAAATAGAAATTCTTACTATTGGACTCCCTCTAAAAAACCCTCAATATCTCATCTATGTTGAAATATGTTTTAAGTTGAAATGTAAGGAAATACAAAACCAATTATTTTTTTCCAAAGTAATTCCTATGCCAAAGTTACTCTTGGGAATTGACCTTTTTTACATTACTTTCCCCTAATAGATAGTAAGTCTCTTGAAGGCAGGGGATGTCTTTCTTTTTGCTAGTATGAATGTTACCAGTGCTTAATACAGTGCATGACATAGAAAGTTCTTAACATATGCTATATGCTTTTAAGAAGTGATTTGGAAGGTACTGAATTATGAAACTGAAAGAAATTTACTGTATTAGTAAATTGAAAAGAGTAGTTACAGACATAGGAGTAATTTCAGAATTGAAATTCTGAACAGAAATTCAGAACAGAAATTTCAGAATTTCTTCAGAAAGAAGAAAATCAAAAGGCACTGAGAATAGCTAGGACTGCACAAGTACACACTCATATACACAAATGAATTTGTCTATTTCAGGAGAAAAAAAACAAAGGCTGTTTGCCTATATAAAAGTAACTTTGGAATTAGCTTTTGCATAAAATCATAACATGAATTTGTTAGAGTAAAAGTTATAATTGGTATCAAATTTTTTAAAAAATAAATGAATATGAATGGTAGAAAATAAAGATATATATATATATATATATATATATATATATATATATATATATATATATATAATCTGATACTTAAATAACCTGTTGTTGCAGAAAATGGGAAATATGCAGAAAATATTGATATGGTCTATTATCATTTCTAAACACATTTAACTAATGTAAATTAATCATCCTATGAGAAGATTAAAAGAACTTCTAAACTTTCATATAAATCTGATAGATTCTGGATTATTCTGACAACCAGAAGGACATGGTGGCCAAAAGTAGTATTGACTTAAAACATAAACACATTTGTCAGATATTACTGAAGATGATACTTGATTATGAATTTTACCATTTAAGTAGTGGGAAACAGTAGGGGGGGATTAGTTTGCTTAAATGTGGTGATTGATGTAATTAATAGCATTCTTAGGAGATTAATGTATAAATAATAAAAGGAAAATAATGGGGAGATGAAATTGGAAGAATCTATCAAGATTTTTATAATAGACTTTTTTTTCCCATACTGAACAGTGGGCCTACAATATTTGGAGGATAAAATCAAAGTTGCTTATATGAGAAATTATAAAGTAGAAATGGTATTAATAAAAGAAGAATGAGAAGAACAGACCAAAAAAATTCACAGAGTAGATCTAATTTGGAAATATAGCAACTACAACAGAATTTAAAGGATGTTGGGAGATTAATTCTCAATATAACTTAAAGAATGCAAATATACAAGGCACATTATTATTAAATAGATTATCAAAAAAGAAAAATGCCATTTGAGAAAATATCAAGAACTCCTGATCAATATGCCTATTTTCTCATTTCTATAAATAGTTAATAAAATAGTCTATACATTTGTTAAATGTATGGGTAAACTTGTTAAATGTATGAAAAGGGAACAAACTTTCCCAAAAGATATTCTACAATAATCCACATATGGATATTCAAAATGGATTAAAAGGATCAGAAAATTTGAGATCTACCATTTTTATTGTTTTTCAATTGCAAAAAGCATTGAATTAGAAGAGTAAAACAATGTTTTCCTCCAACAAACTATTCTTTGCATATTTCAAAATCATATAGTATTCTTTGAAAGATGTAACAACAGAGATAACTTTTGAAAAACAACTTCTAAATATTAATATCAGAAACAGGAAGATATAAACTTGCCAAAGGTGTGTGCACAATACCACAGGGACCAAGTAGTACCAAGTCCCAATCAAAGAAGAAATGATATAATTCACATTATAATTTTCACACTGTCAATGACCATGAATTTAAAACTAGAAGGAATCATCAAAATCAATGAGCTCACTTTTACTGATGGGGAAACTGAGCTACTGAGAAATGAGATGACTTGCTCAAGGCCATTTAAGTATAACCATTTGAGTCATATGAATAGCAAGAAAACTTGAATGGTGACTCTTAAGTCAGTTTTCTTTCCATCACATGTAAGGGTCTCTTAACAGAGCACTTTGTAACCTACAAGAGCTACCATAAAAGTGAGCTATTTATCTCTAATTCTTCTGTATACTATAGACCTGCTTTTACAATGTCAATTCAATTCAATAAGTATTTCATAAAAGCTTTCTTAGTGCAAGGCCAGGGATTTCTGTTGTATGACTAAGGTTGGCAGATCATTTTAAAGTTTAACTTTGAAGTATTTGATTACTGTAGTGTTATTTTTCAATGTTTTTTTCTTTATTTTCAGTAGTTTAAGGATACACAGTCAAGTCTGGACTTAAATATGAAAATAAATAAAGAATCATACACAAAACAAAGAGAAACTGGTTTTGTTTCCTGTCACAAACTGTATACTATTCATAACTAACAGATAATTTTCATTCTCACAGAGTTTCTTATTGCTTAAAAAACATATAGTGAAGAAGGTCAAAGAAAGTATAAATCTGAAATCACTTGAAATAACATCCTTCGTAGACAGTTTCATTTCCTTGTACTCTTCCATGACCTAATTTACATCAAAAGTTGCAATGATATCATTTTGTAAACAGATAGCTTTTCAGCACACAATGTAAGGAAATAGAAAAATAATGATAATTTTACTATACACAAAGTTCTTTGGCAACAGAGAAATAGTTAAAAAACTGCAAAAGATAAATGTTTGTAAGCTTCATCAGTTCCTTAGAAAAGATAATCTCCCTCAAACCATGAGGGATGAGGGTGAATAAATTGAATATTGATGCTGTAATAAAAAATACATATTTTATGAGGAAAAATTTTTGTTGGTTCTGTTGACACTGAGAAAGAGAAATAGACTTAAAGTAACTGTCAAGATAATTCAAACTAAGGAAGTATCGTCTTGGATGAGACTTTTTTCTCCCACTTGAATGAAATTGGCTTGGTTTTCTCAAATTATATCTCTCAATATCTGTCAAATTATATTATATAGCCTACTGCTTAATCTGTCCCAAAAGAAACCTGACCATTGCTTATAGCCAGCTCAAGACACTGAATAAAAGGTGATTTTCCATGTACTGGTTGTCAATCATTTCAGAACTCCACCAACCCTTCTCTGTACCACCAAGTGGGCCATCATGTGCATCCTTTCACACTCTATCTCTTAGACAGGAGACAGAAGCCCTGTCTGTTGGTCTTTATGAGTAAATTGAGCTGCAGAGCAGAGATCTACCCACAGGAAGGAGGCTTAGCTTAAACATCTTTTAAGAGCTGTTAAAGTGAATTGAAATGATGTTGTTGGCAATGTGTATAAATGTTGGTATAGCCCTGTTAAGTTTTGTTTTCCTAGAAACAGAAACTGTGGGCAGGAGCCCCTGGAGCCTGCTGTCAAGCAGAAGCAAGAAGAGTTTGGAGTGGAACAGTCCCCTTGAGATGAGACAAGGAGCAGGAGTAGAGAGCTGCCTGTGTGTGAACCCAGTCAAGAACTGGGAGTAGATGGCCCATAGGGGAGGAGCTATGAAATTTGAAAATCAACCTCAAGTCAAAATGAGAGAGGACTTCACTTGGACACTGTGTATTGATTAAAGAGATTGTAATAACAGTGACCTAGAGGTGGATCTTGTGGTATCTTCTCCTAACCCTTAAAAATGTGTCATGCTAGAGAAGACTCTAGTCTGGGACCCCCTGATTTTGGGGATGCAATGATATATGCTATGCACCATATGACTTACTGAGTGTTATGAGAAACATTTATGTATTAGATAATGTGTTTTGCCAAAGGACATTGCCATGAATGTTATGCTTTACTTTATTGAAATGTTTAGTTTATTGCTGAATAATAGAGTTCATTATGCTAGGCGATTAGACTCTTAAAGTTATTCATATCAGCAGTCCTCAGGTGTCCTGCCACGATTGAAATTACAACAGCGTCACATAGCTAGTAAGAGGGAGAGGTTGGATTTTCATCTCAGGTCTTCCTGAACTGTGAGAGACAGACCTGTAAAATGGAGCAACATTTGGTTGATTGTTAGGATCTAGAGTAATGGGCCATATTTTAGACAATGAAACTTTTTTTCCACAGTGTTAGTTCCCAAAGCATCAAGGGAATCTAAGAGACTGTACTCTTTCACTTAAGGAAGGGTGTACTGAGCTGAAAATAAGTTGAAGGCTATTTTCTCCGTCATTCACTTTGTTATTCTGTCTTAAATAATTGATTTTCGTTTTTTGGTTCCTGCTTGGTCCAATTCAATATGGTCCAAATTTGATTTAGAAACATTTATCAAGTGTTTACTATATACAAAACATTATGTTTACCCTCAGAATATAAAAACAATACAAGGCAAAAGCAAAATAGCAGTCCCTGATCTTGAGAGCTTCTATGCTAAACATGGGGGTATGAATATAATGTATAAACCTATAAATATAGAAATGATAATGAAGGAGTAAAGACAAATCATTTATAAAAAGAGGTGAGATGAGGCACAAGATCCAAGTCTTGATGGGAGCTAGGGCTCAAATAGATGCAATTGAGAGAGAGTGCCTCCAAAGATGGGAAACATCTTTTTGAAAGCACACAAGTAGCAGATGAAATGCTAAGATTAGGGAAGAGATGCAGATGATTCATTTGACTGGGATATAAATTGAAAAAAGGATAGCAAGATACAATATGCCTGGAGAAGTGGTACAAAGCCATATTTTGATTGTCTTTGAATGCCAAGCTGAGGAGTCTGTATTTTATGCTAGTGATAACAGTAAAACTGCTAAAGTTGTTGAGAAGAGTGATATGCATTGAGGATTATTTTGACATCTGTCTAGAAGATTATTTGGAAAACAGAGATTGGAATCAGAGCTCAAAGTTCAACCTGAAGGCAATCATAATAGTCTAGGTGAGAACTGGTGAGGTCCTGAACTAGTATGGTGATTTTGTGAGTGGAGAGGATGAAAACATGAGAGATGCTATGGAGGTAGAACTGGCAAGACTTGTCAACAGCAGACTATGAGAGAGAAGGATCAAGGATAACTATGATAGTTTTCTCTCCTTGAACCTTCTTTAAACCTAGTATACCATACTGACAGCCTTTTACAATGATATGCTATGATGAGAGCTCATTTATCTCTTACCTTGCCAACCCTTTTCAAAGACCAACTCTCTTAGCAAACTGAACTCAAATGTTAAGAAAGTATAACCTGGAGGATGAATCCTTGATAGTTGGATACAAAGCTCAAAGAGATATTTTACTTTAAAAGAGTAGCTTTTATTACCCAAAAGAACATATCTATAATGGTGAAATTTCAATAGAAATATGTTTGGACAGTAGGATCTAACACTTCTCAAAGTATACCATATGTAAAGTATAGCATATATATACTTTACCATATGTAAAATATACACTACCTATTTTGTGTAAATATAAAACTATATTTTTATGTCCCTCTTAATATATACATATGTGTATGTAGACTCTTAATCATCAGTACTGTAAATAGAAGATGAGCAGTATAGGAATAAATATTTATATAATTCAAACCTCAGTTGGTTTGGGAGACAAAGACGACCCCCTCTCACCTTTCCTCCCCCTCCCTCTCCTTTTACCTGGGGGTGCTCTGCCCAAAAGAAAGATATATTTTGGTGACTGAAAACTGCCTCTTTAACTTGAGGGTTACTGATTAGACTTGTTTCTTAAAGACCAATTCACTCTGTGGCTCCTAGATTGGACAACAGATCCCTGCCCTCTTAGCACAGAGTGAATTTAAATAGTAAATAACAACTGTTTCTTTATTGGCCAGGAAGCCTCAGGTTCTCCCCCTCCCTGTTTGATTTTTTTCTTTTTTTGATCAAAGGGCCATCCCTTGACTCCTTAAAGAGGCCTGTTCTCTTAATGGGTGTTACTTCACTTAAAGTGAGAACTTGAAAAAACCTTAGCCTAAAAGGACCAGGCTCTCCCACTGCATCCTAGGCCACCTCCAGTCTTCCTGATGAATATCAGGTCATTGCACCCAGATAGCTCTGGAGGAGAAAGTGAGGCTGGTGACGAGGCATAGCCCTCCCTCCCTCAAATCCAAGTCAACTGCCAAGCCATGTCATTATTCCCTGATGTCATGGTCCTCCTTGAGAATGAAGGACAAACATATTGGACAATAACAATGATTATAGATATTATTTATAATGTGCTTTAACATTTGCAAAATGCTTTACAAATACCATTTCATTTTATCCTCACAACAGCCCAGAAAGGTAGACAAGCTACTAAGTGTCTGAGGAGGATTTGAATTCAGGTTTCCTTGATTCCAAGACCAATACTTTATATACTCTATCACATAGTTGTCCTTTTGCCTCACCTTGGTTATGAAGGCTGGATGTTCCAAACTATCAGAACACAAAAATAAGTTAATGTCAAATCATTAAGCCCTAGTATTCATGAAGAATGAGCAAAGAGGACTCCTATCAAGACAATGTTTGGGGAGGTCCTTGTGACACTGTAGGGAAAAAAGTAGCATTAGAGAGAGGAAAATCGAATTCAAATTCTGATTCTGCCTGTTCCCAGCTTTGTGAAGCTGAAAAAGTTGTAACGTCTTTGCCTCTCAATATGTAAAATGGGAATAACCATACTTTTGCTACCAAACTCACAGGTATTTTAGGAAGTTCAAATGAGATAATATCTATGAGGCTTAATATAATCATGCTTACAGTATATGAGGTTATATAGCATCCATATGAGCAAAGAATGCTTTCATCTATATTTTAGTTTAGTTTTCTTTTGGGGAGGAAGAAAATGAAACACTTAAATCCTCCTATAATCAGCAGGTTAGGTTTTTTTTGAATGCCACCTGCAAAACAAAATATCACACGTGCTCAGAATAATTGTGATTCTTGCTGATATGTCTTCCTTTCCATTTTATCCTTTCTTCAAAGCTTTTCACTGCACATGCAGCACATACTCATGAGGGCATAGTCAACCCATGAATGATATGGAAGAGGCCAACCTATATTCCTTTATTATTTAAGAGCTTTCTTCTATGGCCTCTGCCCTCTGAAACCAGGCTTTTATTTTCAATTTAAAATGTGGATCAAGGATTGTTCCCAATGCATATTCATTTTTCTGTCATGCATTTTACGTATTCTAATTTCTCTAGACTGTTTAACAGCCATGTCTTTCCAATTACTATAGCAGTGGTATCTCTTTTTATGTAACAGATTCCATTCTCTTTTTTCCAAATAAAAGCATCCAAAATAAAAAAAAGACTTAACCCTCTGGTGACAGTGGAAAGCTATCTAACAGATAAATTAAGTCATACTCAGTGGTCTAGTATAGGAATAGAAAGCACACTTGAATCTTCATAGAACCCATCTTCAGCACAATCATAACATAAAAAGAAGGATTCAATGTGTCATTTCTTTTGACTCAGCAACAACTCAATACCACTCAGATTAGAACCTTTGTGGAAATATAGACAAAGGAAAGCATTCTAAAGCCTCAAATATTTCCAGTTATATCTTGGGATAGCTGGTCACATCAAATTCTAAATACTTTGGTTGAATCTGCATCCTACTTCATTTCCATGCTGTACATAGGCACATATATATGTGGATAGATGGATGGATGGATGGATAGATACATAGATAGATATAGACAGATGTACATAATTATTCCTAGAATTAGTAAATGATATAGTAAAACTTCCTCATGGACCAGTAATAGTCAACAATAATATCTGTTGAATGCCAGTTGTATTTGATTGAGAGTTACTCTGATGCCCACATACTTACAAACACACCTTAGAAACAAAACAAAACAGAGCAAACAAAACTTTGGCCCTTGTCTAAAACAAGTCATCCAAAATGTATTATCACAATTGAAGAGTCACAAAATCGCAGAATTCAATACTCAGAGGTAATTAAATTCAGCTCACATCTGAAAAAAATCTTTATCACAATATGTCAAAAAGATGGGCATTCAATCTTTGCTAGAAGATATTCAAGCAGAGGAAACCTATTACCTCTTGAGATAGTCTATTTCTCTCAACTTATTATTAGGAAGGTTAATTTTTCCTATTAGCAAGACTAATTTGACTTAATTTCTACTCATTGCTTCTGGTTCTGCCCTCTGGGGCCAAATAGAACATATATAATTCCTTTTCCCATGACAGTCCTTCAAACTCTTGAGGGCAGCTCAATCGTCTTAGTCTTCTCTTTTCCGATCTAAGGAGCCCCAGTTACTTCAACCTGTGTTCATATGATATAGTCTCAAATTTCTTTACTATCCTGCTCCAATTTTTGGGTCAATGAAACTAACCATAGAATTTGGAAATTCAAAGGACCTCAGAAATCAACTAGTCTGATATCTTCTTTCAACAGATGGGAAAACGGACCCATAGAACACTTATGACTTGCAGAAGTAGTAAGTAAAAGAACTAGGTTAGGTACATTGAATCCAAATTTTGTTCTTTAGAAGGTATAAGTTGCATTGCACTGAAATATCAGATTGGAAAGATATGGTCTAATAAAATTAAACAGAAACTTGAAAGTCAATCAGACTCCTGACCAAAACAAACAAAAAGCCCATCTTCAAATAGATTTACAAAGTGTATCAAACTAAATCATGATGAAAAAATCAATGAAAAAAGTCTCATTGAGGAATTTTTCCAATTTACATTATAGTAAGGGGGAAAAAAGGTCTGTTGACACTAGGGACAGAGTCTATTCATGAGTGGTGCCATGTAGGGAGCATGCCATTCCCTGTAAAGGCTGTACACCAGTGCAAGAGAAGGTCCAAGACTGTAACAAACGCAACTCTTTGAACTATAATTTTTTAAAAAAGTAATAAATTTGCATCTCTTTAAAAATATTTCAAGGTTCAGGATGATGATGATGATGGCAATAATAATAACAAACATTTATATACCATTTACAATGTACCTGGCACTGTGCTAAGTCCTTCGTGATAACTGTGTCATTTGATCCTCATGAAAATTTTAAGATTGTACAGTTACGTTTTACGGATGAGGAAACTGAGGCAAACAGGTTAATGACTTGCCCAGCCCATCTAAATCATTAACTTAGATTAAAGTATGCTTCTCTTGAAATGATCTTGAAACACTAAATCAGTCTGATAATTGGAATTTAAAAAAAATTACCTTTGTTTCATAAAGTTAAATCGTAATTTTCAGATTAGCCCTAGTTGTTGCTATTGTTTGTGAGTGTCAAGACAAGGATGTTTCTATTTATAGACTATAGAACTCTGATAATATATGAACAGATATATATATAATATACATATATGTATATATTACAGAACTCTGATATTAAATCAACATCTGTATACATAGATATCAATACATGTATACAAGCTTAGGACACATGATGGAAACTTGGAGGTTCCATCATTGCTCATTTATTTCCATTGTGGCTATTACAAATGACCTGCAGAGAAAAAGTTAACAGGAATTTACAATCCAGTATTATCAACATTATTTTATCTTCTGCTTACCTACATGCTCGGGCATTCAATTTCTACTCTTCCAGCAGCTAATCATAGGTATGGAAAAAAACTATTCCTCTTAACAAGAGCTGCAGTGTAGTAGAAATGGCCATGGAACAAATGGTCTATAAAGGTCTCATTAGATCTATGTTATAAATATGACTAAGAATCAGAAGCCAGAGTTTTGAATGCAAGCTCAACCACTAATTAAGTGTAAACTTGGACAAGTTATTTCACTTGTCTCTGTACCACTTCCTTCATCTATAAAATGAAGGGCTTAGAATAGATCAGGTGTCAAGAACTTGTAGCCTCGAAGTCACATGTGGCCCTCTAGGTCCTCAAGGGCATCCCTTTGACTGAATCCAAACTTCACAGAACAAATTATCTTAATAAAAAGATTTTTTCTGTAAACCTTAGACTCAGTCAAAAGGCCATACCCAAGGGCCTAGAAAGCCACATCCAGGACTAGAGGATTACTTAAGAATTTTACTGCTTTTATATCCTTTGACCAAAAAGTTATCTAAATAAAATTATTAACATTTTATGATATTTTCGTAGCAAAGAACATCACCATGGTGATCTAGAAACTAGACATATATAAAGTATCTATGTTATCATACATACATACACATATACATACCCAGCCCCAACCCCATCCCCAGGTCTCTGATTTATCTCTATATGAGAAACTAGTAGTTTGGAAATTCTTTTCACCAAAGAAGATAGAAAACTTCACTTTAACCTAGAGCCCTTTTCAGATGCTTGGAAACACTGAGATGTTGAGAGACTTGTCCAAAAAGACTCAGGTCTTCTTGAATCCTAGAGCTACTCTACCACTTACAGAGATTAGTATAATAAATGCTCCATAAATGCAAAAGAAGGTATTGTGTAAAGAGCAATTAAAGGAGAATAACGTAAGGCCAGTAAGACAGAATGATGCCGCAGTATCTTTGATCTCGTCAAGTCAAATATAGTACTTAAAAAGGAAAAATTACCAAATAGACAATTTTTCTGGGTATTCTGAGGGAGTTAAAAAGGAAGAATAAGGCACATAGCTTGTCCTAAAATAACTAAAAAGAAAAAAAAACCTAATCAATAAGTTAACTATTGTGGAATTTTATAGGGTTTCCAAACTGATGGTAATCCCTGTGGTAATTATTTTTGCTTCAAGACCTTGCCATTCAAGTTAATAATAATAAAAATCTATTTTTGTCATAAAATTTGTATGTACTGCATTATAGTTTACAAGGAGTTTCCCTCCTAATAATTGTATCAGGCAGGTAGTACAAGGATTATCGTCCCAAAGGAACTCCTTTCTTATTCTGCTGGATTTTTGTATTTCGTAACTAGTGACTAAAATCATGGTATCCATTCCCCAAGGACTGAGACATGATCAGGTATATTCTTAACATCTCCCTTTTTTAATATATCGTATCATACTGACATTCAAGCCCTTTGGTTTGTCATTACAATATCCTTCCCCTATTTCAAGGGTTATTCAGAGAATTTTCCAATTTTTAAATCTCAAATCTCATTTTATACTGATTAAAATGTGTCTCCTTGTTGCATGAAAATAGAGACCAAGAGAGCCTGAATCTCACAGATAGTGTGCATTTCTATTAATCTTAAAGAAGTTTTCTTATTTGATCTTTCCCTTTTATTCTGCTATTTGAGTCCTGTAGCCATTTATGTTTCAACCTATCAGATAACCTCCTCTTCAGTGATTCCAAGAATAAACATTCTCATTTTTTTGCGTAGTAACTGAAATCTGACTGGTAATGTATTCGGTTATCTTTCATTAATATTAAATGCTGCATTTTACTGAGAAAGAGCTTAACACTTGAAGCATTCATATTTCTTAAACTCTGTTGAAACCATAGAGTATTTTGTCACTATCTTTGATGACATTTATTTCCATTTACCCAAATGTCACAATGATATTATGATTCAGTAATATGCCAACTGAACTACATGGAGGCCACATTAACATGTCAAAAATAAATGAAACTATGTCAATTTAAACCTCCTGTGATCATTTTGAACCTTAGAATGTCAAATTATGATGGAAAAACACATTCTTTACCAGCCCGTAGAGGCCAGCTTACAATGTGTTATCTCCAAATAAAAAGTTATTCTGTTGAGTCTATGAAATGCATATTATTATGATCAAGCAAATTTTCATCCTAGGGGCTTAGTATGCAAAACCAAAATGTGATGATGAAGCCAAGTCAGCAAAATAGAAGGATCACCTCATGGTGAGGACTAAACAGTGATAATGTAACACAAAAAAAAATGTCATCAATGGAAAATTTTAAAGTTTACATTCTCTCAAAGTGCCATTGAATCAGCACTCTTCTAATTGGTTGCAATGAAAGTCTGATGATTTAAAAGAAAATAACTGCAACACACAGGGCCAAGTTAAATATTCGTTAAGAAAAAAGGCATTTCAAAGAAACAAATAGCTTACTAGTGTATCATATGCATGGAATTGAGAGTAAATTTATTTTCTTTTAAATCACTATTTAGATTTGTATTCTAGAGGTTATAAAGAAGCTCAAGAGTTTACTGAGGAGAATGTTACAGTCAAATGTGTGCTAAAGGATGATCATTATGGCATATGTGTCTGTAAGATGAGTTAAAATGAGGAGAAACCTGGAGATCACAATGAAGGCTATTATAATAATCTAGGCCCCATGAGATGAAAATCTGAAATAACGTGATAGCCATGGGACTAAAGAGAAGGAGTTGGATAGGAAGCATGTTGTGGAGAAATAAAGAAAGGCAACATTTGAAGAAAAGGAGCCAGTGGCAAACATCTCAATTTTCTCAGTAAAGTATGAAACATGATCATTCCTTGATACAGTCAAGGTAGGGAAGCCAATATTTGAAATAACTTCAATGTAAACTGACACAGAAGTTCAATTGAAAGAGAATAAATGTTTTGCCTTGCTATAGTGAGAGCCAAGATGAGGTTAAAAAATACTTTTTCATGTAGCAATCAGAATAGTTGTGTAACTTCCTCTTAATGTTCAGCAGTTTCTCAATAATACTGTAATAGAGGGTGGGAATCATCCACTGTTGGAGCTGGACAAATGGTGAATGGCAATCATAGAAAGAAGTGGAAAATTCAAAGAGTATTCAGTGGAGTTATTGGATAACTGTGGGAATAAGACAAATAAGGGACAAATGTGAAGGCAGGAGAAATATAACAGTCTGAGATAGCACTGCTGTCATGGAAAGATTGGAAGTTATGAGGAGGTCAAAGAATTGGTTTTAGAATAGTAAGGCATAGGCAGAGATGTGAGTAAAAAATATTATGATAAGATAAAGAATTAAAGGATATGAAGAGAATTTAAGGAAAAATAGCTGTGATAGACATCTGGCAATTATTGAATAGGCATAATATTATATTTTTCAGCTTTTCATGTCCCCTTTACAAATGCTGGCCAGGTCCTACAAAATAAAAAAAAAAAATTAAAAAAAATAAAAAAACTTGAGTGCAAAAAAAGAAAAAAGGCATAAACATTCAAAACATTCTTTACAGACTATAATGCAATAAAGATAAGGAAAATAAAGAGAAAGGATTCAGATTTAAATGAGTAAAATCACCAATCAAGAAGAAATTCTTAAGAGCTTACAATGTACAGCAGTAAAGGCAGATACAAAAACAACTGTGAAGCAGGGCTCCCTCCATGATTCTTAATTCTGTCTTTCCAGCTAAGAAAAGTTGTTTCCCTCCTAATGCTAAGTAGCAACATACATGTAGATACTGATTTACACAAAACACATCAAGACACATGAAGAATAAATTTCATAATGCTAAAGTATTAGTGGATCAAAGAGCACATCATAGAAACTGCAAAAAAAATTAGAATTTTCTACACTTCAAAACCATGTCTTCACCTGTGTGTTCATCTTTCATTGCCAAAGAAGACCATGCCATCAGATAAATGATGACATGACTTACACTTGACTTTATTTTGAGTGAGGGAGGGCTGTTCAAGTCACCAGCCTCACTTCTCCTCCAGTCATCTGACCAGACATTCATCAGGATGATTGGAGATGACCCAGGATGAGGTAATTGGGGTTAAGTGACTTGCCCAAGGTCACGCAGCTAGTGAGTGTCAAGAGTCTGAGGTGAGATTTGAACTCAGGCCCTCTTGACTCCTGCACTGGTCTTCTATCCACTGCACCACCCTAGAGGAAGTTCATGGCCAGATCTTTTTTTTTTTTTTAATTATCTTCCCCTTGAGGTCAGCAACTATATTTCTTTTTCCTTGTATTTGTTTCCCCAGCACTTATTATAATGGCTTCCACACATTACACCTTTAATAAATGCTTGTTTCTTTGCTTCCCTTGCCTTTTACCACAGACAAAATCTCCCTACATTTTTTCCCCTTTATGGGTAAAAGGAACTTCTGAAATCTTTTATACTCGTATACTTCTTTGAGGGAAATATCAGCTGGCATTGACTAAATGACAGCTAGAAATGAATGAAAATTGTGGGTGATGACTATATTCACTTATGATTCTCTGATTTCAAGTACTTGTTAAAATCTCTTAGAATATATAAAGGACATAATTCACTCCTGATTCTCTTTTTGTCTCTCCCCTAACACTTGTGTACTTTAGTCGTGGATATAGAGAGAGCCTACCACTGTTGCTCCAGTCTTGTAACCTAATTCATTTCTTAAAAGTAATTTTCAAAGCTAATGATTGTATATTATACTTCATACCTTTAATGATATATAATAATTACAATCTTTCTTATCTTCAGTATCACCTTTCCCTGACATGTGACGATGGGAGCAGACAAAAAATGAAATGTGGAGTGATGTGAGAAGGCATAATAATTATACTATACATAAGAGAGGCAGCAAGAGATAGGGAATGGAGATCTGACCTCTGAGTCAAGGCCATGGTCCATCTCCTACCTCTGACACATAGTGGTTAAAATGACCCTTGATAAGTTATTTTTACTCTCTAGACAGGACTCTGAACTACAAGTTTCCGTGAAACTACTGATCCACATTGCTAAAGGAAGTTTCTTACTAGGATCTCATTATACCAATTAAACCACATTCTATACATATATACATATATAGGTATACACATATACATTAGCATTCCTATGCATATGTAAAAAAAGATTCTCATGCTCTCCCCGACAATTAATTTGATGTGATATTTATAAGTGCTTTCACTGTCTCATGTTCCCTAACAAGTCACATACTAGACTTATTTTCTGTCCTAATTACTGCAGACTTGATTTACAGCCCTCCCCACTTGTTTCCCCTTTCTTTTCTTTAATTATATTGATAAATCCTTCCCTTGGACTTTGGACATCTAAGGGAAATCAAGCATTTTTGGAATAGATTCCAGAGTTACTCTATTTTTTATACTTTTAGTGATAACAGATACTAAGGAAGTAAAGAATGGTAACTTGACTGGGTAATGGTAATGACTGGAGTCTGAGGGGATGACCCTTGATGAAAAATTCATATGATCTACTTTGTACTTTTATATTATGGACATTTCTGTTGTTAATTTTTAAATATCTTTCCCTTTCTCACCTTGAAAATATGTCATGTTTGGGATTTAAAGGTATGATTCTGTTTGCCAAATTTGATAGTGGTTAAAATTGACTTATTAAAATTGTGGGTTTCTGTAACTCCAGTGTCATTTAAAAGTCCTTGTTTAGCCCACCTCTTTTTTTTCCCCACTCTTCTTGGTTAGAAATTATATACATGTTCTGTTCCTGAGACACAAATCCTGAGATTTGAGGATTTGTGTCTAAAAGACCTGAATCCTATTAATTCCTGTAGTATGCACAAACAAAAGTTGGTATATTACTAAAAATGCCATTCATGGGCCACCCAAGAGCTAGTATAGTGTTCTGGATTTGCATATAATAAGACTTAAGTACCAATCTTGCCTCAGACAACCACTATCTGTATTACAATTGGCAAGACACACCCTCTTCTAATCTGTTTATTTATAAAAATGAGGGGGTTGGATTAGATGACCTCTGAGTTGCATTTCAATTCAAAGTCTATGATCCTATGAATCCGACCTCCCTTACTTGCTAGTGCTGAAGTCATGGGCAAGGCACTTTGTTTCTCTGAGCCTTAGTTTTCTCATTTGTAATTTTTTTTTTAAATGGACATAATATTGCTTATTTCAGAGGGCTGTTATGAGGTCCATATGAAAATCTTACCAGGGAAGATCATTCTGTCACTATAGTTGCTTCTTCTAAATGGTCAGATGATTCCAAAATCTTCATTTTAAGGAATGCGCTCATGCCAGCCATATTTATTCTTGTTTTCTTATTTGGACTAAGAAGCTAAATTCTTTCTCCAGCACATAGGTGCCTTCTACCCAAATTTTCAAAGTCCTTTAATGTACAGCTGTATTATCTTTCCCCATTATAATACAAGCTTTTTGAGGGTAGGGACAGATTTCTTATTTGTGTTCCCAGAACTTAGCAAAGAGCCTGTCACATAGTAAGCTCTTTATGCTTTTTTTTTAATTTGAGCTTACCCAGGACAATATATTATTCAGTTTCCAGATTTAAAAAAAAAAGGAATAAATTTAGAGAACAAATTAGATTACACTCCAGAATATCCAGACTGAACAATACAAATATGTCTGTATAGATGTACATACATATATAAATTTATGTACAAATATGTATAGTTCTATTTGTAGATAGACGTGTATATACATGTATGTATATGTATACATATTCACAAGGTTTAAGGTTTAATTCATGTACCCATTGATGTGGATACATTTTATAAAATTTTATTAGGATAAGTTAGAATAAGTAGCTTTTCTCAGGGATGTAATATTTCTATCTCCTTTAACCCATCCAGAATGCATTGAATAATCTGGGTTTTTTGCAGTTTTTCTTACATATTCTAAGTATTCCAATAGTAATTTTCAGATAGGAAATTTTCTGAAATCAGTCCTATTTAAAACGCAAAAATGTCCTGTAGATTCATCAATGTAATACTCAAAGAATAGCCACTACTAATTCTCTTTTTCCTTGCACACAGCTATTCAAGCTCTCAAATTATACACTCCTTGGGGACAGATTTTGTTCTTTGTTTGGCACAATTTCATCTATTGTATGCCACCTCACACATTTATAGTGTCTTATAAACAAGAGTAATACCAGAATTCTAAATAATGGTGCCTCCAGAAAAGTCTACAAATGAACATTTGGGAATAAAAACAGGTAGGATACATTACTTTCAGTGGGGTGCCAACTAGGTTCATTCCCTGGATATTGAATGTTGTTCATAATTCTTGAGATGTAATCAAGGTTTTATTGAAGATATTATATGGGAAATGACATTTTGCTGTGCTTTTTTGACAAATTGTTGGTTCTACAATCGAACAAATTGATGTGATTGTTCCATATACCTCATGAATATGCTTTGGAAACCAAGATGTTTGATATAGTAAAGTTTTCTGACATAAAATAGGTTCAATGAATGCTAACAATAAGCATTATAGCAAAAACCATTTATAATACAAGTGTTGGGGAACATTATAAGGTAACTGTTTTGTATCAGCTTTTTTTCTTCTTGTTATGCTTCAGAATACATGATGATTGGAGCAGTGTGCATATACATGTGAATATGTCATAATGGTCCACATTCCAACAAGTCCCTTTGAATCCCTCTTACCAACATGGGCTATTTTGATTTCAGTTGCACTGAACAATATGAAACAAAAAGAGAAGCATTACAAACAGCATGTCTATTTGTAAGAATTTTGTAATAATATTAAGATGTTTGTGTGTCATCTAATGACAAAGAATTATTGAAGAGCTCTTGTCATCACCATTATCTTTACATAATTGATGGTGTTTTCTTAAGGCTATATGATAAGACTTTAGTGTAAATGTTCTATTATGAGTGATACCAGAATTACTATCTGCAGGGTGAGGGAAACTTAGAGGATGCCAATAGAAGAAAATTTTTATGTGTATTTAGCAAACATACTATTGAATAGCAATGACAAAGCACCATTTTGGATGCTATGGAAGAATAACTAATTAGAAAGCAGCATAAGGTACAGGAACAGAAAAAAAAGCCTCTAAATTTGTAATAAGAAAAGTAGGATTTGAATCTCGGCTCTACCATTTACTAATGTTCAGGGATGATTGGGTGGAGAATGGTGGCAGCAATGCCAGGTAACCAATTAATCAAAGAAATCAAGGGACAAATCACTGAGCTAATGACATATTAATATTTAATGAAGTACAAAGACATTCCAACATCCTGTTATTGCTTTGTTATGTGTAAAGGAGTTCTTAACGGAATTAGAAAGAAAGCCTGGTCATTGCTATGGAAAAAAATAAAGATTGGCCATGCCCAAGGGAGTTCTTAAAATTTGGTCAATATGGTTCTACTAATTTGATGCATTCAAAGCAGGGAGGCACTTTTTAGGCTATGGATTCTTTACCCCTGCCAGAGGTCAATAATGGGAAGGGATTTTTCTTTCCTGCCCCTTATTGATCATGATGTCTTTCAGGAGGCAAGGGGAGCTACTCACATAGGAGGAGAAACCTCCAACTGGTAGTAGGTTACAGTCACAGATCTCTGACAGTAGAGACCTAACAACAGATTCAAGAGGGAACTTGCTCACAGAGTTGAGGGCCAAACTGTAGAAAAGAGGAGAGCTAAAGAAGTCAACTGCACACATCACAGCAGAGGTATTGTAATCAACTAGAGCAGCATGAGGACTCCAGGGGAAGAGAAAGGACATCGGGGTCCAGCAGTAATGAAAGCAAAATTTACCTTGGCCATATGTTTTCCCACAAGTGTGCTTCACCACCCCCTTATACTCTCAGTCTGTGGCCACTTTTCTCCACAGATGTATATGTAGGGAGATATTTTATAGTGAACTCTTTTATACTATACTATCTTATAGATATTTTGCTTTGAGTTAATTGTCTCCTGGCTATGAGGTATAAATTTTCTACTAGGAGATTAAGAGAAAGTTTAAAATGTGGTCCCTCAAACCACATCCTTGAATGATAGCCTTTAGTCCATTTGAGGTGGCAGTCCAATAGAAGAACTATAATAGTTATAAGGCCTTTATTTGAGAGTTTCTTTGAGAACCAAGAAAAAGACATAAATGCTCAGAATAAATGGTAGTATTCAATCTATAATTCACTCTTTAAATAAGTAATTGATTCTAATTTTTAAAACGTAGAAATAAAATTCCATGGATATTCCAAGAAAATAGATACATTTCAAAATACAATTTGTAGTACCTAATTTAGCTCCTTGCAAACAGCAGGTGTTCAATTATGTAATTCAATTAATTCATTAATAAATTTGTTGAATATTGACTGAGCACCTATTAGCATAATTTCATAATTGCAGAATTTGTAGATAAGGTTGCAAATCTTATCCATTATATGCAAATCTGAGACTTTTTCAACGAAAATAATTATTTCTGATAAGAATGGAGGATATAGTCTTAGCAATATTTACTCTTTCTAGAAATCCAGCAGTAAAGAAGTGGATCAAGAGCTAAAATGATTGTCAAAGTTAAGATCGTCTTTCCTTTTCTTTTGTTTCCTTTCCTTTCCTTCCTTCATTCTTTATTTCCTTTCCATGAAAGATCTGAGAATGGATGTAGGGAAAAAGTGATGAGCTAGTGAACCTGGAATTAAACTCAAGAAAAAGGAACTATTGGTGGTTTTCCAGAAAGGAGATGAACAAGTGGAAACTAGAAGACAAGTTAGATGGGATTACATTTGGAAGGAATAAATACAAGAAAAAAGAGTAAAAAGGAGTAAGATATGAAGAAATTTGGATGCCATTTTAGAACTAGCATTTTAATTCTTGCACTCATTATGATATAAAAGAAAAAAATACTATATTTGAAATCAAAGTTAAAATCTTGGCTTTGCTAATTACTCCTTATGTCATCTTTTTAAAAAGTCATTTAAAGCATCTTCTTTTAAATTACTCGGATGAAAATTAAGAGATTGGATTAGCTGGCCTCAAAGGTTTCTTCTAGATCTTACCCCAATAGCACATAAAAGGCAACAGAAAAATAAGAAATGTGGGAAATTTGGCAGAAGTCGAGGATGAAATCAAGGAGAAGGCTCTGAGTTGAAAGTCTTAACATTCTTTCTTTGGCTCATTTATTTTTTTTCCAATTTACTAATGGAGCTTGGGGGTATAGGGGTGGGGAACTAAAGAAAATAAAGGAAGAATAATTCAGTGACCACCTTTAGGGAAACATTACAAAAAAAAAAAAGGTGAAGACAGAGTAAACTAATCTTTTGGGATCTAATTACTTTGAATCACTCCCAAACATCACATGTAAAATGGGAAGTTTTAGTAAATTAATCTTTTGGGATTCAACCATAAATACAATATTTCTGTTTAGACTCTACCAAGAGTCAACAAAACAATTACTCTCTGCATCATTGCAAACCTTTGGATAGGGGGAGTGGTAACATAACTTTGAATGCTACATTTGCTTTATTTTAGAATTTCAAGAACCATAAGTTTTTTAAATATACTCAAAGACAGATTTTGGATTAAGATAAGGATGCGAAACATAATATGGAAGCCCATTTCTCCCATATGTTGCCCAACAAAAATGTAAAAGTGTTTGAAGAATGATCAAAAGATTCAAAGAATAGTCACATTAGACATTTTAAAGTTGTTTGGAGGGGAGAAAGTTCAGCTGCGTTGCCTCTAATCTGCCATCCTAGATCTGAACTGAGTGTTGAATCAAATCATGAAAAGGAGGAGGCAGATGTGAGGGGCCAAAACATTCCCCACATAGGGACATACAACACAAATGCACAGAGACAAAAGCTGATGAGCTGAAGAATTGTAAATAGACCAGTGTTCCTGTATCCTACAATTCTTGGAGGGGAATAAAATGTAAGATACCTGGAAAGTCAGGAAGGAACTAGATTGTGACAAGGACTGACTGTCAAAAAAAAAGGTCTTTCTTTGTATCACCAGCAACAGCAAGCAGTGTTAGAGAGGTTGCTTTCAAAATAACTATAGAATGTATAAAATATTTGGCAGTCCACCTACTAAAAATACACATAGTACCTATATAATTATATGATCATGACTATAAAACACTTTTCAGAAATGAAAACCTAAATAATTCAAGAGAAAATAATTGTTATGGTTGGGTTATACTAATTCAAGAAAAATGCAAATGCTAACTAAAATAATGTTACTGATTCACTGCCAAAAAAAATCAAAGTAACAAAAAGTTACTTTATTGGTTAAGAAATAATAACGTCCCTCCTGACCTCTGGTTTCATAACTCCAAGCAGTATCATTCTAGGCATCTTGAACTGGACATTTCAAACTCATTATGTTCATAGAACTAATGATCTTTCACCCCAAACCTTCTTCTTCTGCAAATTTCCCTATTATTTATGACCACATCATCCCAGTCACCCACCCTTCCAACTTCAGTGTAATCTGTAACTCATCTCTTGAACTCTCTCCCTACATTCCATCTGCCTCTAAGTCTTGCTGTTTCTACTTTTACAAGTATTCTCATTTATGTCCATTTCCACATCAAACACCCAGAAGTAGGCCCTGGTTTTCTTAAAAATTCAATCCAAATCCAACTTTTTGAAGGAAATCAGTTCCATATCTCCTCCTCATGGTACCTTTCTTTTATCTTTCATTTACTCCTAATAAGACTTATATATACATAGTCATTTGCCTACTGCTTACCTAATTAGAAGGTGAGCTTCTTGAGGGCAGGGACTAAGTGTGTATATTTTTTTTCTTTGTATTCCCAGTGATTAGTGTACTGCTTGGCATATAATAAACAATAGATGCTTTGTTGATGAATTGGCACATAGTAAGAGCTTAATAAATGCTTTTTAACTGAATAACTGACAAATTAAGAATACTCTTGAGACCCTGGAATGTATTTACCACACAGTAAGATACAATCAGTAATGTGTATGTTCCTTCTTCCTTGCCGAGGAAGACCGTGCCATCAGAGAAATAATGACAGGACTTGCACTTGACTTTGTTTTGAGTAAGGGAGGGCTGTGCAAGTCACCAGCCCCACTTCTCCTCCAGAGTCATCTGAATCCAGTGACTAGATATTCATCAGGATGACTGGAGATGGCCCAGGATGAGTAATATTGTCAGAAGAAATAAGGCATGACAGTGAAATAAGATTTGTTTTTTGCACATATGACTTTTAGAAATAATCTCATAGGTTTTAAAATTCTTTTGTATTTTTTAAAATCTTTAATATATCTCTTTTGTACCCATGCACTCTACATTCCAGCCAAACTGGCCCATTTGCTGTTTCCTGTGAGCAACATTACATCTTCCATATCTGTGCCTTTGTACAAAATTCCTTCCATGCCCAAATGTTCTTCCTAAGATTTTGGCCTCTTGGCATCTACATCCCCTCATAGCTCAGATCATGGGTTACAACCTAGAAGATTCTTAAAGAATTTCCTCCCTAGTGATGCTGTACAGCTCAAATAAGATAATAGACATAAAGCACTTTGCAAATCTTAAAGGACTACATAAATGCCATTGTTATAATTCTTCTTATTATTATTTTTTATTTTGCAGGCACCAGGCTTCCAGTCTGGTGATGACTTCATTTCATTAACACTCTATTTATAATCCTTTTGCAACATTTATAGAGCAATGCAAAAAATATTCAACAACTGGACACTGAGGGAGGCAGAAATGTACCTGCCCACACTTTTAAGCTTAATCTGTACTATTAACTTTTAAAAGAAGCATAGACAATAAATAAAACAGTAAATCAAGACCTGATGTGTAGCAATTGTTGATCGTGAGGCTTAATTTAAGCTAAAAATTTAACTGGCTCTTGCAAGTCAGTTAGAGCTAACTTCTGCACATCCCTGAGTACACAGGGAGTTCAGAGCTGTTAATGTTCTCTTCACCTTCCCTCAGAAATTGCTTTTTTATCATAAAAGCATAAACAACGACCACCCCAATAAAACAACAGTTGGCATTTATTAAGAACTTTAAGTCTGTAAAGATTTTGACAAATATTGTCTCACTTGTTTATCTGTCTATATGTTGTTTTTTCCCCAGAAAAACATGTCCTTTGGAAGGAAGCACATGCTTAATTATTGTCTTTGTCATCGAATATCTAATATGATGTTTGGCAAATGGTAGGCAATCAGCAAATACTTACAGTTCACAGTTCCTGGTTTTAATGATATTTAAACTTCTCCACTGAAACAAACAACAGCATCAAAAAAAACCCCTAAGCAACATGATTTGTAGAAGTGCATGCATATACAAGTGTAAGTTCATGTGTGTCTACATAGATACATGTAAACAAAATTTGGTTCAATCTAAGTTGTGAAACAGTAAAACTTTTTGAATTTGAACTATAATCATTGGAATTTATTATAACGAGTATAGGTTAGACAGAAGTTTACCAACAAAGATTTTGTAATGTGAATAAATAGGGGGAAATACTTTAGCTAGAATATATAACTGACTGAAGATAATAATTGATATTTTTGTAGTGCTTTTGAATTAAGTGTCCTTAAAAAAATGAAAACTTACTAGGTCAGCATTCCAAGTATTCATATTCTATTGTCCTTCATCCTAAATGTAGCTAATTTGGACACTGAATAGAAGCATGAGACTTAGAATCAAGAGGACCTGAATTCAAATGCCACCTCAAACACTTAACTACCTGTGTGATGTTAAGCAAGTCACTTAAAATTTTTCAGCCAATTTTCTTATCTGTAAAACAAGAATAACAATAGTACTCATAGGATTTTTATGAGGATTAAATGAAGTAACCTATCCCTAGTGCTCTGCAAACTTGTAAAATTCTAAATATGTATATTTATATGCTTATATGTGTGTATGTATGTATATATGTACATATATGTATTACAAATAATGTATATCTTTTCAGTGCCTGATTAACCTACATATACACTTCCATATAGGTATAGATCTTGGTAAGTATGTCAAGTTCTATATCAATATATTATTGTTGTTGCTATTATTAGTTATTGTAATTTTTATTATTCCAGCTCACAGAACATGGAGCTTTCTATGATCACATAGTTTGTAGGTATAGGATGTAGGATTCAAATCCAGTTCTTCTGCTCCAAGTCAAAACAGATAAGAAAATTTTATATCAATAACAAAGACAATAAACTTTACCCTGATCAAATAGAATGAAAGGCACTGTTAGGTAAAGTGGCAGGTTAGGTGTCCCACAGTAGGTTGAGATAAAAACAAAAGAATGCTTGGGCAAGGCAGTTGTTAGAAGGCCTGGAAAATGGCTGTGGGAGGGAGTGAGGGAGACTATCGTCTTAGTATACTATCTGTCATCTTCCTAGTTCAGCTATTACTTTTGCTAACTGGGTACAAAGTTACGCTGTTTTTATACTTTTGAAGGATTCTAGGGGTTGTCAATACCCTCTAAATTTGATGCCCTGATTACTCAATTCTAGTTACGACTGCTTTAAATCTAGTATTCTTTCCGTTACATTGCAATAAGACCACAGTCTTTAAAACACTCCCCCTATATACACACACACTCCATATACATACACACACAAACATATACACGTACTTACATATACAACAGACTCACAGGAAATTTACTAATTACATATCAATAGATTTAAACGACAAAACATAAACTTTGCAATGCTCTTTTAGTAAGGTATACTGTAAAAACAATAAAATCATTCAGCTTTGAACATTTTGTGCATTTTATACTTTTCAAAAACTGATGCATTTCTTTTCTGTAAATGTTCCAAGTCAGAAATTTTACTAAATTAAATAAACAGAAGACTTCTCCATAAGGACATCATCAATGGCCAAATGATACTAGATTGGGGGAACCACATGTTATAATTTCATAGGCAGAAATAGATGTCATTGTACTCCAATAAAGAAGACAAAATTGGACAGATGCACAACAGCCATTTGTTGGAGTAGCCTAGTAAAATAATAAACTCTAGCAAGGATACAAATCAAGACAATAATCTGATTCAAGACCCAATGCAGCCTCGAAATATAAACTAACAGTAATATGTCTAAGGGATAAACAATGTCTCAAACATATATATATATATATATATATATATATATATATATATATATATATATATATATAATACCACCCAGTGTGAGATTCATAGTGCTATATCGTCATTTAAAATGCACGATTTTACATGCACCTCCAAAAGGAATAATTCATTGCATTGTTTTCAGAAAGTACAACAAACAGTACATAAAGCATCCTGCAGATCACTTTGTTGAACACAGAAAAGCTGGGAAATATGAGTCCAGCAGTTTCCCTGCATCACCAATAGCTTAGCTCCCCAGTTCAAATGGGCCAATGTGGATGACATCAGTTCTTCGAATTTATTACTGCTGTGAAGAAACCCTGCTGCTTTGAAAGGGACCATGAATATTTCCTAAAATCTCGTAACCCTTGCTGACTTCTGAATCATTTCTTAAAAACAAAAGCAAGTTATGGTCCCCAGTCAAAATGTTGAAAGGAAAACACCTTCCCTTTTGAAAGCAGGACTAGGAAAGATATAAACCCTCTATTTCTTTTGCTCCCATATCCAGAAACAACATTGTGCATTACATGGGCTCCATGATTCATAGGGGATTTGAGAGACCCTCTTAACAAACCAATACTTAAACACAGATTACCTATACAATATCCCTGAAAAATAGGTATCCAATTTTTACTTAAAGATTCTTAATATGGGGGAATCCAGGACATCCCATTCCACTTTAGGATATATCTAAGTGAAAAGAAGCTTTTCCTTATATTAAGCCTGAACTTGCTTCTCAAAAGGTCTACCTATATTTCTTCAGTTTTACTCTCTGAGCATTCATTATGTTCATTTTCTAATACTGAATTACTTGAAAAGAGGAGATATATATCTTATGCCTAAGAACAAAATGCTGCCTAATGAAGGGCAAATTGTCTGCATATTTTTCCCCTTTAAACATGATCCTCAATAAGTGAATTTTTTATACCTTTTAATATAATTTTAATATAATTAAATTCAACCCAGTATCTCACTCTCCTCACTCTCCACACAGGCTCTTCCAAACCTCTTTAATTCTTCCCCAAGCCTCCTATAGCCTCCCCTTACCACACTCTTTCTGCTAAGAACCTTGGCTCACATTTTACAAAAAAAAAATGAATTAATTGAATGATCAATAGATAAATAAATGGAAGATGAGGTTATTTCCCATGGTTCTCTCTTCCTCGTGCTTTTTGCTGCTATCTCCTCCTTTACCCCTGTCACACATTAAAGGTGACCTTAGTCCTTACTAAGGTCAACACTTCTACCTACATAAGCCATCCAGTTACATCCCATGTCTTATAACAGATGGTTCCCTCTGTCATTCTCTCTCCACTTATTTTCAATCTTACCCTATCCTTCCCTACAGGCTACATTGATGACCATGTCTTCCCCACCCTCATAGAAGTTGCATTTGATTCTTTGGTTCCCACTAATTATCCAGCTTCCTATATATCTTCTGCCCTTTGTGGCTAAACTCTTTGAGAAGGCCACTGAGAATAGGAGTTTCCACTTTTTCCCTTCTTCCTCTCTTCTTAACTCTTTGAAGCTGGCTTTTGACCATATCATCCCACCAAAACTGCTCTCTCCAAAGTTACTAATGGCCATTTAACTGCCCAATACGATGGCATTTGTTTTTCAGTTTTTATTCTCTTCCAGATTTTGACGCTGTTCATTCTTCTCTTTTTCCTGGATACTTTTTTTTCTCTAGATTTTTAGAATATTACTATCTCTTGTTTCTTCTACTAATTTGTTTCCTTTGTTGGAACCTTATCTTGATCATACACTTTACCCTTAGGCATCCCACAGAGTTATGCCTTGGGTCCTCTTCTCCCTATACTACAGCACTAGGTGATCTTATCAGCTTCCATGGAATTAATTACCATCTCTATGCCTATGATTCTCAAATCTTTATCCTGGTTCAACCTATCTGCCAGACTCCAATCTTATATGTCAAACTACCTCTCAGACATCTTGAACTGAGTATTCAGTAGACATTTTAAATGCAGCATATCCAAAGTCAAACTCATTTTTCCTACTAAATTCTTCCCATCCATCCTAACTTTCCTATCATCCTGGGTCATCTCCAGTCATCCTGATGAATATCTGGTCACTGGATTCAGATGGTTCTGGAGGAGAAGTGAGGCTGGTGACCTGCACAGCCCTCCCTCACTCAAAACAAAGTCAAGTGCAAATCATGTCGTTATTTCACTGATGGCATGGTCTTCTTCAGCAACAAAGGATGAACACAGACACTACTGGGGACAACACCATCCTTCTAGAATCCATATTAAGTGAAGAACTTGTGACCCAAAAGGGGAGATATTATACTACTGCTGCTTTACATAAAAGTGTTCTTAGTTACACATTCATGTGGGCCCACATGGCAGGGAGAGGTATGTCACTTTGTCCAAGCAATTTCTCAAGTTTCTGGTTGTTTAATTTTCATGAGTTGAGGGACAAATGGTCCATAGACATATCCATCTTTTCCTAACATCTGGAACATGCATTGGTTATATAAGTGTGTTGAAAAATTACCATTATGATAATGTCTTCAATGCAATGCAATGCAATTCAGTAAACATTTTCAAGTGCTTTCTGCATGTAAGGCATTGTATTTGGTATTGTACATAAGAAAGACTGGGTGTGTGATTTCACTGTAATAGTGAACTTGCTGAGTAGGGCACCAAGACTTTGACCTGCCCAGTATCACACAGTCAGATAGTGTTGCAGGTGAGATTTAAAGCCAGGTTTTTTTATGGTTATGTTGGGCACATAGTAGGCACTTGATAAATGTTTATTAAACTACACTGAATTGAATTGCAGGCTTCACAGTAATGGCCATTTTCTAACACACTTGTGTAACCAGTGTCCTTCATGAGCCAGAGAAAGATAGATGTTGTCTAGGGACCTTTTGTCTCTAACCTCATTATAAAAATAAACAAACATAATCAAAAAATAATCTCTGCCCAGTGACATTTCTTACAATATTTGGAAGAGATCTATCAAGCTACCATAAATACTGCATTGGGACAACAGTTCCTTTTACTCAAAAGATAGTTAAAGGCACTGAAGGTACTTTTATATAGTCTTAAGATTGTTTGATTCATTGTTTTTGAAAGGAAAGGAAATAATTGAGTTGAATATATGTGAAATACATAATACAAATAGCTGAGTGGAAGGCCTTTAAACACAAATATATTTCATGTTGAAAATAACACAGGTAAGTATAGAAAGCACCCTTTTTTATCAGAAGATGTTGATGATTAAAAATCAGTCTTCAAATTGTGCTGCTTAGTTTTGCTAAAATGCTTTCCTCCCCACGCCCCCCAACCTCCCGTCCACTGGCTTTCTTTTTAGATTTTGGTTTTAAGGAGTGGTTCACTGACCAGAAAAGAGGGAGGAATATGTACAGAAATGAATTTGATGTAAAAACAAAATACATCAATAAAAATAAGATTAAAAATCAACTAGTATCAATGAGCTCCTATAATGTCCTCTCATACATGCTAGGTGCAATGGTATATATACACGGAGAATTTAAAACATGGTGGCTGCCTCAAGTTAGTTTAAACAATTTAGGAAGACAAAAAGAAAACACATAATGAATCATTTCACCAAGCATTTATTCAGTTCCTCTTGTTTACAGGCACTATTTTAGGTTCTAGGAACACAGATACAACCATCTTTGACCTAAGACATTTGCCAGAATTTGGAAACTTAAGAGCTTAAATAATGGTACAGTCAAGGGTTTGTGCAGACAACGTATCAGCTCCTGTATGGTAGAATCAAAACAAGGTTTCTAGGAAGAAGACTTGAGTTAGCCCAGAAGAATGGACAAAATTTGATAAGTAGATGAGAGGATAGAGGAATTATACATGGGCAAACATCTCAATCAAAAGTACAGAGTTATATAAAGCACATAAGTGAAGACTTAATTGAAACTCCATTAAGAAAAACAGGGAGGAAAAGATTCTGCCTTGGAAATAAAGTCACATGAGTCCTAGAGATGAGTTGATTGAATCAATTTGGAATCATTTGT
The DNA here is from genome assembly GCA_023548195.1 of Bettongia penicillata ogilbyi. Classification (NCBI taxonomy): domain Eukaryota; kingdom Metazoa; phylum Chordata; class Mammalia; order Diprotodontia; family Potoroidae; genus Bettongia; species Bettongia penicillata. The sequence goes on from JAJHZJ010000320.1 coordinate 29,999, forward strand.
TAAAGCAAATCTTCCACAGCTTAGCAGATGGCTTACATACATTACTATTGATTAAAATAGTATTAAATGGTGAAGAACAAATATCTTGCAGTGAAGTTCCAGAATGGGTAGTAGATTGCATACTTTGAAAAATCTGTGATAATACTTTTGTGGATAAGCACTTGATAAATACTAGTTGACTGACTGAATGAATAATGTTGATCATTACCTTTCTGTAGCTATTGAAATTCTTGTCCATGATATTTCATGTATATTGATAAAGAATCTACCAAATGTAATGTTGATGGAATGGGAAGATCTTTCCACCCATTAATATGGGTGACCAGTTTTGTGACCAGCTTTGAGCTTGGGCCCACCTGACTGCTGTGATGGAGGCTGAGTCACACAAAGTCTGAGTCACATGGAGTCCATGGTGGAAGGAGCTTGCGGAAAGGATAGAGGAGGAAGGGTGCAGCAGGAAGGAAGAGTAAGGCAGAACTGGGAGAAAGCAAGGCAGAGCTGAGGCAAAGCAGCTAGCATAAGTGAGAGAGGGAGGAATATTTGTGGGGAGGCCTAACAGAGGGAAGACTTGGGGATGTCAGTGCTCCCTGGATTGGTGATTTGTGTAAACTTCTTTGTTGCCATGGCAGGATTGGCTTTCTGGTATCTGAATAAATATCTTGGTTTTGTCTTTGAGGAGCAGAGTTTGTTACATTTTGTAATTAAACCCCATAAATACATCTGCATATTCATAGCAGCTGCTGTGGGTATCGCATTGGCAATATATCAAGCATCCAGGAAGTCCTTTTTTTAGATATTTATATTTTCTAAATACTAGTGTAATACTTTGCCCAAGTTTTATTTTCCAATTTTGCCAATCTACCTCATTTTCTTGTTATCTAGTTTTCACAATCTTTCTTTTGTCTGTCTTAAAGTATTATGAAATTGTGAAAACACTAGATTATGGTTCGGTTTCACCAATCATTTACTTCCATCACCTTAACTTGTCACACAACTATGATTCTTTGAAAATCATGATGTGCCATGAGTTGCAACTGTATAGCACTTTGGGAGAACATGGATCCTGAAAAGCTAAACTTTTCCAGATCAGAGTCATTGAAAGCACTGAAATTTCTTAAATGTAATCTAGCCTATTCTCTTGCTCTTACTCAATTTTGACTCCAGATAACTCTCTGCAACATTTGTTAAATATGATAGCTAGATAGCTAGACATGTATATACACACACATACATACACATGTATGTATATGTGTATTTACAGAAAACATTAATGGATATCCATCCAAATATATATCATAATCTTGTCAATATTCATTCTATTCCATATTTTTTCCAATTTGGATTACTGGAACAATTTCAATAGAATCAGTATAGATTACATTGAGCCATCACTATTGGATGCTTTATCTTAAAATAGACTGCCTGCATTCACATATCTGAATATGTGTCCAAGGGTGAGGAACCTGCAGCCTCAAGGCCACATGTAGCCCTCTAGGTCCTCAGGTGTGGCCCTTTAACTGAATCCAAACTTCACAGAAAAAATCCTCTTAATAAAAGGATTTGTTTGTAAAACTTGAACTCAGTCAAAAGACCATACCTGAGGACATAGAGGGCCACATGTGGCCTTGAGGCTGCAGACTCCTTGCCACTAGAACCATTCTCATAAAAATAAAATGAAATGAAATAAAATTATAGAGATGGCAAAGTAGGCATGTTAAATAGCACTTGATTATGCCCCCTCCATCATTTCATTTTGTTTTGTTTTCTCAAAAAATCCATTTTACTTTCCTTATCTTCTTTGGTTATATTAAAAATAGCAGTCTAAAAATTTAAACTAAAATAAAATTATGTCACCTAAAGCACATTTCTTTTGTATATACTTAGACCTAGCTTCTCTTCTTCATCTCATCTTTAAAAGTGCTACTTTTACTTGTCACAGAGCAAATGGGGTAGTAGGATTATAGAATCTAAATATGAAGACTCCAGGATAATCACCAATAAAAACAGATTATAGAAATACTCTCAGTTCCATTTTATTTGGTATCGATTTGTTGTCTTCTTTCTCATTTCAATCATAAGTACACTTATACATGGCTTAGTGGTTGTTTCAAGTGAAAGATTTCTATATATTTATTTGACCTTTATGCATTTTGACAATATTTTATCTAAGATTTTTCTGGTCTCGATTTAAATCTAGGTATGCTGACCTGGTTTGGAGATATCTCTAGAATTGTAATTCAATTTCAATACCACACTAGTCTAGTGAATTCATGTACCCATACAAGAAGTAGTAGGGATGATTCATTTAGTAGAACATGAAAGAAAATGAATGCTAGATAGAGCAAGGCACACAAGTTCCAGAATAAAAAGGTCTGAGCATATTAGGGATTCTGATAAAGCCTGAGATCTATGGAACTTCTTGTTTTTAACCTCCATAAACTTCTCAAAAAATAGTCTTATTGTTACATTTGTTCTTTACATACTAGTCATTTCTAAATCACATTCAATTTTCTCTTGCAGCAAAGAGTAGGAGTCAATCAAATTAGCTAGACATATACATTGATTAATGTATGGAGAATTCTGTGTTAGTAGGTTCCCAACCCTCCATTATGAGGGGGAAATGTTTCATTATCTCTTTTCCAGGAAAACTTTTTTCCATTTGGCTAATTTTGCTTTTGAAAGCATTCTTTTCCTCATTGACTTTTTGAACCTCTTCTGCCAATTGAGTTAGCCTATTTTTCAAGGTGTTATTTTCTTCAGCATTTTTTTGGGGTCTCCTTTACCAAGGTATTGACCCATTTTTCATGCTTTTCTTGCATCTCATTTCTCTTCCCAGTTTTTCCTCCACCTGTCTAACTTGATTTTCAAAATCCTTTTTGAGCTCTTCCATGGCCTGAGCCCACCGGACATCCACCTGAGATGTCTGGGATACAGAGGCCCCGATCACCACGTCTTTTCCTGATGGCAAGTATTGTACTTCCTCATCAGAAATGAAAGGAGGAAGGAACATCTCTTCCCCAAGAAAGTAGCTCTCTATGGTCTTATTTTGCTTCCTTTTTCTGGGCATTTTCCCAGCCAGTTACTTGACTTCTGAGATTCCTCTCCACCCCCACCTAGATCCGCCCAGCTAGTGCTTGGGGTCTGAGATTCAAATGCTGCTTCCCAGCCTCAGGGCTTTCTGTGGTGGGAGTGGCTGCTATTCAATGTGAGCTTAAGTTCTGGTGCTCAGGTAGAGGCAGGGCTGCCTGCCAGGCTCAGTTCCCTCAGGGGCTGTATGCAGAGACCTTCAGTAATGGAGCTCCTGCCTGCTTGGGGAGTTCCGGGCCACTGCTGCCTCTGCCGCTGCCTCCCAATGGGGCCCGAGCCATGGAGACACCCCGCTCCCCTCTTGGCCAGCCCAGAAGTCTCTCTCACTGACCTGTAGCACCTGGGGGTGGAGGGAACTTTGTGGCCGCCGGAGATTCCGTCCCTGAAGCCTGCACGGATCTGCTCCTCTGGGGCTGCAGCCAGGGCAGCACAGGGGTGGGCTCTGCTGTCTGGAGCATGATGGATCCCTGGGGACTGCTTTCCAGGGCTCTCTGGAACGGAAATCTCTTCCACTGTGTTTCTGCGTGGCTTGCAGTGCTCCAGAATTTGTGGGGAGTTCTTTTTACAGGAAATTTATGGGCTGTGGATTCGGAGCTAGCATACATGAGTCCTTCTATTCCACCATCTTGGCTCCTCTCCCCTTTTCCAGGAAAACTTTATCACTCAGAGTTTATTTTTTTTGATATTTAATTTACATAATTTTAGCCATTGTATGTATCATTTTTCCTGTTCTGCTTTAGTTCAGACAATTCTTGCCACATTTTCCCAAATTCCTTATATTCATAATTTCTTGCTTTGTAATAACATTCCATTGCACTTTTAGTTCCTAGTTTTTAGTCAACACACAATTTATACTTGCCAAATATAATTCTAATTATTTGCTACCATAAAGAACACTGCTCTACACATTTTGGTATAACCTGGATTTTGTATTGTCTTTGATGACTAGAATTTAATCTCAGTAGTAGAATCATTGGATTAAAATGTATGATTCATTGTCATTTTTCTTGCATGTTCATACCTAGAATAGTTGGACAAATTCTCAGCTTCACCAACAATATATCAGTGTGCCTATCTTTCCCGAGCCCATGCAAAATCCCATTTTCATTTTTTGCCATATTTGTCAACTTGAAATCTCCCTAAAATTCTTCTTTTTATTCTGATTTACATCACTTTTCTTCATTCACCTTAATCTAGTGTCTTTCAGCAGCTCAGAATAGCTGGCCTTTTGGATTGTGTCTGTTTTCTTCCTGTTTGGTTTACTTTAATCCAGCAAGAATTCCCTTCCTGGGAATTTCCATAAACATTAGTAGATATAGATTCTCTCTTTAATGGAGAGATTTTGTTCCAGAGTTACCCTGAAATTTTGGTTCTACCCTAGGTCAAAATGGGGAATACTGTTTATAGATTCTTGAGATAATAATGCAATAGCAGTAGCAATAGTAGTAGTAACTAGCAATTTATATGACATGTTAAAGTAGGAGTAGTTAGCATTACTATAATGTTTTCTGCATGCCAGGCACTGTAGTAAGCACTTTACATTTATCTCATTTGATTTTCACAACAAACCTGGAAGGTAGGCATTATTATTTTCATTTTATAGTTGAAGAAACAGGTAAAGTTTAAGTGACTTGCATCTGAGGCTGGTTTTGAACTCAGGTTTTACTGACACTAGACTTAGTTATCCACTCTGTAGCTGACTCTGGATACTGCACCACATCACTATGAGAATGTGCCTAAGCCCTCGCTTTAAACCTAGAATTAATTAACTTGATGATCTCAAAACCCATCAACCTGTAAATGAGTCATGGCTAAGTTAGGAAAAATTAGGAAAAATCTCTGTATTATCTGTTCCATAATACAAGAATACATTTAAACTGGCCTATGCATGGGCAAGAAAGTCTATAAAATTATTCTTGGGCCTCTCAATTCTCTTTCATGATAAATGACTCCATCTCTTTTTACTTGACCAAAAAACTAAAGCATTACTAGTACATATTATAAACATTTCTTAAAATGCACAGACATTAGAAAAGGCAAAGACAAATGGATGCAATCAGCTTAATGGAGTTTCAGGAACAAGACAATAATTTACTGTTCAATAAGAGTATGTGTTAGTGAAGATATGATGTGCTAAACATCGTAAATAAGTAGACATTTTCCCTACTTTTGTGAGATATCTAAAATTAAATTTTATAGGTAAAATTAAAAGTTGTTTATTTGAAGAGAAAATGACTTAGAAATCTCCTGGAACATATAATGGCTTTCTGTGTAGTTTTAGGGTTAGCATATGAGCCATACCAATCACAGAATTTCAATATACATTTTTCTTTCTGACATATAGAATTCTGTAAGCTCTGGAAAAAGCAAACTAGGTCATAAAGGCAGGAAATGGGAATTATATTAAAGCAGTAAATCTAGATATATCACGTGCCTTCTAAGGCCATTGACCTGTAGCTTATAGACCTTAACATGTCGTCGTGTCTTAAACTATTTGTTTTCTACTACCATTAATGGAAAAGTCATACTGTAAAATTTGGTTGGTTTAGTTTAGTTTAGGTCAATTACATAAAAAGGGATTTAGCCAGAATTTCTATGTCCTGTCTTCAAAATTTAAATTGTATAGAAATGCTCTAGCAAAAAGTACAGATGGAATTTTACTTTTTGCTGTTCAGTCATGATCACCTCTTTGTGACCTCATTTGGGGGTTTTCTTGGCAAAGATGTTGTGCTTCTTGGCAAAGATGATGTGGTTTGTCACTTCCCTCTCAGGCTTACTTTACAGAAAAAGAAACTGAGGTAAATTTGGTTAACACAAGGTCACATAGCTAGTAAATGTCTGAGGCTAGATTTGACTTCAGAAAGATGAGTCTTCCTAACTCCACACCCCACACTCTATACATTAAGCCACCTAGTTGAAATCAAAGTTTATCAGAAAGTACAATTCTGTTAGCCTTTGAATATAATTTTATTTTAGACTATTTTCAGTTAAAATTTTTCTTTTCCTTCTACTCTTGTTCCATTACAATGAAAACGAAAACTCTTAAAACAAATATATAGAGTCAAACAATACAAATTCTTGCATTAACTATAACCAAAAATATGTCTCATTCCACATTTTGAAATCATTACCTCTCTGTCAGGAGATGTAATATCTTTTATCACCAATCCTTTGAAATCATGGTTGGTCATTGCATTTTTCAGCATTCTTAGGTCTTTCAAAGTTATTTACCTTTACAATGTTGTTATTTTATAAACTGTGTTCGACTACCGCTGATTTCACTCCACATTTGTTCATGTAAGTCTCCTCAGGTTACTCTGAAACTCTCTCTTTCATCATTTCTGATGAAATGATAATTTCTTATATTCATATACCACAATGGTAATTCTTATATTCATATACCACAAATTGTTTAGCCATAGTATCCAAGTTATGGATACTATCTTAGTTTCTAATTATTTGCCACTATAAAGGGAACTTCTATAAATACATTTGGACATTTTTTCTTTTTCTTTTTTTTCTTTCTCTTTGGGGAACACATTGTCCCAAGACTAGTACCATTTCATCAAGGGCTTTGTAAGTTTAATGTATATAACTTTACAATTTAGAAGGTTGATTCAAGTTAAAGGCATTGCAGAATCTCAGAGTTGGAGTCCAGGTAACTCAACTTGAACCTGAATAAGAATGCCTTCTATGTCAGATGAAAATGAACACCCACTCAGTCTTTGGTTGAGCACTTCTAGGAGGGTGTAGGAGGTAGCATGCTCCAATTTAGAATAGCTCTAAGTGTTAGGAAGCTTTTCTTTATTTTAAAGTCATGCCCCACTTTGTTGCTTCATCAGATTGCTCCTAGTTCAGTGCTCTAGAGTCAAGCAGAACAATTTGGATCCATCTTTATGATACCCCTTCAAATATTTAAGACAGCTATCACACCAGAACAATGCAATCCAATTCAATCTGATGAGCATTCATCACACATATATGTGGAAAAGGATCTGTGCTGGACACTGTGAATACAAAGAAGTACATGAAAAGAATCCCTGCCCTCCAGAAGCTTAAATTTTACAGGGGTAATACAAGATATAATTTCTGGCTAGCCAGTTTACTCCAAGCTCTGGTCTCAAAAATACAGCTTCAACTCTAAGGGTTTATATTTCCCCAACTTGAGCACCCACCCATCTGCCTCCCAAATATGTTCATTTATATATGTTTCCACACATTTAGATAACAGGTTCTATGGTTCCCTTACAAGTACTAAAAGTAAAAAAGAAACCATATTCAATATTTGACAGTGTGTCTCACTATGTTTTTTTTCATTTTTAGACTAAAGATCTCTACTAATTTATATAACCTGATCTCAATAAATGCATCAGCCTGCTCACCTTTTAAATGTTCTACGTACTGAATCTAATGAGATAAAATTTAGGATCATAAGATCATAAATTTGGAAATATCTAGTCTAATCTCTCATATTTTACAAAGGAGGAAAGAAAGAGTCAGAGAGTTTGGAACTTGCCAAAGGTCAAACAGAGTGTAACTTTTTGGAGATACAGTTTTTACGTAGATCCTCTGACTTTACATGTATTATTTTGTCTTCTGTAATACATAACAATTTATTGGGATGAATGCGAATTCCAAAATGGAGATTCTTAGAATGTTGTTGTATTTTTTTAGCCATCTGCTACAGGTGAACCTGGGAAGAATTACAAAATAAATTCAGTGAGGGCCTGCGTGCATATGTATGCATGTGTGTGAGTGTGCGCACATGTGCGTATGTGTGCTGTCAATTATTTGGCTGTGTTTTATTTAGTGCTATAAAAATTTGGAAATTTTAAAGAAAAAAGTGTTTAAAGTTCCTTATAAATCATACAATACCTAAGGGACCTAACAAGTTATCCATTGTAACCATTAGCAAAAGAATGAATCCTCTCTACAATGCCTCCGACGTGATCATCCAACTTCCAGTAAACCAATCAACTAGTAGCTGTCATTAATAAGAGCCTAGTTCATACCAGGTGCCATGCTAAGTGATGGGGACACATGTAAGTGATTATGTTTAAGACTGGCCAAATGATGACGAACTTCATAGGCACTACAAAGAAGAGAATGGTAGCCTTGAAATCCAAAGAAGTTTGAGTTGAAATCTCACCTTGTAATAGAAATGTTATATCCACCTCAAAGAATTGTCATTAAGATCAGATGGGATACTGTATGCAAAAGATCTTTGCAACCTCTATAGCCCTGTACATATGTAGTTTTTTGTTGGGGGGTTATTTTAATTATATTTATTTCAATTCTAATGACTCCCCCATAATCTTCCTTTTTGGGATAAGCTTAGACTTACCTAATTCTTCTTTAAAAAGACCTTTTCAAATACTTGAAAGCAACTATCACATTTCCATAAAGCCTTCTCTCATCCATGATAAATGTTCTTTTATCCTCCAATCAATGTGTATATAACGTAGTTTTAATCTTCTTAACCATCCTTGTCAACGAATATGACTGTATGTCAATATCACTTCTAAAATTTTCTGATGAGCGGATACAAATGACCACGACAACAGGAATTAACAATTTCTCTGACATGAAAACTTTGCATTTCTATTCATTCAGCCTACTATGTACATTCATTATAACGGTCTCAACAGTTCCTTGTCTTTAGTATATAGACATAGGCAACTGCAGTATGTAAAGCTATAAATAGTTACACCCTGGGCACAGTGTTATTGACTGACAATAAATTGAAGGGAGAAAAGGTAAAGCAAAATCTACAACTGGAGAAATCCTACAGGGATCCAAATTACCTCTAATAGAAAGAAAGGTGAAAAAAATGGTTATTGAATCTTGCTACCTCCTTATCATAAGAACATAGAATATCTCCATGAAGGATCTACAAACAGAATATCTCCAAATTAACACAAAGTGACATGAAATGATCGCCAACAATTAACACTCTGACATGACTGACTAATGATGCCAGATTTATATGTGACAAAGCCCTATTCTTTTTATTTAAACAAAAGAAGACTCATATGTGTGTATGCCTATGTGTATATGTATATGAACACACCCATATACACATATATTGCTGAGCTAAGATTTAATAATTGCAACAAATAAGTCTTTATAGTTCTCTGAGGAGCAAATTATCAAATAGACAGCCTAGAATTAGCTTATTCAAAACCAGGTTCTAAAAGAGACAAACTTGTGCTCACTTATTTTTTTCTAATTATCAAAGTTTATATGATAACAATAAATAAATGAACCTTGCTCTGATGGGATTTAAAGTCTTTTAATATAGTTTTGCCAAAAATTATATCATATGGTAAAACTTAAAAATTAAAAAAATAAGTGAATCAAGAGATTTTTTAAATGTAGTTTTAAGGATGAAAAGATTACTTGTACCTAGCTATAACAAAAACAACAAAAGGTTTATTTCATAATAGGACCTCAGAGACCATCTACTCCGACTATTCCATGATAGGAATCCCACATATCACATGGAGATCCCCCAAAAGTCATCATCCAATCTGATTCGACAACCATCTCCTTCACACTTTGGTGAAATTGGACTTTGAATGATGGTTATGAGATGATGGACAGAAATATCGAAGAAGAGCATTCCCAGATGAGGGAAGAATTTGAATGTCATTTGAAAGGCCAATGAACTTAGATATGGTTGAGGAAGAGCAAAGAGTTCAATGTGACTTTATCTTAGGGCAAATAAATAAATACCAAGAAGGAAAAAAACAAAAAAACAAAGAAAAAAAATCCTTGGAAGGATTTTTGAGTGATAACTTAGAACCAGATAAGTAATTTGAATTTTATTCAGGAAGTAATAGAGAGTCATTGAAGATTTTTTTTTTAGCAGAGCAACAATAGGAAATAGACAATCTATTTGAGCAAGCATGTGTTATGACAGAAGTTTTTAAGAGATAGTCACATATTGTTAACTACTGCTTTCATTTGTAGCATAGACTTAGCTAATATTTCCATTAAGTTATCCATTAATCAGGATGACACATGACTTTATTCTATGGAAGTGGCAAAATTAAAAGAGGAGGTTTTACCTCTTTCTGATAGGGTTTTGGCTTCCCAGAGATTTTCACCAGCTGAAGATTTTGCTTGAATTTTTTTCTTTTTACAATATTCTCAGCCCATAATACTGTGCTATGTTTATAATTATTTATAAACTCAGATACTAAAATACTATTATTCAGATAATCTTCTGCATTTCATATATATATATGTTTGTATATAAGTATATATATACAAACATATATATGTTTGTGTGTGTATATATATATATATATATATATATATATATATAAAATCTGTGAATAGAAGATTCTATTAGTTTAGTCATTTTCAGTCAAATCCAAGGCTTCATGACCCTTTTTTGGAGTTTTCTTGGCAAAGATGCTGGAGTACTTTTCCATTTTCTTCTTCAACCCATTTTACAGATGAGGAAATTGAGGCAAACAGGGTTAAATGACTTGCCCAGTGTCACATAGCTGGTAAGAGTTGGAGGTCAGATTTGAACTCAGGTCCCCCTAACTCCAGATCAGGTGCTCTATACAATGTACCACCTAGCTGCCCACAATTATGTTTAACTGCTGAATTTTTTTAGAAATTTTAAATATGTCGCAAGGACAGTGTGATTTACTGGAGATTGTGTTGGAACTGAAGATGATAGGTTCAAATCTATCTTCTGACACTACTTGTGTAACACTGTGAAAATTATTTAATTTCTCTGAGTAAGATATGAGATGAATTTTTTATTGGTAGTGGAATTTCTCCCATTGTCAAAAATATTAGCTCCTTGATAAGTAATATTTACTTACTTTGCCCTCATCAATACTTACCTGAAATACAGCAAAAATCTTCTGGTCTCCCTACTTCAGTTCTTGCCCCATTATAATCCCTGCCCCACTCAGCTGATAATGTAAATTTTTAAAAGTATGAATCTATTTCATTACTTCCACCATCAAACATTACTGAGATCCAGTATTCTCTGTTACATCTAGGATCAAATGTAAAATCCACTGTCTTGACATTTCAACATCTTCATAAGCTTTCTATCTTTCTATCTTGCTAGATGTATCATAGACAGGACTCCAATACTGGTTTATCAATATGAAAAAATTTCCTTCTCTAAGACTCCATGATTTTGTAATTTTCTGCAAGACAATGAATTACATGATCAAGGAAGTGAATTAAATTAAAATGTCCTATGCTCCATATTCTAGCTAATTGTTGTGGTGTTTGTCCTTCTTTCTCAAAGAGGACTATGACATCAAGATGGTGACATGACTTGCAGTTGACTTTGATTTGGGTGAGGGCGGGCTATGCAAGGTCACCAACCTTTCTCCTCCTGAGCCATCTGGGTCCAGTGGCCTGATACTCTTCACCACAGCTTAAAGAAGCCTATTCGTTGAATGGGTGTATCTCACTCAAAGTGAGAATGTGATAAGACCTTAGCCTGAAAGGACCAGGGCCATCACCAGTCATCTTGATGAATATCAGGTCACTAAATCCAGATGGCCCAGGAGAAAAAAGTGAGGTTGGTGATCTTACACAGCCTCCCTCCCTCAAATCAAAGTCTACTGCTAGTCATGTCATCATCTTGATGTCATGATCCTCTTTGAGAACAAAGGACAAACACAACCTGGGCGTGAGTAGCAGTTCTTCTCCTCCCCTCCCCTGCTCTCCCCATCTCTCCCCTCTCCTCCACTCTCTCCTCCTCTCATTTCCTCTGGTGTTCTACCCAGGGGAAGGTATACTCTGTGACCAAAAGCTGTCCTTTTTTTCCTTTGGGTTTACTGGCTACATCTCTTGCTCAGAGATCAAGCCTTAAACCCAATTCACGCTGGAGTTCATAAACTGGACAACAAGTCTCCACTCACCTAGCACAGAGTGAATTTAATCACTGAAGTTGAATTGTTTCTCTTTTACCCAGGAATCCTGAGGGTCTTCCCCTCCCAGTTTGATTTTTTTTTCATTAAAGGGGCCATCCCTTGTTTCTAGCATATAGTATACTGGGAAATGACTTGGATTCCACTTAGTCAATTTATTCTGAGCAGCTTCTGTAAGTATAACATAGTACTAAGTGTGGAAATGTACAATATTATGCTTCAGGCACTGTGTAGGCACTGGGACTAGTGAACAAAGAGACTCACTTGAAACAAAAATGAAATGGTGTCTGATCTCAAGGAGCATACTATTTAGCTAGGGTAGATGTGTAAGTTTTTGTGTCTATATATGTGTATGTATGTGTGTGTATGTGTGCATATACACACATACCAAAAAAGCATATATTTGTATGTTTTATATACACATATAAACATATATGCTTCATGTGTACATTATATATGTATATATTAATTTGTAACGTATACACACAGCAGATACGTTTATGCACACATATGTATACATATTTAATAAATACACATACATATAGCATAGTTTTTTTTTATTTTTACACAGGAATTACAGTTGGAAATATTAGCAAATACTAGTATAAGTTGAGGCTTGATATAGGCCTTGAAGGAAGTAAGTTAACTAAGGCATGATCTTTGCCCTCAAAAATCTTATAACCTCATTGGAGAATACATATTCATATGTGTAAGAGAGATTTTTGTAAGTTTAAATATAATCACTTAACTTCTCTGTAAATCAAGTTTTCTATCCTGCAAAGAGAGAAGGAAGAAATGGACGCCCTTTCCAACTTCATCAGCTTGATTTGAGAGTAAACATGACAATGTGAGGAAAGCATATTCAGCTCTTTGCAAAGATGGCAATGAATCAGATGGGGCTGGTGTTATTACAGTCATTTAAGCCTCAAATCAAATGCCTATTATCTATTCCAGAGTGTACTTGTTACCATTCTCCACAAATTAGCATCGATGGAACACTTTTCTCTGGAGCAGCACAGCAAATTAACAGCTACCCCTCTGTATTTCTACACCATTCCTTCGCCAATTGATTCCCACTTCCAATCCTTTCAACTTTCATTAGAGTTCAGAAGGAAGAACATGATTTCCATGGTAACTGCAAAATACACTTCAATAGATAAGAAAATTGTATTCACTACATTCATTATTTTTTTTCAAAGAATCCTAACGGGTTACATAAGTATAATTTTATCTTACAGAAGTCATATTACTTCTTCTGAGCTGGGCTATATTGGCCTTGGAGCTGTAACATTTTATCCTCAATTAAATCTCATTCCTCCTTATTTCAGATTAAGTGTACTTGTTCTCTAATGTTTCAACTTTCCATATGGTGCTTCTCCAGGTTGGAAGGTATGGTTGGGAATTCTCAAAGATTCAGAGGCCATTTTAACATTCTACACAGTCTGAGGAGCACCAGAATCGCTGTAAGTATTTGCCCTTCCCTGACATTACAGTAGTCTGTGGCAGTGGAAAGTGACACTCCACTAAAGCAACTTACTCCACTGGGGGGAAAATAGTAGTAGAGGTCATTAAACAGCAAAAGGTAAATGTGTTTATATTAACTCATGCCACCAAGAGCCAAGTCATTGTCCTTGTGATTTCTCATTAAAAAAAAATCCGTACATGATGTGGCTACATATGAAGAGAAAGTAATTTGATCCTTTTTTATAAAGAGCTAAGTGGTGGCATCTTTTCTAACAATGTCATCAAACTTATCTGGAAAAATAATGAAAACGCAGAAACAAGTTGCATGAGGAGAGAGAGAGAGAGAGAGAGAGAGAGAGAGAGAGAGAGAGAGAGAGAGAGAGAGAGAGAGAGAGAGAGAATTCTCAAAGTGGAACTGCCCCATATTACCAATTAATGTTATCAAGCTCCATCCAGACAACAAATTTATTTTTTTCCTTACTGAGAAGACAATTTAATGTAATACAAACTATCATTAAATCCAACTATTTAGGACCTCAAAATAACTGGAATTTTTTGAGGGGCCTATAATTTTAGAAGATGGAGTCATAACACAAGAAATCAATTTTCTATCTTGGATTATGTAAACAATTTATATGTTATGTCGTCAGGAAATAAAACTTATTTAGTAGTCTCCAAAGGGAACTGATATTCATAACATTGAGATTTATGTGGAAACCCCCATTTTTCCATTCTACCTTATCTTCTGGATAGTATTAATCAGTTTTTTAGGTGAGGTATCAGCAACTCTGCTTCATGAACTTTGATCCCATTCTCTCCCTGTTAATTATCACAGTCACATGTGCCAAAAGCACATCCTCCCCCTTACCTCTAATCTTATTTCCTTAAAATGCAGCAAAGGAGGAAGAGATATAATGACCTGTTATTACCTTTAAGAGAAGGATTGTCTTTCTTATTATGAAATATCATCTTTAAAAGTTTCCTCCTTATCCCTGTTACCATCAGTTAGCAATTGACTTGATGTTTTTTAATGAAGTCCTTTTCATTTTCTTAACCTGAGTTTCAACTCTTTTTGTCAGGGAATTGAGCATAGAATTTTCCGTTTAAAAATCTTGAGGAGCTTAGCAAAGAGACAATTGAAGGCCATGAATATCACTGAGGATGAATCTGTTCTACCTCCCCACAAGCCAGCTCTCAGGCATTGCCTGATCAAAGACTGTAGTGAAGCCCCCTACATGCTAACTCTGTTAGTTACTTATGAAATGACAAAGAATTTTATTTCCCCAAACTGAGGAAAGATAAGGAGATAAGTCAGCAATTTAAAACTGATTCTTTTTCATCTGTGCGCAAAGAAACTCAACAGTGTTTAGAAAAACAACAGTTTGATAAGTCTGGTCCTTATCTAACACTAGTTAGGCCAAAGGATAGACAGATAGATAGATGACAGATAGATAGATAGATAGATAGATAGATAGATAGATAGATAGATAGATAGATAGATATTTAAGTAGTTCTTTCTTGCCTTATCCATTTTGGCTTTCTCAGGGTTACAACTGAAAATCCTGAGTTAAGGTGAGACAAGTCCTTTTTCCACCCTCCTAAAGTATCCAGGCAGGGTTAGGTTGAGAAAACAAAAGGAATTGATTTAGTTTGTTGAATAGTTTTAAAGAAAAAGAAAAGTTATGGGACGGTGGGAGCACCACCAGAATTTTTTTTTAAATTTGTCCTGAAACAAAATCATAATTCGGTCTCATTTACAGTGGAATAGTTCCATTGAGATAATTGTGGTAAACAGAATTTGATGCAATATATTTGCTATCAAGTATTAAGATAATATGCTACAAAAATTCATGGATCAGGAAGACATGAATTAAAATCTGGTCTCAGAAATTCCTTAGTCCTGTGGCTTTATGCAACTTACTTCACCTTCGTTGAGTTCTATTTCCTGAATTATCAGGTGATAATAATAATAACATCCATCTTCCAGGGTTTTTGTGAGATCGCATGATTTTAAAGTGCTTGGCACAGTTCGTGGTACATGGTAAAGACAATATATATATGTGTGTGTGTGTGTGTGTGTGTGTGTGTGTGTATATATACAGACATAGAACATACATACAGATAGATGTATGTATATGCATGTATATATGTATATATTTATAAATAAATGTAAGTACTCTATATTGTCTTTGAATGCAATCAGTGCAGAATGTCAAAAGTGATCAAATAAATGATTTTCTATGAAAAATAATTTGGAAATGCATTTTACTGAACTGATTTCATCTGACTGGTAATAGGTTTTGTTTCATATTTTAAATACATGATACCATGTATGGTATTGTTGTATTTCTCAAATTTTTTTATGTTGTGAAATTTGGGAAATGATTGTAACTAAATTAAATTAGAAATTCACTCCTTTTAACCTGAATGTTGTTTGACTATGAACTGTATTGTTAAAAAAAATGTGGTAGGTTTGTTTGAAAACTGGTAAATATTTAATGGAGTATATTTGTTTTAAAGAGGATAATAATAATAACTTAATGTTGGGAGAAAAGTAGCCCAGACTCTTTAAGTTACCCCTATCAGGGAGGCTGTACTTGGGCAGCCAGGTCATGCAGTGGATGGAGAGCTAGGTCTAAGAGCCAGAAAGACTCCTTTTGGTGATTTCAAAACTGGCCTCAGACACTTACTAGTTATTTGACCTCAGGCAACTCACTTAACCTTATTTGCCTCAGTTTCCTCATCTGTGAAATGAGCTAGAGAAGGAAATGGCAAACCACTCTAACATCTTTGGTCATGTCTGAAAATGAGTAGTTCATTAATAGGACTATGTGACCTTGGAGTCTGAGTCACATGGAGTCTGTGAGGGGAGGAGCTTGCTGTGGGTGGAACAGGAGGAGACAGAGTAGAGCGGTGCTGAGAGGAAATTGGTCTTTCTAGGAAGGATGTAGGCTGCTGGCTAGTGTGAGGGAGAGGGCTTGTTGGTGATTTTGTATTTAAGGGAACCTGCTTGTGGTTTGTCTGATGGAGCTGGTTTGTGGGAAGCCCAGCACGGGGAAGGTTTGGGGCTGGTATTGTCCTCTGCACTGTTATTGTGTATCGAATTTTGTTACTATGTTGGATTTGGCTTTCTGGTGCCTGCGTAAGTGTTTTGGCTCTGTCTTCCATGTGGAGAGTCTGTGCTATTTCATGATTCAGAACTGTGCTTGGATATTCATGGCCTGTGAATATTGCATTGGCGCTACAAGACAGTTCTTGTTTTGCATTATACAAGTTCAATTCCCCAACAGGAGGTGGCAGGACCTCATGCTGGCAGCCCTGGGTCTGTCAGAACTGCGTAGCAATGGTCACAGTGCTGATGCAGCCCCACACTAGGGGGTCCTCCCCTCTAGGCACTGGATACACTCTGGCCACCAGACTGGAGGAAGGGCGCAGTCTACTGAACAGTCCACTTGGGTTAAGTGAGAGCTGACTATACTGAAGTTTGAGACAGTACCTCTCCCAATCAAAGTTAGTTTATATTAAAGAATGGGTTGCATCTGAGATTACTTGGCTATCACTTATGTAAATTGTGAAATTGTATCTGTTAATAAGTAGTATGTATGGAAGTTATATCTTTGAACCAAATCAGTAATAATGGATTTTAAATTCAAATATTTTATTTTGCCTTAGGGCTTAATAGGCAATGCCAGTATTTGTCAGCCCAGACACTTATGGTAACCAACCATTTTCTAGGAGTTTTGTGCCAACCATCATATGTCCACTGTATGTGTGAAACTTCAGAATGTGACTATTCTTAATCTGCAAATGGAACATTAATGATATGTCCTTATATTTATTCACTGTTTACTGTTAGGGAAACATGAGAAAACAAATAATATCCTAACCCTAAACTTTGAGTAGTGAAAATGATAATTTGAAGTAAAATGTCTTAGAGGTACAATTTGATATTGTTCTGATTTTTTATTTCAAGTGTAATTGTCTGGATTGTTATTAAGCTAATAGTTTACTATTTAAAGGGAATGTTATGTGGTGCCCAAAGGGAATGTGGTTTAAGAGCTCTTACAGGTAAATGTCTGTCTCTAGAAAGGTTGAAGGTGAGGTGAAGGTAAGATCCTTTTGACTCAAATTTCCCATTGTGTTATTTCCTTTCTAAACAAGAAATTTTCACACCTGGGCAATTCTAAGCTTGGCTTTTTTCAATAATGCAGAAGTTTGCTGTTTGGTTTTCTAACTATGACTCTTGCCTGAAATTAAATAGAGCTAACAGAGCTTTCAGATCAATCTGTGCCCTTGAAGGAATAGTTTTGACATTGTTATAACCATGTCCTTCTTTATTTCCTTTCATAGCAAATTTCTATTAGCAAGGCAGGTAAAAAGTGGAAGTTTGTCCTTACAATACTAAATCTATTAATTGATAGATTAATACGAAAAAAAAATCTGAATTTCTGTAATAGGAGGCAAGCATGAAAGATATTCCTATTGTTAATTAGTATTTGTAGTCAACCCTATATCATCTATTAGTAGGTACATGAAATCTTAGGCTTACCATCATCCTCTTGCTCATCCCCCCCATGTGTGTATATATATATATATATATATATATATATATATATATATATATATATATATATACATATATATATAATAGATGTATATATGCAGACATATGAATACATACACACATGCATATATATGTAGATGGTCGGGTCCTTGATGTACCTTATTTCTTCAGGATGACATGGCAATTTTACACACACACACATAGATGTATACATACACACACATATACATACACATACCCACATAGTATATATATATATGTATATATATATAAAGAGGGATAAGACAAAGATGTAAAAGTTTACTGTTATTTTAAAAATGTAATGGAGTTGTAAAGTTTGGGAAAGCAATAAGATTAGACTGTTAGAAATCTAAGGATATATGTTTATCTAGCTATATGTGATTGACTTTCAAATGTGTCATGGGAAATGAAAGTTTGATTATGTTTTTATGGTAAGTTCTCAAAATTAGATTAAGGTTTTTATATGTAAAACTGCATTAATAATTGTAAATAATTTTTAATTATTGTCTTTTTTTTCTATTTTGAAATCACTCTCTGATGATATTGAGACAGAAGAGCTCATTTTACCTGTCAGACTGTCATGGATTTTAAAGATTCTGCCTGCAGCTTGGATCGTCTCATGAATGGCATTGCCCATATCCAGTACAGAATTTAGGTATGGAAAAACTGAAATTTTCTGACATTTCAGGTGAATTATGGGTTCCTAATTTGTTGTTCTTCTTATAGCTCTGTTGTTAAAAGAGTTAGAACCATATGGTTTGAGTTAGTTCTCCCCACATGAACTAATTAGTGAAAAGTCAATCTCATTAGATTTTGTCAAAATTTACTGAGTTATACAAAGCCGTATCACTAGCAGGATTTAGGAGAATAATCTAGGAGTCTCTGCAAGTGACTTGAAACCAGAGAAACAGTTCTGCTAGGAAAACCCCTTATGAGTTGCCCTGAGGAAAATGACTATTCTAGAATATCCAAAGGAAAATGTTCCCAGGGTCATCTGGGGCTCACAATGAAATATGCTGATTAAGTGAACATTAGGTCATGATATGTATGTTGACTGAGTTTTCTCAGTGACCTGAGTGATATGTAATAGGTAAATCTCACCCCTCAAATTAGTAGTGATCAGCCTTCTAAGTGTTTTAATCTGTACATAACCTGAGTTAGTTTACCTGTAGAGCCTCTTTAGCTCTTTAGCATGGTTTATCTCCTTAAGGGATGCATGAGATTGTGACTGTTTATCTAAGATTGTTCAACTTTTATGACATTCTAAGGCACATGGGATTATGATTTTATAATGCTCATGCCAGTGTAGTTTGTGAGAGGCCCTTCATGTTGTCACTAACTGTTTTTGTTTATTTGTTTCTGGTGAGTCTGACTCCTAGTGGAAGGAAACTGTGATAACAGAGGAGTGAGAATGGGTGCCATGTCATTTAAAAACATAACAGAGTGACTATATTGACTTGGCAAAATATATGGTCTGTAAATATGTTTTGAGATTCAGAACTTTTCATTGGCTAAAGTATATAGGTCTTATTGTGGTGCTATACCATGTGAATAGTGCAACATCATAAGCAGGGAATCATTGAAATTTATGTGGTGATCCTCATTATTTCCAGTCTGGCTTGTCTTCTGGATAGTGTTAATCAGTCTCTTAGGTGGGGTATCAACAACTCTGCTACGTGAACTTTGATCTCATCCCCTACCTGCTAGTTACTACATAGTCACATGTGCTTAAATTCTACCCCCTTACCTCTGATCTAATTTCCATGTGATGCAGCAATGGGGGAGAAGTTGTACAACAATGGCCCATTACTGTTTTAGACTGGTCCCTGGTCCATCAACAAATGTCAGCCCTGATGATTTTTAATAAACTCCTTTGGATTTTTCTCATTTTGAGTTTTGCCTCTTTTACCAGGGCAAAAGGCCTGACCATAGGTTTTTTCCCTTTAACAAAGGTAATGTTTATATAGCATTGCATGACAGTGGAGTCACAACATAAGAAATCAAGTTTGTATCTGGGGTTGCACAAAAAACAATTTATATGATGTACCCTCAAGAAATAAAACTGATTTAGTACTCTCCAAAGAGAATTGATATTTGCAGTAATGAGTGTATAGAACTATATTTTTAATAAGTATTTTATTTTAGTATTTACTATATATACATAGATAGATAGTGAAATGGATGGACCGAGAATTCACAGGCAAGAGTCAATTAGGAATTTCGAGAGCATCTTTATTAGCCAGGCTGGCAACTGCCTCATGGAGAAACCCAGAGGAGACAGCCCCGAACTAAGGTGGGTTTGTTCATTTTAAGCATTTTGGGACTTCTGGGTACAGCCTTGCGGTTTCTACAACAAACATAGTTCTGAAAGCGGTTGTCAGGGTGCTGCTAGGCAAAGGACCCCAACAGAAAGTAGGTGCCAGGAAAGGAACCCAATCAGAGAATGGTGGTCAGGAAGGGGGTTCCCAACAAAAAGTGGTTGTCATGAAGGGGGGGGTACCCAGAAGAAGGTAGTTGCCTGGCAAAGGGGTCTAGCATGAACAGTTCTGGCAAGGGGCAATAATGTTTTGACAGGGGCCCAACAGAAACGCTGCTACTAGGCAAGGTTATCCAACCCTGCCCAGCAACCTAACAGATATCTTTCAACCTAGGAGCCCCAGGGAGGAATAATGTCCACTTTGATAGATAGATAGATAGATAGATAGATAGATAGATAGATAGATAGATAGATAGATAGATAGATAGATAGATAGACAGATAGATCGTATTTACTAAAGCATAAAATGTGTTGATAGAGTTTAGATACATTGTTAATAGGAACGCTTACAACAAAAATTTTGCAAATAAGAATGGCATTGAGGGTGCAATTATTTTTGTAGCTAACTATGTGATCATTTAAATTTTTCAATCTATGCCATTATTTCTACCATGAACTTACTCCTTCTAAGGCCATATCCAATTTATTATGGAAATATTTTGTGACTGTCCTGCCTAATCTAAGGAACATTTGCATACATGAATACATGCATTCATATCAATTACAATTCAAAGTATCACTAAATATAGAAGCACTTTAAGGAACTATTATGCATAAGGCTTTGTACTAGGTGTAGGGGTTACAACGACAAATATCCAAAAACCTTACCCTTGATGAATATCATTATTTTCTAACTGGAGAGACAAGTATGTAGATATATACAAAATACATATAAAGCAGATACAGTGTGAAAGGGGGCACAGAAGAAGAAACTGAAACTCAGGGAATTTAAGTATATTAACTAATTTGTTCCTAGCAGGGCACTATGGTGCTCAGTCCTGTAGTAAAAACATGATTACATTTCTGCAGAACTGGCCATGATTCTGACAACTTTAACAGCCTTACTAGAAGCAATGAAGTAGGTGAAGTTGTATTCAATATTTTAGGGTTTTCTTGGCAAAGATACTAGAGAGCCTTGCCATTTCCTTCCCTAGATCATTTGACAGATGAGGAAACTGAGGCAAACAGGGTTAAGTGACTTGCCTAGGGTCATTCAGAGAGTAAGTTTGAGACCAGATTTGAACTCAGGAAGATTAATCTCTAGGTCTGATGCTGTCCTCACTATACCATCTAGCTGCTTCCAGGTGAAGTAAGTTACTTTCTTTATTAAAATCATAATGTTGTCCCCCTAGAGAAGATTGAAGATCTTCCACTGTATTGGATATCAATGTCTGGGACTCTATCTATTTCAGGCCAAATTGAACTTAGTAATACCCCATCTCATGTGACCAAATACCTACTGGACCCTACCTCAGTGGAAAGAATATCCCCTTTGATAATTTGAAAGTTTTTTTTACCAAGAATCTTAAGATAATTTTGCAAACTCCATTCAGTTTGAAATTACCTACCACTGCATTAAGGAGCTCAAATATGTGTAAGGGACTATGATAGATTTTACCAGTCATTTCAGGCCCCATAAGCCAATATTTTTGATGCTATAGGCACTCCCTAATTATATACATGTACATACATTTCTACAACCATAAATATACATATGCATGTATATGAAACATCTGTCAGTTAAAAATAAATTATCCTACATATAGGTTGCCACTAACCCACCTTTCTTTTTAGCAGTTAGCTTTAGCCACTGACAAAGTGGTGGGAGCTCTTCCAGCATCTGCCTGACCAACAAGCAAAGATTCACTTCCTGTTATACTCTAGACCATGAGCAGGGAACCTGCAGCCTCAAGGCCACATTTGGCCCTCTCAGTCCTTAAGGGAAACTTTTTGACTGACTCCAAACTTCACACAACACATCCCCCTAGAAGGCCACGTGGGGCTTCAAGGCCAAAGGTTCCCCACCCCTGCTCTAGACCCTGTGCTAGATCCTGGAGATGCATAAGTAAAAATAAAATTGTCTCTGATCTCAAGGAGCTTACAGGCTAACTGGGGTAGATAACGTACATGTGTGTGTGTGTGTGTGTGTGTGTGTACACACTATGAATCAGGCACTGTCCTAAGTGTACACCATACAAATACACAGCCCTTGATAAGGAAACTAGCTAGAGTCTTCTCTTCATAGCAAATACATCTCCTTGCCTCCCCATCCAGAAGACCACCTGCTCTGAGAGATGGGAGGCTAGATTAAATATCCTTTTAACCTCCTTCTAGCACTTCAATTTCATGATTGTAGTATGGTCTTGGAATAAACTTAGCATTCTACTTGGAAAGCATTCCTGTGCCTTCACAACTATGAATCACACACTTCTAAATCATCTCTTGCCCCAGCAGCTACAACCATAGAACTTCTTGTCTGGAACTTTTCTGCTCGTATACCTCACTCATTAATTTCAGGCACGTCATTAAAGAGAAATTGTTTCTCTCTGTCTGAGTAGTCTGGGGTCATGGACAGCAATAAATCACAGGGCCAGGCAGGGCTGGAAGTCAGTACTGACAGTGTCAAAACAAGGTGAGGAATGAGAGAAAATGTCTGGGCATGGGAATAACCCTGAGATGGGAATGTCTAGAAGCTACAGATGAAGACAAGGAAGTTTCAGAAGCCAAGTAAACAAAAAATCAAACACCGACCAGACATAAAAGTCAGTCATTTTGTTGACTAGCATTTATTAAGCACCTACCACGTGTCAGGCACTGTGCTAAGCTCTGGGAAAACAAAAGCAAAGAAAAGGAAAGAAAAAGAAGAGAAGAGAAGAGAAAAGAAAAGGAAAGGAAAGGAAAGGAAAGGAAAGGAAAGGAAAGGAAAGGAAAGGAAAGGAAAGGAAAGGAAAAGAAAAGAAAAGAAAAGAAAAGAAAAGAAAAGAAAAGAAAAGAAAAGAAAAGAAAAGAAAAAGTCCCTGATCTGAAGGAGTTCACAGCAGAATGGAGAGGACAGCCTGCAAACAACTATGTTTAGACAAAATATATACAGGAAAAAATTGACAGTATTCTCAGAGAGAAGGCGTTAAAATTGAAGAGGATTTGGGGAAGTTTTGTTGCAGAAGGTGGGACTTCAGATGAGACTAAACTGAAGCCAAGGAAGCTAGGAGGCAGAAATGAGGAGGGAGAGAGTCCCAGGGATGGGGTATTGAAGACACACAGTCAGGAGATGGAACGTGGTATTCAAGTAACAGCAAGGAAGCCAGTGACATTGGATCATAGAATGAAGTGTCTGGGGGCGTATATGAACTTGTTTTCCTGAATAAGGGATCCATTACTCTACCTAGGCCCCACCTAGATGCCTCTATGATTCTTTAAGAGAGAATGAGTAGGTAAACCTGACTGTCCCAGTAGCAACAAATGGAGGGATTGCAAATTCAATATACTTGGTTCAATGCTCCATGAAACTCCTATTTTAGAGGAAAAAGCAGAGGGAATATCCTATAGGTTCCTTCCTGATCCTGGTTTCCCTAGCTATAAAGTCAGAATGGTTTTAATTATAGTAACTAGTTCATGATTTTTGTTTTTGCTTTGTTTTATGTATATGCAAAGGTATGCATGCATTTATGTGAATACTTGCAGAGAAGAAAAGCACATTATGAGCTAGAAAGAGCTATATAAACATGTTATTGTTAATTTTTTTTCATTTTGCTGTTGGGCAGAGGGGTTTGAGAAGTCTCCATGACTTTCTAAAAACGTCTAATGCTCCTCATCAACAGCTCAACAGTTGTCTCATTGCAATATTTTTCTTCTTATCTCATTTTGGAATATATATACCCTTCCCATCAGTTCAACCATATCACATCCTACCAGCCTCAACTGTGACTATTTGATGACCTACCTACTCACCTTTGTCATTCCTGTTTAAATCAACTCACACCAGCCTCCTCACCATCCTCCAAATGCACCTCCTCTTCCTATTTGCCAGTTGAGCCTTCTTGATCTACTTTGATGAGTGACCTTTAAGGATTTCCACCTGGTTTAACTTGGCTCACTCTATTTATTTCAGGCAAAGAGTGCAGCCCAACACCCTCCATCCAAATAGGTAGGTTTGATACACTCCTCTCTTTTTCAGCTTTCTTCCTAGTGCTATCCATCCTTCAGATTCAGGGCATTCTTCTTCTTAAACAACTAAAATTGAATTTCAAAATACAATCCATTCAAAAGGGTAATTTCTTCATATAGATTACCGAAAAAGGAAAAGAGCAAATCTCCTAGATTTTTAAAATGCATAAAGGACACGTGAAGAAAAGTAATATCTGCATCTGCAGAAAGAAAGTATAGAATAATTTTACATGTATACATATATATACACAACACACATATAAGTATGTATAAATATATACACATATATGCCACTATATATATACATACACATATACACCTATATATGCCTATAAGCACACACATACACATATATACATATACACATATATGCATGTCCATATATACATATATATACACATATATATACATATATATACATATACACTATACACATACACACACACATACACACACACACACACACCTATTTGTGTCTAATGTTAAGCATCTCCAGGGCAGAATAGGAGGGAGAAAAAAAAGGAAAAAAAAAAATTACACAATACTTTTGTTGTATATTTGAAAGGAATAGCAAATTTGTACTTACATATGAAATCATCTTATTATCATACTATACTATGGAAATGCTTGTTTTGTTCCATAAATTGAAAATAAAATAAATGATAAAAGAAGAAGAGATCACCCTAGTATCTCAACATGAGTATTTGTGAATACTTTCTCTGATATAGTATTTACTATTCGTAAGGCAGTATACTACTCTCTAGAAATACAAAGACACAAACCTAACAACCTCTGCCCTTCACAGCTGATATTCTACACCTTAGCAAAAGGAGGGCTTGTTGCATAATGAAAGTTTTTAAGAGACATACAAAGTTGTGAGACAATGCATGTAACTCTCTAACTTGACTGGCACAGCAAAAAGGCCTTATCTTTACCTTCTCACTTTCCCCCAGCATTTCTCGGAGTGTCTAAGCCAGACCTGCACAACTTGGTAGCAGATAGGAGCCAAATTAAAATAGGCAAAACTTCTTTAGGCAGGAGATAAGTTAGACTAGAGACTGACTGACGATGGTTGGTTGTCATGGGTCACATGACAAACAGAAGAGTGCCCAGTGGCAACCCTACATTTTTCAATGACTGCAGAAGTCCTCTGGCACAAATGTCCAGTCATACATTGTGTAAGCCTGGTCTAAGCAGTCGTTTACAAGTGTCTTGAAAGTGAATGTCTGTAGCCCCACTGATGGTGTTCTCTCCATAGTTAGGTAGGGAGGGATTGATCCTTTGCACTCCAGTTCCATTTAGTCACTCACAGTCTGAAAAACTTTTTACAAAGACATAGTTACTTAAAAGACATCATTATAAATATATAAACTTACTCCCTCCACCCATGGGAGACAGCAACCTCTGGAAGTGAGAGGGACAGTTTCACAGTTTAGCTAGATTCCTGTAGAGTTCAGTCTTAGTTCCAAATCCTTGACTTTCCTCAGGCTTAAGTCCCAGGCATGCTGGCTTCCTAAGGATTCCCTTCTGGGCTGGCTGGCTCCATGTACCATCCTGCCCCAGTCCTGGCTCTATCATGACTTGAACTCCCAGGTTACAAGGGGATTAGTTTAGAGAAGGACAGACAATTTAAAATAGAAATAAGTATCCCCAGGCCTATTTCTCAAAGCTTGAGTAGAAGAGGGAGAGCAGGGATGGAAGTCTGCTCTCTCATTGGGATCAAGAGAGTGATAATCTCAGTCTCACCAGTTTTAAAGACACTCATGCTTCGGGGCCCAGAGGCCTCCATGTTAGGCAATTTGGACATTCCCCAAAAGTTTATGGGGGCCTCCAGATTAGGAAAACTGGGTTACATAAATATCAAGAAAACTTAAGTGAGCAGAAAGACCTAAATTCAAATCTTTCCTCAGACATGTACTAACAGTTCATCCTTGGATAAATCATTTAATCTTTCTCATTCTGAATTTCCTCCTCTATGAAACGGGGTGCTAATAGTAGCATCTACCTCTCAGGGTTGTTGTGAGTATCAAACAAGGTAATACTGGTAAAGTGTTTTACGAAGCTTAAAATGATATATAAACATCATCTATTGTAACATATGGTATTCAAGTATAGGCACTTTACTGTTCTACATGCTAATGAGTATGAAGGAAACACTAATTAGAATAATGTTTCTCAATGAATGCAATCAAACTATTAATCTTAGCATGCAAATGTCTGAAAACAAATCACCAATCTGTCACCTTAGAGGTTCCGATTGGTTTTTTTCTTATCCGATTTGAGTTAGAGAGATACAAGGTACCAAAATGGTCATGATTTCCTCTGTCCAGTTTGAGACCATGTATCTCTCTGTAGGGTAGTAACTAACAAGTCTCTGCCATTTCCATCAACCAATCAGCACTGCCCTTGAGGCAACACCAGTACAAGAGTGGACACATAGGAGCCAATCCTAGCGCAAACAGAAAAGAAAAAATATAAACAACTTTGTCAAGAATTTTGAAGAAAATTGCGTTAGGTTAGGGTCTCAGGTATGTCTTTTGTACTTTTAGCTATGGGTATTCCTAATGTGTTCACACATATTTTGACTGGTATTTTATTTCAAAATATTTCATTTCAAAATTACTGATTGAACTGTGTATGATTTTTTCAAATTGTTTATCTGCCTACTGGAAATTCCACATGTTTACAAGTTGTTTATCTTATAAATGATTAGCAAGTATTGGTTACTATAGCATTGATAATAATAATTTTAATTAAAAATAATTTTGTTGCTAACTGTATGGGAAAAAATATATTGTCACTTAATAAAAGTGCACATTCAATTTAATCTCTATTTTAATTTCCCAGAAAAAAGTGCATGTATACATGTGAGTATATATGTTTTGTCAGTAGTTATTTTTAGGAATTCATATAGAAAAAGATAATGCACCTACTAGACTCTCAAGCAGCAATTTATTTAAAATAAGATAGCTGAAAAACAAATGTCTTACGCAACAGATTGAAAGGGAAAGGGGAACTAAGAATCCTAATCAGTAAAAAGCAGGCTTGTGTATTCCTTAGGCAACAGAGCTTTTCTTGCCTCTGAGAAACACTGGCCTGTGTCTCTGACCTTTCTAATTGGCATTAGAGAAATGCAGATTACATTTATTTTCTCATAAATTATGCTAACTGAAGAACATGGGCTTGAAGAATGAAGGTTAATTACATGAAACCAGTTAGAATCTTTCAGTTATTGGCAAAAATAAACACTTAAAAATGCAGTCAAAAGTTTAACAGTAATAGCTCTGCACAAAGCCTACCCGATTGCTCTTTTTAAAATCCGTATAGTTCTTAAAGAGTTTATTTGAAAGTATGAAGAGTCGGTTGATTTGCCTTAAACATTAAAGAATTAACAATATGGATTATGAGCCTAAATTTGTTTTTTTAAATTAAATTGTTGACAATATATTATTAAGATAAAAAAGAGGGAAGAACAATGAGGGAAAATGCCAATTATCACAATTTGCTTTGGCATTTTCTTTGGATTAAGTTCATTTTAAAGTAGAATTAGGAGAAGTTATTTTTGTACAATCAGATGTGTGGATATTCACTCAAATCACGGCATCAATAAACAAAAGCTCATTTTCTTCCTTTCTCAAATCCTGGGTCTCTGTCAGAGTTACATTGAAGGGAATAGTTACCTGATGAACTCTTTATGACTGAACCCCCAGGAGATCTCCCAGTAGGCTATTAGTTCAGAATCAAGTAGAAAGGAGTTTAAACATGAGCTAAAAAATAATAGAACTTGGAAATGATACCAGGTCAAGGACAGAAATTAGAGCTGTACCAGAAAGAAAAAAAAAAGATTGATGTTGATCTATCTCAAGAATTGAGGCCCTCAGACTTCTTATTAGAGCACAGGTTGGGTGGCCAAAGAAGGAAAATCCAACCTTGCTTATCTCCTTAAGAGATGAGACAAAAAAATCAAACAAACAAAATTTGGAAATTGACTGAAAATTTGGGATTGATTTCATGACATGGGAGATTCTGGCAAAGGATCACGCAGCATGGTGTACCCACATTAAAGACTCTGCTCTATGGGGGAAGGTGCATTGCAGAAGCTCAAAAGAAACATGAAATGCACAAATGTAGAGACATCTTCATCCAGATGTTCATATGGACTATTTGTACCTGACCTGTGGTAGAGCATTCCAAGCGCATATTGGTCTGATCAACCATAGTCAGACACACTGTGTCTTGATCCAACATAGTGATGCCATTTTGGTCCTCTTTGAGAGTAAAGGACAACAACCAACCAACCAGCCAAGAGATAAGGAACAAAGACTAAAATCCAAGAGTAAATTCTAGCACTACAGGAGAAAAGATTAAAGATTAGATGAGAAAGTATAGACATACTTGGCTTTGCCCTTGATGAGCTATCATTCTTAGTTCTATTTTAATAGTTATATTCTCAAATCAATTGTTTGTATATTTAAGGTTTTTGTTTTCTATGTAAAATGATATGGATAATCAAATTGTAGCAGGAAACATGCACATGCAAATCTTTACCTATATCTCACTATTCTCTTTTTCATAATATTTTGCAAGAATAAGTTGTAACTATACATTGAAAATAAGAATGAGGTGTGTAATAGTTTCATGTAAATGACTCAGATACTCTTTCTAATACTTAGATGGAATTATCATTTTATTGCTAGGTATTGTGGAGTATAAATGACCTAAGCCTCCTAAGCATATATGATTCTTTTCATGTTGTTTCCATAAATCTTTAATAGAGGACCTATTAATATGCAGGAGAACTTTATTTTATTCTTGTCTTAGGGGTGCCAATAATTATAAAATATCTGAGTACATAACCCTATATCCTCTCTTTTTAATGCCAATATTTTCCAATGAATTTCTATGGTCATAAATCGTAGAATGTCATGGTATTCAAAGAATCAAATGATTGGTAGTGGAAGCACATATTTTTGGCATAATTTAGGTATATCATATTATTATATGTAAAATCCTGGATAAAAAACTTAAAGATAAGAATAGCATGATAGTCCAACACTTTTGTACACAGACATAACTAACATAGTTAGTTACCAGAGAGAGAAGTGCAAAAATCTGGGTTTTCCAAGCCAGGGGGCTCCTTAATGGCTACCCAGAATCTCAACTGGCACATGAACCTTCTTCCGAAGAGTATGCCCCAAAGAAAAACCTCATCTCAGAGTATATATACCCTTTTCAGAGCCAGAAGGCACCTTGACCCTCTTGACCCAGTGCCTCATTAGAAATTAACAAAAGGTGTGGGCCTTCCTATAACACAAGGCTTCCCTAATCAAGCTTCCCTTAAAGAGCTCCACCTGAGGCCTATTAATGGGCAGGGAAGACTTTAACTCTCATTAACATTACACCCACCTAGCTAAGATTAGAGAAGTACATGTATATAGGGTTAGACACCAGGTGATGATTTTTTTTCAGCCACAGTAACTCTAGAACAGCATCCACTTCATACAAAAGTAATGATCTACATAAATGATGGGGGTGCCTACAACAAGGAAGTCACCAGTGTTCAAAATAATAATCAATAATTATAAAGCACTTTTTTCATAATGCCTCTCTGAAAAGGGTGGTACCATTATTACTTTTCTTACTTTATAAATAAAGTGAGAATCAAAGTGGTTAGTCGACTTTCTAAAAGTCATATGTTAAGTGTTATAGACAGGATTCAAATGCAAGACTCTGGGCTTTGAGTTCAGTTGTCTTATGAAAAGATTTTAAAGATATAATGAAGCAAAAGAAGGGACAGTCGTAGAAACAACAATCTACTGAAAACTTTTTAAATTTATTCTCTATAGACAGATATCAAAATCTTTATTGTTGTTAAAATGCTTGCTTTATTGACATTCATTCATTTTAGATGCATTATAAAAGCTACTCCTGGCTATCAAATTAGAAAGAGATTTGTCTCCTAATCAAAATGTATTTTAGGAAAATGTAAATATTAATAAGCATACTCATTTAATGATAATATAATTCATGATCTTATATTTTTATAATACCAAAATGATTTTATAGAAATAAAAGGACTTTAAAATGAAAAGGCATTTAATACCAATTTTTACACTGGAATAAAAGTATAACTTTATAATAAAAATAATAATTTCAGAAAGAGTAAAATACATTTGTATACTTTTTATAGCTAGCTACCAATTAAGCTATCATGCCAATCAAAAATTTGTGTTTATGAAAAGTCTATGGGTATAATTAAAGATTTGAATAGCTGTTATAATTTGAACATATTTGAAGTGAATTTTGTGCTCATTTTAAAACATCAGATTAACATACAGTTTTGGAGACCGAAATCCTATTTTTACAAGCTAAAAAGTTAGTGGTTAAATCGGTAGCACCACATTCCCTGTGCTATTCCGTCAAAATGAATTTTGGCACCAGGGTTATTGATGGGAAAGATTGCTAAATTCAAGTGCTATTTCCATTCATCTGTTTCTTCGTTGTCAAAATTACAAGTATGTTTGTATATATGTATGTGTGTGTAAACAGATATACACACATATACACACACACATATAAGATCTTTGTTCCAGAAGTAACTTTTCTGACACTGTTAGCGTATTTCCTTTAGTCAAGACTATTCTTAAAACAAACTGTGAATTAGATTATAAAAAAAAAAAAGCTTGTGCTTCTTCTCTGTTCCTTTTTTCCTCATTTTACTTCCTCAACCCATTTCCCCTTGGGAACACAATATTCTCATACTATTTCCTCACCACTGCCCTTGCTTTCTTCCCCACTCCAATTTGTTCAAGGCTTTTTTACTCTGATGTTAATTTCTAATAATGGCTTATTATGCAAGTTGGTATAATGGCATCTTAATGGAAGCCTTCAATGCATTAACCTAAAAAATATGCCTTTACTTCTTTAGATTTCAAAATACAGGGAAGATAACTACAGAATACATTTGGAGCTTAGAAATCTTGGCATAATTTATATCACTAAATAACCACCAGTATACTACCTCTGCTGCCTAATTTTTTTAAAATTCATTGTTTTTTGTTATATACTATTAATATATTGTAGAGTAGTGGATAGAGTGCTGGGCTTGGAGTCAGAAACATGCCTTTTCTTGAGTATGGATCTGTCTTCAGATATTTGCTAACTGTGTGACTTTGGTCACTTAATCCTGTTTGCCTCAGTTTCCTCATGTGTCAAATGAGCTGGAGAAGGAAATGGCAACCCAGCTTTAATTGAGTGATGTTACATCTTCATACTGTTATTTTTGTCCATTTTTAAAGAAGACCAATGAAATTATGGGGTAATGTCTTGACTTGATCATGAATTATATGTAAGTGAGGCAGGGTTGCACAAAGTCATCCGATATTATCTCTAATATTCTCTCTTCCAGTCATCAAAGTCCGGTAGCAAGACAACTCAAGATGACTGGCAATGATCCAGGATGCAGTAGATGACTTCGGTGTTTTGATGTCTGACTAAGCTCTAAGCACTCCACAGTGCCTGCTTCAGCCACCTATATACCCATTCAACTTGGGGAAGTCTTCATATGCTTGGGGTAGATTCCCCACTAATTTATCAAAAGGTTTGAGGCCTGTTGTTTACCCTCAGTCTGGTTTAGCCCATCTGCCTGATGGTTTACTTGGCTTCTCTGCATGCCACAGCTTCTTGGAGCCATAGGTAATAGTTGGGTGAATCAGCTAAACACACAAGGTAGATGATTAACTTTGAAAAGAGCTCAGCAATCCCTCACACCAGAAGTGCTAGTTCTCCTTGCCATCTACTTTACCCGTAAGTGAATAACAGTCCTTTATACTGCCTACCTGGCAGAATCAAGCCTTTGCTAGAAGAATGCCAAAGAAAGTAAGCTCATGACCTCCCAAGATAACCTATTTTACTTCTAGATTCCTCTAATTTTCAATAAACTTTTATAGCTATCAAGACAAATTTCACTTCTTTATAAACCTCTAACCATTTCTCTTAGTTCTGTCCTGTAGGAACAGACAGGACAAATCTAATTCTCCCTAATGACAGCCTTCAAAGACTCCATTAATACCTGCCTCCCAAAGCACCTGATATGTAAATACTTTACATTTGCTGGTAATTATTTTTATAGATGCACACATACTATTTCCCCCTTCATTTGCAAGCTCTCAGTGAGTAGGGACTATTTAATTGTTTAAAATAATGTTGCTGGCCCCTATCATAGTGCCTAGTACAAAGTATGGGTTTTACAATTACTGCTGATTACTTTGCTGATTAATTCAAATACTACATTTCAATGCATTAACCAGTAAACATTTAAGTGCCTGCTTGTGCCAGAAACTACACTAAGAGCTGGAGATACAAAAAGAGGCAAAAGACAGGCCCTGCCCTTAAGGAAGGCACAATACAATGGAGGAGACAACATAATAATAAATATATATAAAATAAGCTATATTCAGGATAAATAGGGAATAATTAACAAAGGCAAGGTATTTGAAGACAGCTATCATGTCCCACTTGAACCGAACTTTTTCAAGCTAAAGAAGCTCTAGTACCTTCAATCAAGCTTAATGTGCTATGGACTTAAGGACCTTCACCTTTCTTGTACCTTCCGATACACATTTTTCAGAGTTTGAATGGTCTTTCTTCTTAAAATGTGGCACTCAGACCTGCACACTATACATTAGATATAATGTGACCGGGGCAAATTACAGATATACTATTAAGACCTATTTATTCCAGGAAGCTTGATTTGAAAAAAGAGGGACACATTACATTTTTTGGAATTTTTTTTTGGTAATGCTACATGGTTGGCCTATTTCCAGTCCTACATCATTTTGATGATATCATTATGTTTCTTTTTCTTAGTAATTCTTTGTTTGTAGTAACTTGCAGTATGTATGATTGTTCCACACCCGTCTATTGCCTTTAGTTGACCCTCCAATTTAGTTTCTCTAAGATTGTGGTTTTTCAAGAATCATAGCCATACAATATCAACAGAACAATGTTCCTCCCATACGAAGGGTAATTAAATGTTCCTATGTATAGAGGATTACTCAGGGTCCCACTACCTGAGGTCCAGGTATGTTACGTTTCACTCCCCTCCCCGGATCTTTCAGTATCTGTAAAAGTATTCAAGAGTTGTCCATTCTCTCTGACCTTGGCTCCCCACCCCATTGGCTGTGATCCATCAATGTAAGAGTCCCTTGCACTCAGATCTTATTTAACCACTTAACCATCAAATAATCTTTTTAAAGGAATATTTACTTTGACAGTATAGCAAGAACAGATCAGATATACAACCATCCCCATCCCAATCCCAATCCCCCAAAACATGGGGCATAATCCTTCCTACACCACCTCAGTCTATGGGGAAGAGAGAGAGAAATTAGGTTCAGAGTCCTATATAACATGGTTTCACCAAGTTTCAAGGCCAAAGTGTCTAAGCCCATGCACAGTATAGCAAGAACAGACATACAACTATCCCCATCTCAATCCCCCAAAACATGGGGCATAATCCTTCTTACACCACCTCAGTCTATGGGGAAGAGAGAGAGAAATTAGGTTCAGAGTCCTATATAGCATGGTTCCACCAAGTTTCAAGGCCAAAGTGTCTAAGCCCATGCACAGTATAGCAAGAACAGACATACAACCATCCCCATCCCAATCCCCCAAAACATGGGGCATAATCCTTCCTACACCACCTCAGTCTATGGGGAAGAGAGAGAGAAATTAGGTTCAGAGTCCTATATAACATGGTTTCACCAAGTTTCAAGGCCAAAGTGTCTAAGCCCATGCACAGTATAGCAAGAACAGACATACAACCATCCCCATCTCAATCCCCCAAAACATGGGGCATAATCCTTCTTACACCACCTCAGTCTATGGGGAAGAGAGAGAGAAATTAGGTTCAGAGTCCTATATAGCATGGTTCCACCAAGTTTCAAGGCCAAAGTGTCTAAGCCCATGCACAGTATAGCAAGAACAGACATACAACCATCCCCATCCCAATCCCCCAAAACATGGGGCATAATCCTTCCTACACCACCTCAGTCTATGGGGAAGAGAGAGAGAAATTAGGTTCAGAGTCCTATATAACATGGTTCCACCAAGTTTCAAGGCCAAAGTATCTAAGCCTGCGCACCTTGACTTCTTGGGGCTTCCTGCTAGGCCAGTAGAAATATCTGGCCTGGACTCCCATCTGGCTATGTCCTGACCTCCAGGGTCTGGAGACTTTGTTCCTTGCACCTAAATCTAAAAAGGATAAATGAAACAGACCCAGACTCCAAACAAAATTTTCTGGAACCACAGGGCTTAAAGAAAAAGAGTGAGGTAGTCCTTCCCCATGACCAATTCAGTGCATAATGCCTGCACCATGGGTGTTGTTTGTCCTTCATTCTCCAAGAGGACAATGACATCAGGAAGGTGATGTCATGACTTGGATTTGGATTTAAGTAAGAGAGGGCTGCACAAAGTCATCAGCCTCATTCTTTTCTGGAGCCATCTGGGTCCAGTGGCAAGATATAGATAAGGGGAATGTAGAATTCTCTGAGATGTAGATCCCTGGCATCTCCTACTTTAATGTCTCCATTTCAGGTGATCTGAGAAGTCATCAAAATTAATAGATGACAAATAGATAGATGATAGACAGATAGATAGGTAGATAGATAAGAAAGATAAATATCTATTCTACATGTATAATATATATATATAGATAGATAAGAAAGATATAAATATCTGTCATATGGGTATATGTATGTAGATATGTGGATAGATGGTATGTGTATAGTCTATATATGTGTGTGTGTGTGCATTCATATGTATGGGTGTGTGATATATGTATACCCTTACCTGTGGGTGCTCTACCCAAAGGAATTTTGATTGATAAAAGCCTGCAAGCTGTCTAGGGATTTAAAGGGTAGACTTCTTTTTTTAAGGACCCTGTCTTATACCCAAATCACTTTGGTTCTCCCTGATTGGCCAACAGTAGGTTCCAGTCCAAGTCTCACTGTGTCGTTGTTTAGATTTTATGACTCCTAGTGACTAAAAATAGTAATTATTTCTGTTTTGGCCAGAAATCTTCAGCATCTTCTGCTCCCAGATTGTTTTTTTTGGGGGGGGTTGTTTTTTAGCTAGGTAACAGGGGACATTGTTTGCCTCATTTCTCACATAGTCTCAAACACTGAATGGATATTGCCTCAGACAAACTAAGATCTGGGAATGACCTTTAAGGTCAAAGTCTCACTGCTTTGGGGCCATCCCCAGTCATACTGATCTATATCATGCCAGTGAACCCAGATGGCTTTGGAACAGAGGGTGAGGCTGGTGATTTTGTGCAGCCCTGACTCACATCTGTAAACATGGACTCTATATTGCTTGTGTTAACCAATTAAATATGCTAGAGCTTCCTTTTTTCACAGGGGAATCTGACAGTGGAATAACACAGCAACTAGTTAATTGGGAGGATTTCTGATGCCCAAGGATTCTTTATATATCAGCAATCGTTTATATTGAAATCAGCTTTGAAGCAGACTCTGAGCCATTTAGTGACTTATGGATCTTCAAGAGACATCTCTATCTTCAAAGGCTTTCCTTTTTCATGTATTATGAAACTACAGATATAATCTGTTTATAGTTTTTTGGAGAAGACCTTATCTCCAGAAACCCTCCCCCCCCAATTTTGGTTATGGGGCTCTTGGAATATGTTTTTGGAGATATCTTATCAGGTTTTGAACTATGGACTGTTTATTAACAAGAATGCCTTCTGATTTGAGTATCAAAAAGTCTAAACTCTAATACTGAGAATTTCTCATTTCCCTTGTTTCCTGGGACTTTCTTCCTAAAATGTATCCAAATTCTTATCCTTTCTCCTTTCTTTGTTCAAAAATTGTATAAATATTATACTCTTTCCAATAGGGCTTTGACCATGTCAGAACAGAGATTGTTCCAGCTTGCCAGCTTTTTTTTCTCAGGCAATAAAAAAGTATTTTTGTGTAAACTGTGTTTAGACTCTGGTTCATTCCAGGCCCTGCTTTTTGGACCTGGGGTTTCTTCTATTCAACAGTTCACAGGGGTTTTCTTTAACTTTAACAATTCACTTGTTAAGTCATGACATCACCTTCCAGATGTCATCAGTCTTCCCTGAGAAGGAAGGACAAACAATGTGTGCGTGTGTGTGAGTAAGTATGTATATAGATACATACATACTTACATATATACATGCCCATATAAACACATATACTCGTATATAGGAAAATACAGGTTTACATTTAGAACTGTTGATTTTTTCAAAAAAGTTTCTTCTGTACTATGATCATTTCAACAATTAACTTTAGAGTTAAGCAAAAGTAGTGGATTAGCTATAGGGAGGAACATAGAGTTCAACATGCTCCTTTAATTCAATGTAAGAAATATGTTAAAAGAATTCTTGGATGTTTAACCATCTCATTTTATAATAGTTTGTCTTACCAGTGTCTTGATTTGTTAAGTCAATTCTTTTGATGCCATGAACATAATAGTAAAATTCAGGGTTACACTGGAATAAGTTCAGTCTTCAATCAATAGAAGTTAATATTAATATGCTGAAGTCAAGCTATGAACACATTTCTACAGTTTAATCAACCACTATTGCTGCTTTTATTCAAAGAGATGTGACCAGTTAAGTTGATTATGGAGATCATATTCATGGTCCTGAATCACAAGGCAATTGAGATCTGGAGGGGATGTTTTTGGGAAGGAGGGGCATAGTTAACTGTCAGTTTCCAAATTCAAGGCAAAAGGAAAAAGGCAGGCACTTCACGGTCTACTCTCAATGCTGGCAGGATCTTGTTTGCCTCTACACTAAAGTAAATGCAGACTAAATTCTAGCACTCTTAAATAAATAAGAGACATTTCCCCTGAACAGTTTCAAGAATCAAACTTGAAGAGATCAAAGAGACAAAGAAATAGTATTCTCTTCTAGGCAAGAAGAATGTCAGTCCTAATGAGATAGCAGCTAGGATGGATATAGTCCTAGACTCTGATAAGAATACCAGATACATACTGGTTTCATTTCATACTTGAGATGTGTTCAGACAAGTAGAAGATTGTTCTGTCAGTCTTACTGGAAAGGAGCCTGTGTCTCTCTCAAATGGTGGAGGGGGATTAAAAATAAACATAAACTACTGGCAAAAAATTCACTCAAAATGATTTACTATATTTTGTAAAAGATTCTGTGTAATTCTCTTATACACTAAGCAGTACACATATGTAATACAAAGTCAT
The DNA here is from genome assembly GCA_023548195.1 of Bettongia penicillata ogilbyi. Classification (NCBI taxonomy): domain Eukaryota; kingdom Metazoa; phylum Chordata; class Mammalia; order Diprotodontia; family Potoroidae; genus Bettongia; species Bettongia penicillata. The sequence goes on from JAJHZJ010000320.1 coordinate 67,794, forward strand.
GCAAGGAAGAATGCGATGTTTTAACATATCCCATTTCTTTATCAAGTTCTCTTTTTAATTCAAAGTTAGAGGTATAAAGGAAAGGGCCAGGGACCATCACCATGCAAGACAGGCCAATAAAATATAATATCATTTATTTTGGGTTATTGAATTTAGAACAAAAATAATCCTCAGGCTTGATCTATTCAAGTGCATAATTTTACAGCTGTTTTACATTAGACTATGAGCTCTTTCAGGGTAAGGGCTGTTTTTCGCCTTTCTTCATATCCCCAGGACCAAGCAACAGTGCCTGGAATATTGTATGTGCTCAATAAATGCTTATTGACTGGCAGAGATAAGCAAACCCAAAAAGGCTAAATTAAAGGTATAAATCATGTAAGTAAATTTTGAAAGATCTTTAATCCAATTCCTGTTCTCACTGATACAATACATGGCCTATGGCTGTGGAATGACTGAACAAATTAGGAAATATGAAAGTAGAAGAATATTACTGTGGAGTTAAGAAGGATGTGAGGCAGGTAGGTGGCACCATGAATGGAGTGCCAGGCCTGGAGTCAGGAAGACTTGAGTACAAATTTTGCCTCAGTTATTTACTAGTTGTGTGGCCCTAGGCAAGTCACTTAACCCTGCTTGCCTCAGTTTCCTCATCTGTAAAATGAGCTAGAGAAGGAAATGGAAAACCATTCCAGTGTCTCTGCCAAGAAAACTTCCCAAAAGAGGTCACAAAGACTTTGACGTGACAAAAAGATTAACCAAAAACAAAATAAAACAAAAGAGGGAAAACTATGGAAAAGAAAGATAGGAAGATTTGTATGAAGTAATTTGAAGTGAAGAAAACAAGTACAAAAGAAGAAGAGATGATATTTACATTTCAATTTCAAATTTATAAACATTTCTTATACATTATCTCATTTGATCCTTAAAATAACCTTGTGAGATAGTTATCTTTACTATTACCATTTTACAGATGATAAAACTGCAGGCTATGGGGAATATCTTAATACTTGACCATCATATAGCTTAAGTGATTAGGTTACATTTGGCGTTCTGTGTACCATCTTTAGTCAGGTTCTCCTTTAGTATGTTTTATGGGTGGCACATTTTATGTTAAATTCCTTAGGATATGGATGTCTTTTTTTAATGTTTAAACATTCATTGTTTTGATTCAAAAGATATTATTCATTAAATGCTTATACAAATATGTTTACAAATGTTCTATCTGACAGCTTTATCAGTTGATAAGAGATAGGAGAAATCTGTCCTTAAATTTTGGCATTATAATATTAACACTTATCACTGTACTTCACCATATTTTTTTTTAAATTTATGTACATTGTTATATAGATTATATATCTTGAGAAGCAGAATTATGTAGTAAATTCAGTACTGGGTTTGGTTTTAGGAAAGATAAGAAGGGGGAAGGGAATCGACATTTAAATAATACCTACTATGTAACAGGAACTCTACCAAGCATTTTACAAATATTATCTCAAACAAAGCAATCTTGCAAGGTAGGTACTTCTATTATCTTCATATTAGAGGTAAAGACATTGAGGTCAACAGAGGTTAAGTGATTTTTGCCTACAGTCACACAACTTTGAGGTCATCCAAATTTACCTTCCTTTGGAGAGGAGACGGAAGGGGAGGGGGAGACGGATAGGAGAGAAAGAGCTGAGTCTACTCACAGGGTTGTGTTCATCCTGCGTTGCTGAAGACCATGCCATCAGAGAAATGATGACATGACTTGCACTTGACTTTGTTTTGAGTGATGGAGGGTTGTGCAAGGTCACCAACCTCACTTCTCCTCCAGACATCTGAATCCAGTGACCTGATATTCCTCAGGATGACTGGAGATGACCCAGGATGTAATGAGGGACCTTCCCTTCCCTTTCCTTCCCTTCTATTCCCCCCTGTCTCCTGCCTAAAGGCTCTCTTCTGGACTTTCCTGGCTTCTGAGTGATTATCAATAGTAACTGTTGCTGTTTCCTGCCCAGCCTGAGGTTTGGAGAAGTGAGGCTGGTGACCTGCACAGCTCTTCCTCACTCCAAACAAAGTCAAGTGCAAGCCATGTCATCCTTTCTCTGATGGCATAGTCTTCTTCAGCAATGAAGGATGAACACAACAACTCTGAGGCCAGAATTGCACTCAAAATTTCTTTCCTCAGGTGGTACACTGGATAGAGTGCTGAACCTGAAGTCAAGAAGACTCATCTTTGTGAGTTCAAATCTGGCCTCAGATACTTACTAGCTACGTGACCCTGGGCAAGTCACTTAACTCTGTTGAGTTAAAGAAGAAACTTCAGTTTCTTTGTCTACAAGATGAGCTGGAGAAGAAAATGGCAGCCAATCTAATATCTTTGCCAAGAAAACCCCAAATGGGGTCATGAAGAGTTGGACATGACTGAGTAATAAACTTCCTTACTTAAGGCCCAGCATTCTACCCACTGCACCATTTAGTTGTCTAAAAAAATCAGCTTACCAATCATACTTAACAGTCACTGAATTTATTGTAATGACAAATCAGACATCAATGTAAATATGGTAGCCATTTGGAAAGAAATAGAGATTTGAAGAGTTTGTACTTACTTTAATGTGAAGAAGTCAAGGAATACATTATTTTATCCTTGAGTGAAAACTCGGATATTCATTTCTACTGTATTCTCACATCTCTCGCATCTGTTAGATAATATGAACCACTGGAGATAAAACAACTCCTTATATTTGCTTTAGCCCAGACAAGATTATTGCTCAGTCATGTCCGACTCTTTGTGACCTTATGGATCATAGCATATCAATATTGTGCATGGGTTTTTCCTTGGCAAAGATACCAGAATGGTTTGTCATTTCCTTCTCTAGGAGATTAAGGCAAACAGAGGTTAAGTGATTTGCCTGGGGTCAAATAGTGAGTATCTGTGGCCATACTTGAACTCAGATTTTTCTTATCCCAGGCCCAGTACTCCATCTACTGAGCCACCTAACTGGCTCTAGTTAGCTAACCCTAAAAAGTAGTTTATAATATCCCAAAATCTGACCAAATTACAAGACTGAATAGAACCTCTGCTAACTATACCTTATAAGAATTGGACATTATTTTGTAAAAAAAAAAAAACAAACCACAACAAATGATTAGTCAAAGTGAAGCACCAGGAAATGTATAGAAGATGCCCTTCAACAAGTTTAAATTCTCATGATCTAAATTAGTATCAAATTATCTAATCCACCCCAACCACAGAAGAGGAAGAGGTCTTCACAAGTAACATTCAAGTTTTCCCTGCCTTGTGGATAGAGTTAATATTAAATTCAATTTATATAGAGCTTTCAGTTTTACAAAGAATATTCCTCAAACTGTTTGAAATTATAATTAAATGGCGCAGTAGATGGAAAACTAGACTGCTAGTCAGGAAGACCCAAGTTCAAATCAATATATATATAAATAATTGCCATCAGAACTCTGTGAAATAGTGAGACTATTCTATTCTCACCCCCTTTTTACAGATGAGGGAACTGAGGATTAAATAATTTATTCATGTTTACGTAGTTAGTAAACATGTAATACAGATTTGAAATCCAATCTTAATTCCAGATCAAACATTGCTCAGCTATGCTTCAAAGTCTCTCATAGCCAGCAACTGAGGTTGATTGAAGTAGAAATGTTTGCAAGTCATTTTTGCTGTTTATGCAAGAAGTTGTAGTAGCCTAGAGGCAGCTAGGAGCACAATATAAAGAGTGTGGGAATTATAGTCAGAAAGACCTTAGTCAAATCCTATCAGACACTATCTGTGTGATTGAGCAAATTATTTATGCTCTCAGCCTCAATTTCCTTCTCTGTAAAAAAAAGGGGGACATATCAAAAGTACCTATTTCACATGGTTGTTGTGCTGATGCAATATGAAATAATATATAAAATACTTTGAAATATTAAAGTGCTGTATAAATGACAACTATTATTCTCATTATTGGTCTGAAGATTATAAGATGATTCAAAAACAAAAAAAAGAGAAAGCTAGTAGATATCAAACCAGGGGAAGTTAAGTAGATATTCCTAATTATAGTATGAACCTATTGAAATAAAAGGTGGTGTGGAATGCAACCCCAAACTAGGTAGAACAAATACACAGAAAATAATTATCATTAAAGTGAGACAGACAAATGAAAGGCATAAGGAGGGAGTTCAGTTGGTTATGGTAAAGAATGTTCTATGGACAGGGGGACCCACCCTGGGAGGCTCAGAAGACTGTACCTGTGGACAGTCCCTGGGGCTCCTGTCCACCTCCACACTGCTCCCCCCCGGGTTCTAGGTATGTTATGTCTGACCCCAGCAATGATTCCACAAATCTTGGTTCTTCTAGTCCAGCTGTGGGAGAGCAGGATTCTAAGGCTGAAGAATCTCCCCAAAATTCAGCAGCAGAAATTCCAGTGACCAGAAATGGCAAAGTGAAAGATTCATGCAAGTGTGGCTTTAGCAGGCATATTTGAAGTGTTCATTACCAGCTGGACTCTATCAGGAACCCAAATTACATTTCATGACTTTGACAGTACCTGAAGCAGGATCATTTAAAGATGGCCAGAGAATACAGCAATAAAATCAAAAGTGGACCAGTTATTTTAGCAAATGAAATGAAAAATCCTGCAATAGAGAAATTAGAGCTGTAAGAAAATAGAGCCTAAATACCTCTAAGTGTACTCATCAAATTATCTCTGAGAAACTGGGCTCAACCGGGCTCAAAACCAGTGGACCTTGACCTGGAAGTTCAGATTGCTATACTGAGAAAAAGCAAGAGAAAATAGGAAAACATATTGAAACTGGTTCAGACACTGTTCTACCAGCTCTTCCAGATGATACATACTCAGAGGCAACTTGTAGATGCACTTGCTGACCTGAATTTGAAGTCCCTGGAACTTCATAAAGAATTTGGCTATAATGCAGATACCCAGAAACTGATGGAAAATGGAGAAACTCTTCTTGGAGTTATTGTTTTTTATTTCAAGTGCAAACACTCTGGTGAGCAAAACAAGAAACAATATGAAAGTGTCAGGACTGCATATGATACATACCTGACTGATTTAGAAGAATTGAATATTGGACCACGTGATACAAACACTGCCAAACATTGAGCAGTTACAGCATCTGTTCAAAGCACATAAGGGAACATATGCTAAAATACACAATGATGTATCTATCAAATTGAAATTTCTAGAATAAAATAAGGTTAAAGTATTGCACAATCAGCTAGTTTTTTCTACAATACCATCACAGCTTACTTTGCAGGGAATCAGAAGCAACGTGAAAAGACAAACAGTTTCATATCAAATTGAAAACTCCTAGAAAAGGATGCCCCATCCTGTCTTGAAGAACAGTCCTCAGACCTGGGGGAGTGAGGTGGGGAGGGAATATTCATTGTCTTCTGAGAACCCATTAAGAATCAAAACGGGGAGAAAAAAGGGGAGAGGACCCTTATGTTAAGATTCTTAGACAAACAGCTCAAATTTTTCCCTTTTAACACTTTAACAGTTAAACTGTTCCAATTGATGGGAAAGTGGGTGACTTTAATGTAATTGTAATTTCTATATTCCAAACACAGCTTTTCTTTTAAAGAGTTTCTTTTATATTGTGAGAGTTGTTGGCTATTTTTGTCACTTGGAAACATCTAAAACAGCTTTCAAGATACAAATTTGTGGCTTGTCATTCTTAAGATACAGACTAGTTATAACTTTTCCAAAAGGAGGCTTATGTGATTTGTATCAACATCTAATATTTTATATGGGAATATATTAAATATCTTTAAAAGATTATTTTCCACGAATTATATGGGAATATATTAAATATCTTTAAAAGATTATTTTCCACGAATTATTTTAAAGACGAGAGTAATGCTATTTTACAGAATAAACTCAAAGGGCATTTCTGCAGCATCCAAACAGAGGAAGTAGCGTAAGAGATGGTTGATTCACATAAAGGATTGCAACAGATTCCTTCTTTTAGGATGGAGTTATACTGCTAGAAGTTTGTTTTAAAAGTTGTGAATCAATATGAATCATATTTTCTTTTCATTGAAGCTGCCAATATCACAGTTGTACTATATAAAGAATTTGATTGGATAGTTCTTATTAGAGATTTCATTTTTTACTAAATAGTGAAATCTGCTTGTTTGAAGAGACCATCCATTTATCATTTGGTTGATCTTGGGCATTTTGACAGATAAATTTTAGAATACAAGTTCTTGGTCATTTCTAGTCTAAAACTTTGTTGCCCTTTCAATAAAATATATTCCTTAGATAGATTTCTCTGTAATAACATCATACTAGCCTTAAATCACAGAGAAGTGCCTTCTTAGATATAATAATTCCCTTTGAACCTGTGCATATAATCCATGGGGTAGCCCCTTCTAGATAACGTTTACAGTGCCTGTCTCTAGCAAAAAGGCCACTGTAGAAATGTTGAATTTCTTTGTACTCATTAAACCAATTTTAAAATTTATGGAAAAATCACTTTTTAAGGTGTGATTCCTTTGGAAGAATAGTAAGTGGAATGACTTTCCCCACCTTTTTCGTAGGGGAGTGTACAGTTTGCATAGTAACAGGAAAGAAGGAGACAATAAGGAAAGAAAGTAATCTCTTAGTTGCTGGTTAGTGTTGACTTCTGTTGAATGATCTGGCTTGTTTTCTTTCATCAATACTGTAACATTTATTAAATGTAAATCCTGTTAATTTTCATCATAGACATTATAAATTAATATTGTTTTGAGGTATCTCTTACAGATGTCCATTTATTTTGTGTTGACATGATGTGCTCAAAAATGCCTCTTATTTACAACTATATTGACTATATAATTTGTTATATATGTTCAAATTCCTTTCAGTTGAAAGGCATTTTGAGTTATTAGGCCATTTTTCAATACCTAACACAATGTAACATGACTATACACCACAACTCTATCTTAAATCAATCCTTACTGTATATTTGTATTCTGACAGAGCCTTAGTTTATTCTTCTAGCACGACATTTTCTTGTGATAATAGCTCATTTACATTCCCCAGAATGTGCCTCCATTGTGAATTTCATATTCTTATTAAAGATGTTTACTACAAAAAAAAAAAAAAAAGAAAAGAATGTTTCATGACTTGGATCATTATATACATCTTCTTTGATTAGAGATCTGGATTGTGCCAGCTGTGCCTGAATTAATTTCACATCTTATAGTTAATGTTCCATATTGACATAAGTTCCAATAATTAATACAATTATCATCCTATCATCATCATGAACAACAACCTGCAAAAGATTTTTCCTTTGATTTAACTAAGGCAGGCAACTACTATTATCTCCACTTTGTAAAAAAACTAAAAGTGAGAGAGTAAACAGGTTGAATCTAGCTCTTACAACTGCATACTTCACATAAACTAACTTTTCCCTGGAAAAATTGAATGTTCTTCGACTTTTTAAAGTAAATATAGAAAGGTATCACTTCATTCCTTCTCTTTGCCAATTATAATTATAGAATAAGTTAGCAACTGAGTTTCTAATACATTAATTAAAACTAAAATATAAATTAGATGGGATAAAGTATTCTCTGGGGCTGGATGTTTATTAAGTTTAGCACTTATCCAGTTTATGAAAGGAGCCTTAATAATAAATAAAATAATTGAATAGTATATTTCTTTCTTCACAAAATTATACAACATCTGGACTAAAAATAATGTCAGTGTACATCTACCAGTAACTGTACCTGGAAAAGAAATGGGTCATAAAGTTGTTATATCAAGACATCAGAGGATGGGGAGAACCAGTACCTGGCCCAAAATGAATGCTTAAATAATACTCTATCTAAAGTAATATAATCCACTATCACTCAAGGAAAATCATTCTACTTTTATATAACTTTAATTTTTACAATAATTATAATTGTTTTCAGGAATTCTGATTATGAGTCATTGGTCATCAGAAAAGAAAAAAATTCTCAATTTACATTATTTTTAAAATTTATTTTATCTCAACTATATGTAAAAAATAATTTTTAACTTTCTTTTTAAAATTTCAAGTTCCAAATTCTCTCCCTCCCTTCCTTCTCTCACCTCCTTTGTAAGGCAAGCAGTTTTATATAGATTATACATGTGCAGTCATGTAAAACATATTTCCATATTAGTCATGTCATTATTTTTTTCTGAATAAACTTGGAATATGTTGGTGAGGCAAGTGTTATATCTTATTTACCATTATATCTTTCCCAGAAACTCAGGAAGTGTTGTATATATTTTAAGTGCCTAATAAATTGTTAAATGGGAGTTTTCTAAAGAGACCAATGTGTATGTGAAAAGAATTTCTCAGGTAACTTAGATTCGAGAGATGTGTACAGAAATTGGGAAGGAAGAAAATGAAGGAAATGAAGGGTGACTGCAAAAATATGGCACAGTATTGTAAGTATAATGTCACAAGGTAAGAAAGAGCTGAGGAACTGAAGAAAGCAAAGGACAAAAAAAAAGAATTTTTTTAAGCAATGGGGCACAGAGGAAGACTGAAGAAGAGATAGATCAATTGCTACAGTGGATAAAATGATTGTAATTGATGAGAGGGAAGGGAAAGCTGCTCAATTTCTATTTTAATTCTACATTCTCTATTAAAGAGAAACAATATGACTGGAAAAGTCATGAGAAATATAGATAATATGAAAGATAAATAAGGTAATAGATATCCAAGATAAATAAGGAGATAGGCAACTATCCTTGATGGACTCAAGTCATTTGGGCCAGATGAAACACACTTTTAGGCATGTTTCTGAGAAAAATTGACAGATGGGGTTACTGAACAATTGATAAAAATGCATGAGAGACAATGAAGAATGAGAGATCAAAGAAGGGAAATTACAGAATTTGAAAATTAAAAACCAGTCCATTTTACTTTGATTCCTTGACCAATTCTAGAATGCATTATTAAAAAGATAGTGAACACAAAAAAAGGAGTAAATGATCACAAAAATTTAGTATACAGTCTAATAAATTATAGTTCACATTTCTCTCTTTTCTTACAAGTGTATCTAACTGGAGGATCACAGAAATATTGTAGAAATATGGTGTCTCAGTTTTAGTCAAGAATTTCATAAGTTTTTCCACCTATTTTTATGGAAAAGATAGACAATTATGGGCTAAGTGATAGAATGATTATATGGATTTAGTACATGTTGAATGGGTGGATAGGTGTTAATGGTTAATGATTTCATGTTAACTAAGTAGAAGGGATCCAGTGCAGTTACCTAGGGATCTATCCCTGTTCCTGTGCTGTTAATATTTTATCAATGGCTTAGATAAAGGTAGAGATTAATGAAGGGATGAATGAATGAATGAATGGATGAATAAATGAATGAATGAGAAAAATCATCTATTAAATGCTTACTCTGTGCAAAGCACTGTGTTAAGTGCTGAAGATAGAAATAGAAAAGAGAAACGGTCCCTCTCTTAAGTAGCTCATATTCTAATAGGAGGTTTCAGTTGGATATATGGTGCAAAGTTCCTATGGTTTCTAAGATATAATGGCAAAGTAGATATTAATGTTTTTCTTCTTTACTGCCATATTCCATGATAAATTTTATTAGTTTCTGATATTGAACAATTTGACAGTTACAAGGATTTTGGTGGCAGGAACTCTCTTTTCTGATTATATAGTTGTTGTAGCAGTAGGACTTGCAAGAGTAGTTGCCAGACTGTATCTCTACTGGTGATGCTTTTTAAGATGATGATTGAAGGCACTGAACTGGAAGTGTTGCTATTGCAAAGATTCTTGGGTTCAGGGTCCTGATATTTGTCTCTCTAAGGATGTGAGGGGAGATGATGATCAAGGTGGTAATTTAACTTATCTCACACAGTCTGTCTCCAGCCTCCCTCTTGGGATATAAAAATGCCCTGAACTAAACTAGCTACCCTATTCAATTGGTGTCAGTTGGTTGGCAGTTAGTGGGGATAGCTGGCCACTTCTGCAAAAGAGCTGTTTCTCTGTATGATAAGTATGAGCGCTGGGTGTGAAACAAGACCATTTGCCTTTGGTGAGGATGGGAAAAGACTTTTAAGTATAAATAATTGTAAGATTTGAAAATGACATAAATATTAGGGAAATGGGATAGCTGAGAGGCTCAATGGTAGATTCAGGATCCAGAGAGATCTTGACAATCTAGAACAAAGAGCTAAATCAGGGGTGGGAACCTCCAGCCTCAAGGCCACATGTATCCCTCAGGATCCTTAGGCACCTCCCTTTGAATGAATCCATATTTCACAAAACAAATTCTTTTATTAAGGGGACTCAAGCCTACAGTCTCCCCACCCCTGGGTTAAATCAAATAAAATGTAATGAGTATAAATGTAAAAATTTACACCTGGTTTCAAGAAATCCACTTCTCAAGATATAGCCAAGCCCTCAAATAATGAATCTTATAAATAGGTTGCCTTATTTAAATCTACAGTATTTCAAGTTATAATTACTTATAAAACATGAGAATTCCTTTTAGCTCAATCAAAATATGCAATTAATATGTTAGAATAAGTTTTTATTTTATTAATATAAAGTAATAGTAAAGTATAAGAACATGTATTTCTAAAACAAGTTATTTACAAATGTATAGAGTACCCATAGAAAGTAAAATTTAAAATAAATTAAAATTTAAAAACAATAAATTTTGTAACTAAAATAACTAAACTGATCATGTAATGAAAGGTATATTATCAATTAAGTCATTTCAGCAGCACAGACTGTCTTCTCTTTCCTGAAGTCCTCATGTTGGTAGATATAGAGTTTTAGCCACATCTCAGCAAACTGACATGATCACATTCTCATACAATGAACCAAGTGTACCTGAATGACCTGGAGCATTATCTAAATTCAGGAATGCTTTAAATGCAATTTTGTTGCCCCTACAATATTTTTCAATAGCTGAAATATAATAATCTGAAAACCAGTCTTTGAAAACAGTATAGTCTCCCATGTTTTCTTATTAGACCATGAAAGAAGTAAAATTGATCAGTGGTTGTGGGCTCTCACAGCAGATATATTTCAAGACTGATAAACAATCGTTGGTTTTCATTTAAAGTTCCATCCATATTACATTACAATAAAAGTATTTGGCAATCTTTAAACACTTTAAATTCAAGTTCAGGTTTTTTTTTTTCTTTCTTAGAAATGTAAGTTCTAAGATGTAAGTTCTACAAGGCATCCTTTTCCAGAATAAGCTTCTTTCATCCACATTAAACAACCATTGATCATTACATCCTTCTTTTTCAATTATTTTCTTCGGAATATCAGATTAACTATTACTATTTAAAGCTACTTTCTAGTAATTTTAACATCCTGAAATTGAACTCAATTTTTAAGGTGACCAAACTAACCAACACTTGTAGTAAATTTTCTTCACTATCCACTTCATTTCCATTTTCTTTTACTGCCTTTCATAAACTTGAAACTTTTGTATGAATGACTGATCTGGTAACAGAAATGCTTGTTTTTAATTCAAACTTTAATCCGTATAGTTTCTATCACTGTAACATTTTCATTCTTTGTTGTCCTTTTTAAACCACAAAAGATGGTGCAGCTTTGCCTTTTTATTTTTACCTGTTTTATATTCTGTACTAAAAACCGTCACTCTGATATTTTGTCCTATTTTAGAATTCTTATGATCATATTCATAAAGTTCAAGTACATCAAATTTTTATTCTAATGTGATGATAAACCTCTTCCTTTTTGCACTAGTTGTGTTTCCATCTGATGTATTCTTCCTTTTGGAAGAATATTATTTATTATATTAAGGATTTTTATTTAAAAAAACACAACTGTTGGTAATGCGATGCACAAAATCCTATCTTCTCCATATTCTATAATAGATAATTGTAGATCGACAGCATAGGCATAGTTGTAGGTTAAAATTCTTGCCTGGCTCACATGTGTCATATTAATTGACTTTTGGCTCCAATTAAATGTGCCCTGACATCTTTTTTTATAATTTGCAATAAATTGAATTTTACATCATTCAAATTTGCATTAATTGCAGCCTTGTTGTACAAGACAGGGGAGCTATGCTTAGATAGCAAGCAGTTTATCCGAAAAAAAAAGTGTATCTTTTATTGGCTTAAATATTAACTATGATATAACAGTCAAAAAGGTAATGAAAACTTGAGCTGCTTTTAGAGAGCCCAATCTTTTAGTTGATACATTTGTTGTATCATGTCTGGGATATTGTTTTTAATTATAAATACTATACTTTAGGCAGGTCATTGAAAAAATAGGCAATTTTTAACGTAGAATACTGAGTTGGTTAAACGTCTGAGATGTGTTCATCCTTCATTTTCAAAGAAGACCATAACATCAGGGAAATGATGACATGACTTGCACTGGACTTTGTTTTGAGTGAGGGAGGATTGTGCAAGGAAACCAGCCTTACTTTCTCCTCCTGATCCAGTGATCAGATATTCATCAGGATGACTGACGATGGCTCAGGATGCAGTGGGGGACTTTGGCCTTTTCAGGTACTCACTTAGATGAAGGTAATGCCCATTGAATAAACAGGACTCTTTAAGAAGTAGTCAGGGAATGGCCCTTTTAATGAGCAAAAGAAAAGAATAACTAAATCAGGCTGGGAAGGAAAGAGAACCTGTTATTATTGATAATCCCTCTAAGCCAGCCATTAAGTGAAATTTAGGCATTGAAAATGAAAAGCATTTCCACTAGAGGCCCTTCTGTAGACTCTGTGAAACTGAAACCTAGAGTGTCCAATGAACATTTTATGCGCACCCACAAGTGTCCAAGGACAAAAATGACAAGTCCCTCAGTGGCCTTAGAGTTCAAACCCTTTATGTGATTTGAAAGCAAAGTGAGTCCCGGAAAGCTGGAAAGCTCAGTGTAAGATCACTAATAAGATTCTGGGATAAAAAATAACAAGGATTTCAAGAATTTTTTAGCCAGACCCCCTACTGTGACGATAGGAGAAAGAGAGGCCGAGGGAGTTTCAGGGATCTGTATGTGATCCAGGACAATTTCCTAGATTTAGAGGTAAGAAGGCCTTGAGATCATTTAGACTACAAAGCCCCCTCCCAGATATCTTTCTGAAACTGAATCCTAGAGAGCCAATTGACTATTGTATGATGAGCCAAAAGGGTCCAAAGAATAAACATGACTAGTCCTTCAGAGGCCTTAGACACTTCTCTAGGACAAAAATAAGTTGAATATACAACATTAAAAGGTGTCATACTTACTAAGATTTAAAACAAGAAAAGAAAATAAAGGTATATTCTAATTTTGACTTCTTTAGATATTTTTAAGGCAACAATAAAGAATCAAATGATTGTGTTATTTCAGAGAAATAGAAGAAAATATTACAGGCTATTAAACTGTTTAAGAAATATTAGCACTTGATTTCCCACAATGAAAGACTAGAGGAACATAAACAGATCATTCTGCTCCTTATTTATAGAAATTTCTGGCAGCAATGAAGACAAACAGCTTGGTGCCTAAGTTTCGTGTACAGCTATAAATTGAAAAAAATAGGAGAGTACCTTATCATTCCTTCTGGTGTTTTAAAGTTAGCTTTTGTATCAAAATTATGTACAGCAACAATCAAAAACTCAAGAAAATGCAATTAAAAAAAGCCAATATTGCCAAAGAAATGTAAGTGACAGAATAATAATAAAACACTTGTATAAATAGAATAATATGTTTGTGTACTAAAAAAAGAACACAATTATATAGTTCCTATTAGTCAATATGTCAGTGATCAAATTATATTTGAGAAAATATTCAGTACTAATCAGAAAGGAGAAATAAAGCCACACAATGAAGGGAAGTACTGAGTTCACCCTGATGAACGTGTGTGTGTGTGTGTGTGTGTGTGTGTGTGTGTGTGTGTATAAACACATTGATACACAGGTGCATAAACATCTTTGCAGATCTTTTCAATATTTTGTCTGTTAATTGCTTTTTTAATTTCATTTTCAACCCTTAAAAGAACTTTATTGGGTTTCTCAGTAGTAAGTTGTTTTTTCAACTTTTTTTTTTCCTTGAGTGCTTCTCTTACTTTTATAAGAATACTTTCCACAATCTCCCACCATCATTCTCCATATAACTATAGAACATGTATTACCCTTGCCTGCCGTCTCACTCTACTTGGCAAGTAAGTCAGATGTTAGCTGACTAAAGCCATTTTGAAGTTCTTGATGTCTTGATTATGGCAACTGTTTTACAGTTGATAATTATTTATGAAATATTTTTAATTTGGGTCAAAATATTGCTACAAATTTCACATTTTTCAATGTCAATAATTTAATTGTTCAGTTTGGAATTTTATAGAAATTATTTTTTATCTGTATAGCCACTTCACTGACTTCTAACATGCTAATCTCTCAGATAAGCTTTGAGAGGAAGTGAAAAACAAAGTTGAAAATGGGATCTATAGTATTCTAAGTGTATACAGAGGATGTGTGTGCCAGAGGTAATACAATTTGGAGGGCAGTGAATGATCAGTTTTCAAGATATCTGATGAAGGTACGAGGGGAAAGTTCAGAATTTATTTCTTTATACCAAAAACAGGTAAATAAAACCAAGAGAACACCAACAATTACTGAATTCTATGCCTATCTTCCCATCTAGACAAAAAAAAATATACACACAAACACTGAGGACATCTTTGGTAAGGGCTTTAGGCAGAAACAGGTAAATTATTGAAAGCAATAATCCAGAATAGACTATTCATGGGGCAACTAGGTGGCACAGCTGATAGGGTGCTGGACCTGAGTTCAAAACTGGCCTCAGATTCTTACTAGATGTGTGACCCTGAGCAGGTCATTTAAACCTGCTTGCCTCAGTTTCCTCATCTGTAATATGACATGGAGAAGAAAATGGCAAAGCACTCCGGTATCTTTGACAAAAACACCTCAAACAGGGTTATGAAGAAACATGACTGAAAAACTACTGAATAACAACGAAGACAATTAATTCAATTCCCTGCAAAAATATCCCACTGTGTTTATGTTGGTTGACTGTTTATCAAAATTATTTTAAGTATATTTATATCACTTATGGATCACTTAATAGTTCCCAATAAATAACTCTCTTTTCTTCCCAGAAAGCCATAATATATAATAAAGTATAAATATATTTTAGAAAACAGTTAAGCAAGACTTGGTTGGTTGTTGTCCTTTGTGTTCAACGAAGACCAAAATGACATAACGACATCGGGGTCAAGGTACAGTGTGCCTGACTGTGAGTGATCAGCCCAACATGAGCTCAGAAGACTCCACCACAGGTTTGGCACAAATATTCTCTATGATCATTTGGAGTAGAGATGTCTCTAAATTTGCATATCTCACATTTCTTTTGAGATACTGTAATTATATTTTGCTCTCACCAATGTATCAAGTCCAACTTAAGGAATTATTACATACTTCAGTATCCTTCTAGCTCCTATACACGTGTGTATATATGCATATAGTTATACAGAAAGCACTTATTAAATGCATAGGGTTTCTCCCAAAATCTTAGTGCAGTTTTAAGCCTTAATTAATAACTTTCTTACTAAAAACAAACATAACCACACTATTTGCTAGACATTTGCTCCAGTTGATTTTTAAACTGTAAAAACTTTCATCAGCTGCTGCTCAGTGACTGAAAGGATTTTATTTGCAATACTGGACTTAAGGCCATCTAAACAATGAGGCTTTGATGCACTTGTGACAGTCTTGATAGTTTTGACATGACATGACAAGAAAATCTTATGGTGATAGAAAACAAGGTGACTAAACAAAAGAATCTCCCTCTACTGATCTATCAGTCTGACAAAATGACATAAAGAAACTGTAACACAATACACAATAATGACAGGGTGATCTGAATTATTAAAATTAAAACTAAAAAATATTGTATTCAAAATTTATAAAACTAATTAAGTATAAAATAAATTATAATTAACTTTGAATTTAAAAAAAACTGTAGGATTTATACTTCCAAAATTATTAAAGTTTAAAACTGGAATAAAACTTTTGGGACACTCTGTGTGTTTCATTACCTACAACCACACATGTCTATGTCTATGCCCAGGTCTACAGACAATACACATAGAATAATGTGCAGATATATTCATATTTATATAGTCATAGCTATATTTCCATCTATTTATCTATACATCTATATACATGCATATATAGTATGTATGCACATATGTGAATATATGTTTATATGCATCTATCTTTATCTCTCTTTTTCTCTCTATCATTATATCTGTCTCTGACTTCTCGATCTCAGTGAGGCATCTGTAATTAACTATTCCCTATTCCAAACTACCTTGGTATAATTTACTGATCTCTGGGTTTAGAGTCAGGAAGACTGGAGTTCCAGCCCAATGTAGTTACTTATTAACTGTGTGACTCTGGGAAATCTATAAACATCTCTCAACTTCAGTTTCTACATCTTTAAAATGGAAATAATTATAGTATCTGTCTTACATTATTGTAAATATCAAATGAAATAGTATATGTGCAATGTTTTCAAAACTTAAAGCTTTAAAGAGTTTTGTAAATATTTTTTAGTATATACATGTATAAGTAGCTATATATATAGATATATGTGTGATGTATATGTGCACATATGTGTGTATGTATAAATGTACGTGTATATGTACACATAAACATATGTGTGTATCTCTATCATATTCTCTTTTTCTGTCTCTCTGTCTCTTCTGCATGTCTGTGTGTATATAAATACCTTGAAGAGATCCATGTTCTTCAGGCTTAATAGGAATAGTCAAGTAGGCTTAAATGATTTTGGAAAATTGTGAAAGGAAGAAAGAAATATAAAGGAGAAAGATAAAGTCTGTAAGGATATAATCAAAGGAGCTTATGACCCCTCCCCACCAAAATAATATGGGATGGTATTATGGGCTAAGCCTAAATTAGGCCAGTGCAACCTCATTTTCAAGGTTTAAAAAGTAGTAATCACTCATAGACTGAAAAATCCAATTAAATATGACTTTCATACTTATTGAAAATTAGAATAATGCATTTAAATTAAAAGGATATAAAATGCTACTCCCCTCCACAATGACCAAGTCCAGGACTAACCTGCAGGCAACTGGCACTCAAGAATAATCTGACAAAATCTCCTTTACTTAAGCCTCTTGTTCTTCAAATTGTCTAAAAAGTAAAGCGTTAGACAAGGCTAAGCAAAAGGGATGCAGGAGAATGAGACAAAGATATTGAGGCTATAGCTCCAATATATCTGGACATGCAAGAACTTTTAAGCTCACAGTTGTTCAATAGGGCTAGCAGGCCTCTCCCAGTGAATGTCAAATATTCTATTCCTTAGTGGCATAGTTTCTAAAATTGTTCTAAAAGGCCTGACATTAATTTAAAAATTAAATCAAAAAATAAATAATAAATTAAACCATTGAAAGTGGAACTTAATACAAATAACAACATAAAACAATATGAACCATTTTCTTTCAATAACAGTGCATATATGAATTAGGGGGAGGGGATGATTTGTCAGAGGCAGTTCAAACAAGTCTTTAAAAGTGAGAAACAGTCATGATGTCAAGAAGTGGCACCAGAGGTATGTTCCCATTAAAGATCTATATCATCTGAATCAATATCTAAGTGATAATAGGCCTCTTACATTCAAATTGTACCAGACCTTAAGCTGGTACCAAGGCTCAGCTCATATCCTCAAACACTCAGTGTTCCCCAGACCTTTTCCTAAGAACCCCATCAGGAAGATGACACCAGGTTTTGGCCCTTTGGAGGTCTCTGCAGAAGGGATATTCCACTTGAACTATTGGGGCTGAATCAAGTTTCTGTTACTTTCATCTTGGGGTTCAAAATTACAAAAAAGTCAAGTGAAGCATTCTCTTTTTTTCCAAGTCTATTCCTTTTCATCACGATTTTTTAAAGTATAGTTTTAATTCATATTAAAAAGAAAAGATTCTCGCAAACAATTCCATCTCTTTGTTGCCCACAACCTTTCTTTGTGGGAATTATTTGACTCTTTCCAGGTTCATAAGAAAGTTATCCATTAAGGGAAAATGAAATGGCTTCCCTGGATTGTACAGAATCTTCACAGAAAGAAAAACTTTGAGGCCTAAGAAACCTTGAATAGATGATAAAAATGTAGGATTGGAAAGGGTCAACTGTTAATAGCTCAATAGTAATCTATTCTGATTATATTGAATCCAAGTAGCTGCTGGGTTAGAGTCCTGCTTCTTTTGGACATAATAATGATTTATCAAAGACACAGCTTCTGAGATTTAGAACACTCAGATTATAATAAGTAATGCGATGATGAAATTTCTGTTTTAAAGGTCTTTTCTGGTATTCTACTATGCCTAAAGATGATGTGGCAAAGGTAAAATACAGAAAATGTGATGTGACTGTGATAAGCCTTTATTGTATTAAATAGCTACCCTTATCAAAGGTGACATTATATAAAAGGGAGCACAAAGAAGGATATGTTCTAGAAGGGTCTTAGTAGCAGAATCAATTGGTATTGTGAGCCCATATATGGAATAAGTATCAGCTACAGGGAGGACAGACATCTTGCCCTTTGATGGAAGAAAAAGTTCAAAAAATACATTTGCCAAATAGAAGCAGGAAACAGACGATGAGGGATCACTTTATACTGACCCTTCAAAAGTGGGCTCTCCAGTTGGTGCAAGTAACTGAACGGTGCTTATTTAAGAGTCATATTGTCAAACACCCACTGCAGGATAGCATCATCATGGCCCATCTTGCCCAGAACGATAAAAGATCCAATCTCTCATCTCTGTTATTCTTTTGAGAACACTGACCTGGTTATTCAATTCAGCAAAGGGTGTATGATGCCTCTCAAAGGAACTAAAATGTCCCATCAACAGCTCTTATGTGGTGGGAGACATCAGTAAATTCCTTCACTGATCTGGACCACAACAAATATTTCAAACCTTCACATTTCTTATCAAACTCCCTTCTTCGTGGCTATCCTCCCTAAAAACTCACCTCGTATTTTAGTAAAAAATAAGGCAATTCATCAAGAGATCCCTCTTCTCATCTCATTTCATGTAACCAAGATGCTTTCATCAACTATCTTCTCCTTCACCCAGTCTCACATTAAAAGGTGGACTTTCTTTTTGCTAAGGAAACCCTCTACATTCACGTGATCCCATTCTATTGTGTCATGTCTAGCAGATTGTCCTATTAACCCCAAAACCTTGCTAACTTTAGTGTCTCCTAGCTACTGCCTGCTTCCTTTCTGCCTACAAACATGCCTTCCATTCCTCAAAAAATCCTCACTTTATCTATCTCTCCAGACTAATCATTGTCCCTTATCTCTCCTTTCTTTTCTGGTTAATTTCTTTGAGAAAGCCATCTGCGATAGGAACCTTCACTTCCTTTTCTCATCTATCTTCTTAATTTTCTATAGTCTTATCATTCAACCAAGACTTCTCTCTTCAAAGTTATAAACTCTGTTAATTGCCAAATTTAATGGCATTTTCTCATTCCTCATCCTCCCTTGACTCCTGTAGTCTTTGACATTCACTGTCAATCATTCTCTTGTCCTTCACACTTTCTTTTCTTTAGGTTTTCATGACAATACTGTCTCCTGGTTCTCCTCCTACCTACCTGATCACTCCTTCTTAGTCTCCTTTGCTGTACTATCATCTAATTCATACCCACTGAGGGGGTGTCTGAGAGGGCTCTGTCCTGGATCCTTTTCTGTTCTCCCTCTCTGCTACTTTACTTGTTGATCTCATCAGTTACCATAGATTCAATTATCTTTTCTACACTGATAATTTTTAATTTTACTTATCCAGTTCTAACTTCTCTCTTGACCTCCAGTCATATATTTCAAACAATATATCTTTAAGCAGATGTCCTGTAGACATTGTATACTCAACATGTCTAAAACTGAACATATTTTTGCCTCCAAACGATTCCCCCTTTCAAATTTGCTTATTAAGTATTGAGAATATTAGCATCCTCCCTATCCCCCAGGCTTGCAAGTTAGATGTCATCCTCCACTCTTCACTCTTTTTCTCTCTCACCTCATCCCAGCTGGCATCCAATCTATTGCCAAGTTTTGATGATTTTAACTTTCCTCTGATAATGACACCACTCGGAGTTGGGGTCTTACCACTTCGTGCCCAGAATTCTGCAGGAATATACTGCTTGGTCTCCCTGCATCATGCCTTTCCCCACTCCAGTCCATCTTCCACTTATCTGCCAAAGTGATTTTCCTACTATGCTGGTCTGACCATATTACCCCCTTACTCAAGAAACTCTAATGCCTTCCTTTCACCTCCAGGATCAAATATAAACCCTCTGTTTTATATTCAAAGCCTTTCCTAACTTCCCGACAAAAAGTCCCCAGTCCTATTACATCTCCAGTCCTTGTACATCTTATACCCTGTGATCCAGTGACAGAGGTCTCATTACTGCTAACTCCAAGAATTTTAACTGGTTGTCCCCCAGGCCTAGAATGTTCTCTCTTTTCATTTCCACCTCATGGTTTCTCTGACTTCCTTCAAGTCTCAGCTAAAATTTCACTTTCTATGGGATGCCTTTCCCATTAGTAACTTCCTTCTGTTTATTATTTCAAATTTTTCCTGTATATATTTTTACATAGTTTTTTGCATGCTGTTTCTGCCACCTGACTATGAGCTCCTTGAGAGAAGACCTGTCTTTTACCCTCCTTTGTATCCTCAGACTTAGCACAACGTTTGACACATAGATGCTTGATAAATTGCCATAGGCTGACCTCAAGGAGCTGCGAATTGTGATTGCTGAGAGATCTTGAAAGAAAAGTAGACACAGGGCCAGGCAAATAGTTGTAAAGGACAGCTCTCATTTATTAACTGGATAGTCAAGATTTATATAGGTTTTTACAGGCAAGCAAGCAGAATTGTTCATTATGAGAACATTTTTAGATTATTTCTTATACACCCTAATCTAGTTTCTCCTGGCGAGACAGCCTCAGGGAGGCATGGCTTTGGATGGGACTTTCTCATCCTTGTATATCTGAGAGTGGGGATGGTGAGCCATTTGTTCTGAAAAGTTAGCTGCTCATGTTAGTACGAGTCTCAAGTAAAACCTGGACATTATCTCACATTCCGGACTACATCAGCACTGACCCTTTACAATAAATATTTATTGGCTCTTGATTTATAGAGATAGAGATATGGTATGTGTATAGGTATGTATATATGTGTATGTATATGTATGTGTGTATACATATATATGTTATTTCCCTCTTTTGACCATATGGTCCTTGAGATAAGAAAGATGCACTTCTGTCTTTGCATCCCGACACTCTGCCTGCCACTTTGTAAGTTCTTAATGTTGATTGATTAGTCGGTTGACACTAATCTTCCAAACAATTTATCTTTCAAGCAAGCTGACAAGCTATATAAGAAAATTAGTCTTATTTTATAATCATATTCCACATGCACATGTACATATTTAGAGTTGCTAATCATTATGTAAAGACTCAGCATAAGACACATTTCCAAAAATGTTTGCAAACATAAATAATTACCATTCTAAATATCATAGAAGCCTATTCCCTCTCAACTTTGATGTTAGTTATATTTTAGAGATAAGGAACAAGGTAAATATTAGCTTGAAATGCATTCCTTTTAAGCTTGACGAAGGTTATTTTCAAAGAAAGGGTAAGTTTCCTGCCAGTAACATGTGTGTTCCATGTTTTTCTCTTTGTAGTTTAGAAGACAGAACCCCAGGTAATTAGAAGCTAAGGAAAAATGTTTTGATGACTGAAAAGTCATTCATTCCTTCAATTATTTAATTGACATGCATTTTCATTGGCTTTTCCCTCTATCTAGAATGCCTCCCCTTCTTACTTCTTTTTTCAAGACACAGTTCAAACTTCACATTTTAGAATTCTTGAAGCTTTTTCTGATTGTCCCAGCTACTAGTGCTTGCTATGCCCAAGCTGTTATTTATTTTGTAAATTTGAATATACATAAAAGTCTTATGCCCATGGAATGAAAATTCTTTCAAATTAGGGATTGCTTTATTCTTTGCACCTAGCACAGTGCCTAGGACAGAGGAAGTGCTTTCCAAATGATTATTGCTTGATTGGTTGATTAATATCTAATAAATATCTAATAAGAATATCATTGAACCAAGTACTACAGTTATCTGTCTCCATAATCTGAATTCACCTTACTTAATCAGGCTAATTTGATTGTATTTACTAAAGCAAATCCTTTCTGTCTAGAGGATGGAACATATTACTTTATATCAGTGCATAATATGTACATGCATCTATACATATAAACAATACATAGGGTACTTTTCTTTTTTTAAAATCTTATTTTATTTTCAGTTATAAATTCTCTCTCCTATCACTCCTCCTCCCCCATCCATTGAGAAGGAAAGAAGTACCATTTCTTATACATAGGAAATTAAGAAAAACATATGTCTGCATAAGACATATTCCAAAAAAAGGGGAAAAAAAGCAAGAGAAATAAAGGAAGGGAAAAGCTCTAAGTCCATCAGTATCCCTGAATCCTTTTCAATAATTATTTTATTTTTCATTTCCCTTAGAGATTTCTAAACAACTTGTACAGAGCAACCAGATAGAGTCACTTCAAA
This sequence comes from Bettongia penicillata ogilbyi, assembly GCA_023548195.1. Taxonomy (NCBI): domain Eukaryota; kingdom Metazoa; phylum Chordata; class Mammalia; order Diprotodontia; family Potoroidae; genus Bettongia; species Bettongia penicillata. The sequence goes on from JAJHZJ010000320.1 coordinate 90,398, forward strand.
CTCTAAAATTCAATCATTTATGCTTTTACTTCTGTTGTAATTCCCAGTTTTTAGTAAAGTGTCAGAAGGTGCACAATGACTGAGGTTTAGAGGATTTACTGCTGGAAAGGACTTTAGAATACCATCTTCTTCTGGGTGGGGAATCTATGGCTTCAAGGCAGCAGGTTCCCCAATCCTGGACTAGTTCAACCCTTTCCTTTTACAGATGACCAATCTGAGACCTGCAGAGTCTACACTGTTCAGTTTACACCCAGATAACACAGGTAGAACCAGGATTGAACCTCCTTTTCCTGCTTCCAAATCTGATGTTCTTTCCACTGTACAATCATATCTTTCTGGTTAAATAGTCCTGAGCTGTAGTACATAAAATCAAACATCTGAACGAAAACTAGATTCAATAGATTAGATGAATCTAAAGATCTGGGCATTGTCTTGGGATTTTTTTTATTGCCTATATTTTAAAAGTTGCCATGTTGTGGTCAGGCATTTCAAAATCTTATGGTATTTCTGCCCATAATGACCAGTTTAACTGTGTTGCTTGAGTCATTAGGTCTAAGGTACACCATTAGCAATCAGGCTTTTTAGCAGGTCAGGAAAGGGAAAAAGCATTTATTAATCACCTGCTATGTACCTGGTACTATATTAAACATTTTATATGGCTGACAGTCATGGAGGTTACTGGCTGAGATAACTAACTAGGGCCAGTGCCAGAATTTAAGAATCTAGAAAGCAATGAATGTTCCAGGAGTCAAAATCATAAGGAAGGAACTAAAATATGCTCAATTTACATCATGAAAGCAAGAATGTTCCAGAAAAGGAATTGGTGGTATGACTGACTCTTATTCCTTCCCAGGCAGCTACTCTCCAGGACTTTTGAGATTACTGACAATAAAAACAATAATTTATTAAACACTTTAGGCTGAGCACATGTGACATGTACTGTGTTAAATATTTTACAAAAATTTCTCAGTTTATCCTCCCAACAAATTTTTGGTGCTATTATTATCCCCATTTTACAGATGAGGAAACTGAGGCAGATTTTAAGTGACTTTCCCAGAGTTACATAATTAGTACCTCTCTGAGGCTACATCTGACCTCAGAGGTCTTCTTGACTTGATACAAGAAGACCATTTAAAAGGCTCTCTCAAGGGACCAGATGAGAAATGATAATTATGGTTATTATATGAGCAAAGAGAAAATATATATGAGATATGTTCTGAAGAGAGAAAGCAAAATTCGGCAATGACTTAGAGCTAAAAAGCATGTTAGAAACTATCTTGTCCAACCTTCTCATTTAATAGATGAGGAAAGTGAGACCCAAGGAGGTTACATGACTTGCTTAGGGTCACAAGAATGATAAGACAGGATAGAAGGACAGACCCTGTGACTAAAGTTTGAGATAGATGGACTAATTCAGGACTTGCCTTTGCATTATATGATGTCAGTCCTTACCTGCAATGCTGTCTCCTTACAGTCACCTCTTAGCACCACCAACTCCTTTCAGGTTTAGTTTAGATGAGAACTCCTAGGAAGAGAAGTCTTTCTGAGGAACCCTGATAATTGGTGCTCTCTACCCCCTCCCCCATTACTTGTACTTACTTTTTACATATATTGCATTCTCCTCCACCCCCAGCACTATGTAACATTCCTGAAAGTAGGAATTTTTTTGTTTGACTTTCTATCCCAAGTACCTATCACTGTTTTGTTACTTAGTAGGTAAATGCTTCAAAAATGCTTGTTGAATTGAGCTCTGATTCCAAAGAAAAGCAGCACTAGAAAAGTAGAAGACCTATGTATACTTAGGGACTCTTGTTTGATCTCAGTCTCTGAAGGAAATTCCTCTGCTTGCAGCTAAAGCTGGGGGTGAAAGGCTAAGCTAAGCATCAGAGAGCAAAGCTGATGCTAAAATCAAACAGAAATAACAGAATGATCAAAACCATAGGAAAACACTGAGGCCTGAGACTGGCTCGAAAAGCGCTTCTTGCAAAATCCACACAAGCCCATCATCAGAACCCTTGGCTGAGAGCAGTCTGGGGAACACCTGTGGCTTGGTTCAAGTTTTACATGTGCTTAAGAAAGGAAAAAGGTGACATAAAGAAAATGAAGAAAGAGGGAAGCTGGAAATCATAGGAAAACATGAGGCAAAATAAAGCACAACACTGCAAATAGCTTCCCCTTGATAAAACAGGAGGGGAGGAGGGAAGGAAACAATCATTTAATAGTATCTCTCTCTCTCTCTCTCTCTCTTTCTCTCTCTCTCTCTCTCTCTCTCTATATATATATATATATATATATGTATGTATACACACATATGTATACACATATATGTGTATATGAGAGACTGATATATAGATATATAGTGATATCAATATATATCTATACATCTATATATCAGTAGTGATATATAGATATACATATCATTTATGTATGTTCCAGACACTGTACCAAGTGTCTCACGTGATCATCACAACAACCTTGCTAGAAGTTAAATGATGTTATTATATCTACATTTAACAGCTGAGCAAAATGAGCCAGAGAGGCTCAGTGACTTGTTCAGAGTCATAGTAACATCTGCCATACTTTTATTTCTTAATATCTATAATATAATTGAGGTCCTGATACTATATGTTTCCACACTTTAAACATGCAGGTTTATCTCTCCTTGAGGTATTAACATATGGTCCAAATAGAGCTTATACAGAGGACAAATGGGTTAGTGAGGTATTCACATCATGTCAGACATTGATGGTATAATGGCCAACCAATTAAAAAAATGCAAATTACAAAGCATTTCTGATCAATGAAACTGCTGCCCTCTGTAATTCTTCCTAGAGCTCCATTACTATAAATTTCCTGCACATATACCTGTGCATTAACATAATTCAATGCTTCAAGTGTCCACCTTGGGCCCTCCCCTCTTCTTTTCTCCATCTATACTATTTCACTTGGTGACCTTATCAGATCCCATGGATTCAATTATCTATATGCTGATGATTCTCAGATAAATTCTCCAGTCCTATCCTTCTTCCTAAACTTTAGATTAGTATTTTCAATTGCCTCTTTAATATACCGAACTGGATGTCCCCTAAACATCCTAAATTCAACACATCCAAAACTGAATTTTTTCTCTCTAAATCTTCCCCTGTTTCAAACTTTCCTGTTGTTGATATAGCACAATTCTCCCATTTTTCTTGGTTTGAAACCTAAGTGTCATCCTTAACTCTTCACTTTCACCTTCCAGATCTAATCTGTTGCCAAGTCCTGTTGTTTCTACCTTCAAAATGTTCCCCTTCTTTCTACTGACACTGACAGCACTCTGTCACAGGTCCTTGTCACCTCATGCCTGGATAAGCAAAATAATCCTTTGGTTTATCTTCTTGTCCCAAGTCTCTCCATTCTAATTCACCCTCCCTGCACATGTCAAATCAATCCTCTTCAAGTATAAGTCTTGACCCGGGTCCGGGTCCTTCAGGTGACACTCTCTCAGTGGGCTTCTGCTTCGGACGTCTCCGGATTTCCCTCCCCGGGGGACTCGGCGGAGGGACTCAGTCGGACACTTCTTCAGGAGGCATATACTTTATTAAGTGCAGAGGAGTCCTCTCAAAATTTGGTAAAGCGGTCACATTAACTCATTGGATATAGGTGCAGTGTTCCTTAACCATTGTATGGACCCTATTAATTTCTGGAAGTCGTTTAATGTCTTAACCGCTGTTCTATCTATAGAGGGATTTTTTCTAACCTCCGTTTGTGTGACGATTCTCAAATGGTAAAAACCCCGTATACAGATGCCAAAGGGTTACATTTCTCTTCTTTTGTAAGTTACAAAATGGCCTAAATTTCATTCCACGAACAAGTCCCACAAAGTCCTTGTCTGACCAAACTACTATTGTCCCATTTATCCTCCAGGTGAATAGATTATAAGCGTGTCATGTATCTTTCTCATCCCATGTCTCTTGTCCGTCCACAATAGTGGCACACCAGGGATACCCCTCTGTTCCATTCACCTGTATGTATTTAAAACCAAACCCATTCCAATTCCCAGAAATACCCTTCTATAGACAAAGTGGGAAACCTGCGACTAGTCCTGAAAAGTTAGTGTCTCTGAAAGAGAGTCCCATTATTATCATAGTCTAGTCCATCATCTTTAAACATGTGAGAAATATTGCCTTGGATGATAAACTTAGGCATTGTCTCACTCCATGACATCACCCTTAACCATGGTGGATTCGTGACGAACGCCCATCTCTGTGGTTCCTTCGGTGCTGGGTCGATGGACGCAGTGTTCTTTGAGTGTCATGATAAGTACGAGAAAAATGAAAGGAGTCATTGTGACCTAGTTGATTAAGCTTCTCCAGAAGTTTTTTCATCTGCCACTGATAGTGCCTCCTCACTCCCTGTGACCGCTTCACCTTGGCGGTTGTCCTCTATCACTCTTATTCTTTTCACTGGAACCCAAACTTCTTTATTATCATCTGTTAAAACACAAACATACCCTTTTCCCCACGTTAACACTGTATGAGGACCAAATCAATTTTTATTCTCATCGTGCCTCATTACTGGCTGCTTTCAGGGCACTTGTTATTGCTGATTCATTCTTTGCAGACTCCTTATTAGGAAATGTTAAGAATTTCATAGCAGCCATTAAGCCATCATTATAGAATTTTAAATAATTTAGAATATAAACAGCCAAATAGCCAATTGTAATTTATCATCAATTTAGAGTATAAACAGCCAATTGCGAATTTATCAACTCCTGGTCCAACTCCTCCTTTTTCTTTTTGCAAGTAAGTGTCCAGGGATCGATTTTCTCGTTCCACTATAGCTTGACCAGTGGGATTATGGGGGATTCCAGTGACATGTAAAATGGAAAATTCCACCATGAACTGTTCAATGGCTTTACTGACATAAGCTGGACCATTGTTTGGTTTAATGCTTTTTGGTACTGCATGATTTAGAATGTGACCGAGTGTGTGTGATATAAAATATTGCTGTTTTGGCCCTTATTGGTAGTTGAACTTCCATAGTTATCTGTTTAATACTATCTGCCCTATCAGGAATATAGGCTGACTCTACTCTAGGTATCAATGGTACTGTATACTTTCTGTCTGTGATGTATTGCAAGGTTCTTTCACATATAATAATGCTTGCAATACTTCATATAATTCATTTTGTTGTGTAGAAGTAAATGTTGTTTTAAATTTATGCATCTCCCTTTTAGATGGAATATACATAGATGCCCTAAAATTTTTTGTTACATCTGTAAAAACATTAACTCCCTCTACCGGTGAGGAAGAGTATTTGTTGGCCCAAGATCATGGCCATGTGGCAAATTGCTGCCCAAAAGGAATTGGGAGCCCGTGTTGGAAATTCTGATTAATCAATATCTGCCATTCCACAAACTCTTGTATGCAGTTCTCTATTTGTTGACTTGTATACATAGTATATATTGTGTGAGGTTTCTGTCCTATTAACATCCTTACTCTCTTCACTGCCTTATGTATGACTTGGGCTACCAGCACAGCATAAAGCACACAAGCTCTGTTCTTTATCTGAGCCAAATGTACCCACTCAATAATCCCTTATTTTTGATATAAAACTCCAGTGGGTATTTTTTCAGTGAATAAATTGTTACTTCCAAGTCCTGTGATTCTAATATCCTGCTAATAGTACACCCCATAATCTTTTTCTGCACTAATTTCAAACATTCCAGTGCTTCATCTGTCCATTTTCTGCATGAGTTTAATTGAGAAGGACCTTTCAATAAATCATATAATGGTTTCATTTGATCAGTTGTAATTCCCAACTGTGGCCTACACCACTGAATTACTCCTATCAATTTCTGAAAGTCATTTAAAGTTGTAACCTTTGTAGAATCTATGATAGGTGACTTCAAACTTAAGCCTTACCACCTTACATCATTGTTTCACAGGGTAGTTTCTCCTTCTCTGATTACATTTACTCTGAAAAAAAAAAAAACTTTTTAGAAATTAAGTTGTTAATAAGTTCAAACACTAAATTTAACTTTTGCTTAAGTCAAGGAATGACTACAAGTTCAGATTAAAAGAGCAAGATCTTTTCTGCTTCATAGACCATTACATATTAATTTACCAATACATTGTCTTGAAAATGAAAATTTAAAACCGTTTAAAATTTGTCCTGTTGTTGACAGTCATTAAACTTTTACAAAAAATGTAGTTGAAAACCTTCAAAATAATAGTTCTCTTCTCTTGATCTAATCTGGAATGATAAAAGTTACAATTCACTGTAGACCCAGCTGAATGATAGTTGGGACTGCAGGGCAAAAAATCTTAATGGTTCCATCCTTTACTCAAGTAAATTTTACTTCTGTGTCCACTCCTTAAGAACTTCTTTGAATGAGAGAGTTTTTGAATTCCTCAGCTGAAGGGAGGGAGACTTCTGGACAACTGCCCAGTGGCGCCAAGTCTGTTCCATTCTGCTGGAGAGTTTCAAAAGCTTTATCTCTGCTGAGGTGTCCCTTTAAGATTTATGCATATTTCCAATTTGCCTAGTGCCAAATAATATAACAAATCCTGATCTGTTTTAAACATCCAATTAGGAGTGACACGTTTCACTTAAAATGTGAACAGAATAACTACCTTTTGGTTACTTCTCATTATACAAAATACTTTTCTTTTAGGTGAGGCATGAGATAATGAAAATGCTGATCAGCCTGCACCAGATCTCTGTCTCTCTCCACCCTCACAATTTGGCCAGAATCGGGAAGGCAGAGAGAGAGTTCAACCAAAAACCTTCCAACAATTTCCAAAACTTTTACGCTTTCCCTAAACTTCACATCCACGTTGTTCTCCATTTAATGGGCCTTGATCAAAGCCCCCTTTAAAACTGCACAGACACTACGTCCCTGCATTTCTCATCCAAGACTACACCTTGCAATCACATAAACTAAATAATATAAGATTAGTTCCTCTCTTTCTCTCTCCCATACTTCTCCCCGATGCTGCAGTCATCAGAGAGAAGGGAGGAGGGGGAGGGAAAGAGATAACATTCCAAGGTCCAGCCACCCTGGAGCTGACCGTAATAACTCACAAACACACGCACACAGAACATGTAAAGACAGAACACATATACAGACAATAAAAGAATCCAAAATACTGAGAAAAAATTGTCAGAAATCCTCTGTACACATTATAACTCTGGCTTAATTTCTATCACTGTGTAACTAAGCCTTGCATAAGATTCCCTGTCTAGACTTTCTCCCATACAAGACTGCTCTTTTAGACTTACTCCTGCAACTTTTTACTGCACCATAGATCTGTGCCGAGTGCCAGGGCTGGAAGAACATCCGGGCTGCTGAATTCGCCACTGTGCCACAAATCCTGGGCAAATTTTTTGCTGTGCCACAAATCCAGGCCCTGGGCCAACTCTGGATGTATTTTCTGGTTGAATTTCTGACTGCATCAACTCCCTCTTTCCTCTCGGTCCTATCTGGTTGTGATTGTCTCCTGAGCTCCCAGACCGCCAATGCTCCGAAGATAAAAAAGGGGGGCAGTAGAGGGGGATCTCGACTCCTTGTCAGAAATCTCCACTAGGGAGTCTCCCATTTGTATCGCACAAGCGGCAGCCCAGCAAGTTGGACGTGGGGTGCCCACAAGGGCTGCTTTTTCCACCCCGTACATGACAAAACCAGTCTCAACGAGCAACCCAGGGGTGGCATCCACATAAGAGGCCATTTGTGTCCCCACTACTTGCCATGTTTGAGGAGTTAATTCTGCATGGCAAACCCATGGTGATATAGTTTGTATTTTTACTACCCACTCCCTACATTCCTTTATATGAATTTTTGTGCCCGCTTCTTGGCAGACCTTATAAAGCTGGCACGCTAATACTCCTGAATCCTCTGGCTGCAATTGCTTAGCAATTCTATTGCCCATTTTCTCCTAGGTAGCCCCGTCTACCTAGGGTGTCCGACTCTTCCGCCCTTAAGCGAGCGGGATACTCACGTCACCTGGCGGGGTCCCGTCTATCGTGTGCCCCACGATAGGCGCCAATTGACCCGGGTCCGGGTCCTTCAGGTGACACTCTCTCAGTGGGCTTCTGCTTCGGACGTCTCCGGATTTCCCTCCCCGGGGGACTCGGCGGAGGGACTCAGTCGGACACTTCTTCAGGAGGCATATACTTTATTAAGTGCAGAGGAGTCCCCCGAACAGCCCAGGGCGTTGGTTTAAGTAAGGTTCTAGTTCCGGGTAGCTATCCATTGTTTAAGTAGGTTTCTATTTTTAGGTATCCATCCTGATCCACCCCGAGGGAGAGGCCTACATCCCATTGGAGCAAGCCCCTCCAGACCAATCCTAGGGAGGCACGATCCCTAATCCCGGGTCGTGTCCTCCCCTGGTTGGCTGGTGGCCACTCCTGGGGAAGCCCCTCTCCGCCCAGGCAGTCAGGACCGACCCCCGACAAAGTCTGACTATATCATCCTTTATTCTTTAAATTGAAGTGGTTCCCTTTTACCTCCAGGAACAAACATAAAATCCTACCTATGGAATTTAAAGTCCTTCATAGCCCACTGCTCTATGAACTTCCCAGTCTTTTTAAACCTTACCCACTCCCATGTACTCTGCAGTTCAGTGACATCAGCTTTCTTGATTCACCTCACACAATTCACTTCCCTACTCTGTATTTTCACTGACTGCTCCCCATGCCGGGAATTCTCTCCCTCTTCATTCCTTCTAGCTTCCCCTGCTTCAAATCATAACAAAAATCCCACTTTCTACAGGAAACCTCTCCAATCTCCCTTAATTCTACTGCCTTTCCTCTCTTGATTATTTCCAATTGTTCTTACATCGAGTTTGTTTCTATCTAGTTGCTTGCATGATGTCTTCCCCATTAGACTATGAATTTCCTGAAAGCAAAAAAAAAGTAAAATAAAATGTCTTTTTCTTTTGTTTGTATTCCCAGTGCTTTGGCGCAGTGCCTGCCTCTTAGAAAGCACTTAAATGTTTGCTCTCCTGCTCTTCGACTAATTGACAGTCAATTGACATAGGACAGCTAGCTTCTGGCTGACTGTTCCCTAGAGGCAGTGAAGCAAGGGCCACTCATCTGGTGTTTGTCTTTCCTTCTGCAAGTGGATCAATGACATGATGAGAATGATGTCTTGACTTGCACCTGAATTGGATTGAAGCGAGGCAAAGTTGCAGATAATCGATCATCAGCCTCACTCTCTCCTGGAGTCATCAGAGTCCAATGGCGAGAAGGTGAAGACAACCGAAGATGGTCCTGCTACACTCACTAAGAAAAAAACATGTAGAGAAAACTCATTGGAAGCTTGGTGGATGCTAATCTACTGTCCTTTTTCTCACTCTCAGAACTACGTTAATTCTCATATATATTAGGGTGATTGAAGCTAACTACACCAGCATTAACTATAGAGATAATAGGACTAAAATGTTTGTTTCTGGTTTATTGGATATGGCTAACCACTGATAATTATGTATAGCAATATGTACAGAAATAACTGTAGGCACCCATTGCCATGCTTGTTGGTAACAGCTTTTGTTGTAGAAATCCTTTTACTGCCCTCTGAGTTTCATTTCAGTCCACTATAAATGGAGATTACAATGATCATGTCACAGGATTTCTGCGAGGAAACCTTGCAAATTGTTTTGGAAATTGAGTTGCTATTAATATCCAACTTTGACTTATTGTTTTTGTTGTTTGATTTTTTTAAGGGAAAAAAAATGGTTCACTGCTGCCAGTGATTTTCTCTTTTCCATGGCATATTCCTAACATAACAGCAAATAAATTATGAGGCAAAATGAGTCATTCTGAAACTATACTAATTCCTCATGACTGCTTTTTTTCTTCAATAAAGGAAAAGTAATTCTGGAAACCATTTCCATTGTTATTCCTCCCCTCTCTTGAAAATATCCATTGTATAAATATATCCTTTGTATTGACTGGCATCTTGGGATTTGTAGTTCAGAAGGATAAGCACTTCTCTTTTCAGCCTTGACAGTGATTTGGAACTACCTTGATCTCTGAGCTGGAAGGCAGAATTGAGTCATGCCTAGGGGCTCTTAAAGAGATACATAGCATCTTCAAGAGACAGAATGGAGGAAGAAAGGGCTTCAAAAGCTTAATGGGAGACATTTGGTGGCACAGGGGCAACAGCCTAGAGACCAAAAAAAAAAATGGTACTGAGCTACAGCAGAGAAAGGAGAGATAGAGAAGGGCTGTCATCCTCTACAGGCATCTCATAGAAGACTGAGGTCTAAGCTTTCAGTTATACCTGCCTCTTCAGGGGCTGAGGAAAATTACAAGAAAGAGTCTGCTCTCCACCCATCCTCCAATCCTCAACCATATACATACATATTTATCCTCCTGATGCTTTCTGTACCCCTAACATTTACAAGTAACCTGAATTTTTGTGTCACCCATAAAGATGCCAGTAGTTAACTAGGGTTAAATACAAATTGAAAATATTGTCAAAGAGTTAAATCTCCAAATTTTAGGATTTTTCCTAAATGGAGTCTTTTGAGCTATCATGATTTTATGATAATATTCCTAAAGTTTTTGTTTAATATAAGCTCCATGAAATAGAATAGAAGGGGACCACACAGAAATCAACAGTATGATTATATGACAACTAGACTAAAACGAGCTAATTATTTTAACTGGGTGTAGTGTGTTAAATCTAAAAGAACAAAAGACAGTAAGGAGGAGAAAGGGATGATGAATTTTTAAAATATTTTGCACAGAACACTAAATATTAATCTTTAATTAACTTATCAAAGCCTGATTTAAAAAAACATACCAGCAGTTTCTAACAGGGTCATGCCCTCCCCCTTGATCTTATATTTTAAAATCTTTTGAACTAAACAAGCTTCTTGAGAGTAGGGATTGTGTCATTCTTTTTATTTGTATCTCTAGTACTAGGATCCATATCGAATTCATTTTTCACATTTCATATTTACGTTTTTAAAAATCCATCAATGGTGTTTTTCAGGTAATAGTGAATTAATAAATTAAAAATGTTTATTTTTCATTTTACATAATTTTCAGGTTATATATTATAGGAAAATATACCGATATTGCAAATGTAACCTTGCTTATAAATGTAAAGGAAAAGAAAAAAAAAGATATTTTACTCATAGTAAAAAAAAATGAGTAAAATTGTTGATATATAAAAAGAACTTTTAATTGGATAGGGACAGTGAATTTCATGCAGATTTATTGAAGAGAAAAATGAGTAAACATCACAGAACTTTAAACAATTGTGTGCTTTGACACAGCCATGAAATTATTTTCGACCATAACAAAAACATAGCCCTCCAATAATGAATCTTATTTAGAAAGCAAATAGTGCATTTACTGGTCTTAAAAACAAAAGTGGTGGGAGAAGCTACCAAAAAAGAATTTGACAGTTGCACTCTGAGACTTGCCTATGACACGGTAATCATATGTGGCATAGCGTGCACAGTTTTATCATAGATATATTGTGGATAAAATAATAAGTGGATTACACAGAAAGAAGATGCTGTGCTAAGATAATTATTGCGTTATGACTGCAGCAAAGCAGTCAGGCTTTCATTTTGCACTGTTTTTCACAAATAATGCAGTACAGTTTAAAAAAAAATCTCAGGAATGAAAGTTGGTTCATATAATATTTATCTCAGAGTTAAACTTTCTGATGAGGAGAAAATACTGGCATTTCAGAAGTTTAAAGAAATAATTCTATGTTCTTTCCATGTATATTGGAGTGAAGAGGTTTCTCAAATTCAAAATGCTACTTAAAAATATTATCTTTAATCACTGTATTTATATACTGTGATGAAATAATTGGAAGTACAGGAAAATCATGCATAAATACACACATGTACATATATACATATACACATATGTAAACATATACGCACATATACATCCATATGCTTAGTGCTTAGTACAGTACTGATGGGGTATTTGGTTGCATGTGCTTGGATGCCAATTCTAAAATCACATTTCTCCCTAGCCTCAAAACACTGTCTCACGCAGTTTCTCCTCAGCCCAAGGACATAGCTTACCCCAGCAAAAACCATCATTTCCTTTCCTGTTATAGTGGCCAGCTGCACCTATAGAATTTGTTAGTTTGAACCAGCTGTGTCCTGGCTGAACTGGCTGTGTGCTGGGTCATAGCAACATTTACTACTCACTGACCAATCATATGTATCTTAGACATATGTATACTCCCTTACATTTATCTTATCTAAGGGACAATGCTTTTGAGAGCAACCTGGTTTGACTTAGTCCTGACCATTAGCTGACTTGGTGATCTTTCTGGCCTAAAAACCATACCTCCATATAGCCCCACTTTAGGTTATTTCCCAATGAACTCTGGGTAAAATACCTATGCAACAGATACCAAAAATGCATGTTCCTTTAAGAACTAACCATTCCTTAACCACTTTCTAATCCCACTATGAATCACCTAGTTAGCATATTTGGCACATATCTTACTATAGAATATCATATATAAACTTTACTTGTACCCCATTCAAATCGCAGGTTTGCCCACTGAAAAGCCTAATAAATCTTTTCCACCTTGACCTCAACAATGCTTAAGTCCGTGAATTCTTTTCCAGATGACCCACGCAGGGAACTCCAGTCTTGGAGTTCCTGTACCTCTATCTCTCCAACCCTCATCATTACGTGGCACAGAATAGGTGCTTGATTAAGTTTATTCATATATATATATATATAAATAACATGCATATAATGCACATATGTGTATAGATATAGACATAAATATATCCACATGTGTATACATAAAGCTATTCACATTAAATGCATGTATATGTATGCATTATTTTCCTTTCCTTCCAATTAAATCTTCCGCCACAAGTTACAAAGACAATTAGACATATATCCATATGTGAACATACATATAATCTCTGTATAGATAATATTATATATGTATATACATATACTTTGTATATACATATATACATGTATATACATGTACATACACTTATGTATCCACTATACACACATAAAATATATATTACTGAATGTATATGTATGTAAGTAATATGTACTGAAAATGTAAACATTCTAATTAAAAAAAAGAATACAAATTTAAGGTTCACATGGCCGATGTTTTTTGGTAAAACGAAATATACAGTTAAGGGATTGCCATATAATAGATGATATGTTGTATATTAATTATGACAATATTCCAACACATTTTGTGATTTCATTAGTGATAGTAACTCAAACACCTCATTCTTGAAAACTGTATAACACTCAATTAAAGTTATTATCTTGTTTTAATCCTAGGGGGCAATATAAAGTCCCATAAATTCTGCCTGTCTCTCCTCTTTAGATTTAGGGTATTTATTTTAGATTAAAAAATTTATGAGTTCTGTCACAATCACTCTAAGCTCCTAGTTAATGAAATTCCTAAGATTTAAGCAAGATTGGTCTCTTTCTAACTTTATATCTCCATATATGTGTAACCTCTAGGCTTTTTGTGTTTCAAGAAAAAATTGAGTTTACTTAAAATGAAATGTAATGTAAGAACAGATTTTTATATAGTTTTTATGGATCACCAGGTACTAGAAAGGAAATTCGTGAAAAGAGAAAAGTCTTAGGACTTTTCTCAGTCCAGATTTTCTGTGCTTAAATGTCAGTAGAACCAATAATTTTCATTATCTCCCTTTTTTACTAAAACTAATTGCTACCTTTTCTCCTCTTCTCATGTTTCCCCCCAACCTCTTGAATCCAGACCATCTCAAATAATATCTCACATGTGGACAAGTTTTCTAAACTTATCCAAACACAATTCTTGAACAACTCATTAAGACTTGAAGGAATTCTATACATCATTTCAAGTCTATAAGACTGGAGTATCTTAAAACTTATTTTAAGTTTTAGTTGGAGCAAATAAGTAACCCCATTAGTACAAATGCTTGATGAACACAGTTTAAATAACTTGCCCATGATCATAGAACTAAATGTTAGAAAGAGGATTTAAATAGACTTGACCTCAGTTTTGTGCTCTATTAAAGACATTACCCTCTTTCCAGTATATACAAATTCACACACATATTATATACACAAATACTGGTATAACTCAATATGCATATATGTACAAAACAGGTACATATGTATATTTATATGTACACAGTGCAGATGAATACAATGTATACCAGCATAATATGTTACAACTTACACTCCAACTCAAGTCTAAAGCAACAAAGAGTTGTTACATGCTCAAGGTCAGATAAACAGTATGTGTTCGGGCTGGATTTGAACTGATGTTTTAATGAGTGACCCTGAGATTAACTCTCTGTTAGAGTATATAAGCTACCTCATTGTACATAAAACATGAATTATAACACACCTGCACCTGACAGATGAAAATCCTTAGCCCACAGATCATCAGTTGTTGACTGTAGATGTCATATTGATTTTCCACTGAGAATACCAAAACAGAATAATATTGAGTTGTTAGAGAAACTGACTGTACAGCTGTTATTTCATTTTGTTGGATAAAATTAGCCAATGAGTTCATTATACATATTTAAATACTAAGAAATAGGTGACAAGTTCTTGGCTTTCTTGTACTCAAACTTATCTTTCATTTCGTTAAAATGTTTTCCTTTATAGGCCAATGCCTTGCATGTGGTAGAAATTTAATAGATGTTTGTTGAATTCTAGAATTGAATTGAAAGTTACCAATTTTCATTGGTTAAGTTTCCAGTTTTCTTTTTAAAAGATAAAGAATATAGTCATAGACTTTTATATATACTTTGCAGTAGAATTAGGTAGAAAAATAAATTATGGGCATACATAGTCAAAACTGACTAGCTTTAATTAAGTATGACAATAGGAAGAAATATAATATATATATACATTTATGTAATATATATTATATATATATATATCTAAAATGGTAATATAATACTAATGTGTAATGTAAGAGGTGTGAATAATATTGTGATGTATAAAAAGAATAGCTTATAAGAAATAGGGGATTTTCTTTGTAGTCTACAAAAGCTCAGAGATGTGACATGTTATAGCGGGAAAAAAATAGAGAAAGCTCTATAATCAAATTTTACTAACCTTTATATAGGGTTTATGTGTAAATTTCATTCAATGGACAATATTTACTCTTATAAGATTCAGATACTTCCAAATTATGAATTTGTTTTAAAGGGTTCAAGTGTAAAGAATCCATATACACACGTATCTACATATACACATGTATATGTGCTTCAGTCTAAAGAATTTAATTTTCTGCCATATTTATTGTCTCCATTTTGAATTTTTTTTTGGTACTGAAAACAATATTATTATCCTTAGTTATATCTAGATTTGGATTCTACTCCTAGAAAGTCATTTTCTTAGAGAGAGATAATGATTCCCCACCCCATTTTAAAAAATCAGGTTTATGATATCTTAAAGGCAAATAATCTCATTTTCAGGGACTTTAAGTAAATGAGAAGATAGGGGCAGGAATTTCTGATGAGTTCACACAGCATGTGTATGCAGTCACCAATTTTTCTACTAAGGTAATTTACTTTAACTGTAAATCTTTTCTGGAGAGAAATCAGTCCAATGAGATAAGAAGTACTGTCATTGACTAGAAAAAAGTGGAGGCAAATCAGCCTGACTGCTTCAAGCTAAACATATCCTTTTTCTAAAGTTTTACAAGTCCTCACTCTGCTGTAATCTTGTTAAATTTGGAGCCCCAAGCTTTTACCAATGCTTACTGAATATGATTCTTAAGACTGAAGTTAGACATTGACTTGGTTTAGAATGTATCCTGTCCGTTGGTAAATAAACATTTATTAAACATCAGCTACATGTCAGTCAGCATGCCAAGGGCCAGAGAGACATAAAGCTTGTTGGCACTCATTTGTTTGTTGGGTGCCTGTCTCATTAGGTTGTTAACTGCAAGCACTTTTGCCTCTTTGTATCTCTAGTGCTTAGCACAATGCTTGGCTCACAGTAGGCATTTAATAAATGTCTACTGATTGACAGATCCTCTTGGAGAACGAAGGACAAACTCAACAACCGATTGACAAAAAGGCAAAAGGCAGTTCCTGCCCTCAAGAAGCTGTGTCTACTAGGGAAGGCAACACACAAACAAATATATACAAAGGGGGCTACATACAAGATAAATAGGAAATGGCACTAGAATTAAGGGAAGGCATTAGAATGAAGAAGGGTTGGGGAAAGGTTTTCTGTAAAAGATGGAATTTAAGTTGGGATTAAAAGGAAGTCAAAGAAGCCAGGAAGTAGAGATGAGGGAGAGCATTCCAGGCACGAGGGACAGAGAAAATGCCTGGAGCAGAGAGATAGAGTGTCTTATTTGTGGAGCAGCAAGGAGGCTAGTATCACTAAATCAAGGAGGACATGTTGAACAGTAGTGTATGAGAAGACTGGAGATGTAGGTGAGGCGAGGATATGAAGGATTTTGAACACCAGAGGATTTATTATTTCTTCTTGGAGGCAATGGAAAGCCATGGGGATTTATTGAGGAGGGACAGTGACAGTCAGATTGGCGCATTAGGAAAATCACATTAGTGACTGTAGTAGAGGATGTATTGGAGTCAGGCTAGAGACTTTGAGGCAGATACTCACTGGCAGGCTATTACAAAAATCCAAATGTAAGACTATGAAAGCTTTCAATAGTCATAACAGTGACAGAGAAGAGAACAGGGTATACTGACAGGCATAGAAAAGAAGTACTTAAGGTTTTTTTTTAAATTTTATTTTAATATGAGCAACCCATTCTTTGTTATCAGATTGATTAACCTGCTAATAGTTCAGGACCTTGTCTTTTCTTTCTCCTTAGATGTCAAGCTTTTAAACGTTACACTTACTTTGCTACTCACTGGTAACTGTGATCTAAAGTTTAAGGACTATCTACCACTGGCTAAAAACGGTAAAGTAAAATAAATTCAAGGTAATTTTACCCTTCCCCTCCTCCCACAGGACATCAGCCCCATACCATTGTATTTACTTTTCATATATACAGAATCACAGGATCAGAGATAGAGTCAGAAGGTGCTAGAGAGACCGTGTATTCCAACTTCTAAATTGACATTTGATCAAAATTTTGCACGTATATGGGGCTCCTCCCCACTCCCCAAAACAAGTTTCTTGGGGGTGAGGGTTGTTTCATTTTGTCTTTGTATCTCTACCACTTAGCACAGTGCCTGACTCATGAAAAACGCTAATGAAATGGTTGTATATTGATTAAATGTTGTGTAGGGCTACTTGTGAGCATCCAAGATTCTGCCCATAGTTATCCATGATAACCTAGAAACAGCTGTGGTTCTTGGGTGTTTAGTTTTCTATTTTTAATTCTGTTAGAAATATTCAGTTAAAAAAGCATTTATTAATTACCTTTTGCATTCAAGGTCCTGGGATTTAAATACAGTGTTGAAACACTTTTTTTTTTTTTTTTGTATTTTTGTAGCCTCTAAACATCAGTAAGAAAGAGGAGATGCAGACTAAAGGACAAAGACTGTATTCATGAATACCTGTGTTCAAGTCCAATCTATGATAAATATCATCTGTGTGACTATGGGCAAGTCAATTCAGCTTGTCAGAACTGTAGGCAACAATCTAATAGTATTCTTTGTAGATCAATGGCCAATTTTTATTAATATAGGAACTTTTCACTCCCTGAATCCCCTACACTAAAGAAATGGTAAGTCTGGACTAAAAAAAACTAAAAATGAATAAAACACTAATGCTACATCTTAAGTTTATTAGATAAGTGCCCTAAAAATGTTCATTGCTTATTATAAAAATATTCAACCTTGAATATTTATCCTGAGCAAAAATTTTATACTAAAAATGTTATACTACAATAATTTAATTTGAACCATTACGTATACTACTCAATGTTCTATTTGTATCATTTGTTTTCTGAGTTATGCATAATTGCTGTTTGCAGAATTCACATTAGATAGTGATCTGTCAAGATAAGAATAGTAGTAAAGAAAACATTTCATGACTTTAATATTCCATGAGTTGAGCCTTTCTAAATCATTTTGTGATTTTCAGAAGTGGTTGAAGATGCCATGAATTCTAGGAGTATACCTTTTCTATTGAATGAATATGCAGGTAAACTACAAAATGAAGCTAGCATTATTACTAAAGCCTTCTGAACTTATGTGTCTTATGTTGAAGGTCTTATTTTTTGCTTGAAAACATTAATATGTACCTATATGTGTTTTATAACATACCATAAGTAACATAGTCTTTCAATATATTTGCCCCAAGAAGTCTCATTTAGGATTTCTTGAAATATACCACAAGAAAACCAGATTTTGATAAAGCCCATTGAAATTCAAATGAACCTACTTGACCATGCCTTAAATCTAAATCATTGACTGGTCAACAATAGGTCCCAGCTCCAGTCTCACACGGGTCTAGTTTGGATTTGATAGCTCTGAGGGTAAATAAGTTATTTCTGTTCTGGCCAGAAACCCTGAGGGTCTTCCTCTCCCGCCTAGATTTTTTTTATTTTTACTAGGTAAAAGAGGGCATTTTGGGCATCCTCACTTCTTATCTGACTTTAATCATGGAATAGGTGTGGCCTCAGACAAAACTTTGCTTAAAAATGCCAAGATTTCCCACTGCATTAGGGCCCATCTTTAGTAGTCCTGATTTTATCTTGCCCGTGGACTCAGATGGCTTTGGAGGAGAAAGTGAGGCTGGTGACTTTGCACAGCCCTACCTCACTTAAATCAATTCACTGCAAGTCACGATTAAGGCCAGATACCCCTCCACTCCTTAGCAGCTTCCAAGAGTCTCCATAGACAAGCACTTTCAGTCAATAAGCCCCAAAGTTAAGCCTCAACTCAGAGTATTTATACACTTTTCATAGCCAGAGGGCATGACCCTCTGATCCAGTACCTTAATGAAAAAACAAAAGGTACTTGGGACTCTCCTTCAAAACAACTCTCCTAATCAAGCTTTCCTCAATGGGTAGGCCCAGCAAAGTGTGGGGAAATCTTCTTTAATCACTATTATTCAATCAGGCACTTTTAGTAAAACAAAAACAGCAAAAGATTCTACTTTTCTTGGCCTTACATATGTATATGACACAAGAACTGCATCTTGTGGACTCCCAAGTATTCCCTCTGATTCTCATTATTCTATTTCAAGTGCCTTTCTCAATTTAATTCTTCCTTCAATTATGTTTGTTACCAAAGACTCATCCTTGCGGGAAACAGGAAGAAGTTCTGTTTCCACAGGGTCAAAACAGTCAGTGGTGATGGGAGTTGTGACCTAGCAGAGTCAGAAAAAGAAGGTCAGAAACTAGAGAGAGCAGGGGCTAAGTGTTCACCAAAGTGGTTAGCCCCTAAGGTTACAGAATAAAAACTGCAGGTGGCCCTGACCAATCAGAAAATGGGTAGGGGTTTTCAGAAAAATCCAAGAAGACTACAGAATTGATCCAACTTAGACCAGCTGAGGCCACTGGCAGGGCCACCTAAAAATCCAACTGTGCTTGCTTAATGATATACTGTGGACATGTCAAAAGGCTGTGATCCCCCAAGAGAATAGACCAATCTGTCCTCTGATAGGAGAATTGACACTAACATTATAAAAATGCCCTCACTTCTGTATCTCACTCTCCCCTTTTTGAAGAAGAGTGTAGTTCACCTTGGCCAAGGTGTTCAATTCCTCTGAACTCTAATAAATTTTCCTTGATTCTTGTCAGTGTCAAGCGTGTTTCTAACATCAGCATCCCTTATTTTCTCTCTTAGTAACCTGAGAATTACAATATTCAGGAAAGTTGTCTTGGATATTAGTCAAGAGGTCTAATGAAAATGTATTCTGTAAGAGTGCTAAAAAATGTGGAGAGTTTATTGAAATACAGTTTAAAGCAGGAAATCCTACCTCAAAATAAGAGGTTATCAATTTTTAGGGTTAATTGTTGAATAGTCAAGCAAGATAAACTGCACAAAATCCAGGATAAGTATACAGCAATTGAGATGAAATTCAAGTAATGGCATTTTACAAAGAAGCACACATTTTCAACACACTTAATTAAAAGGGTTTGTGCAGGCTATAGTAAATACAATAATGTTTATGATGTAGTTTTAGTATAAATGTACCTTTATCCACAAATTTTTAATTCTTAGAAGTTATCTTAAAAATTCACAAAATAAATGTTCCAACTATTATCAACATAATAAAAAATAGCAGATAGAATAGGATGACCTCCCTTCAGTAAATGGGACTCATTTGCTTGTTGTCCTTCATTTTCTAAGAGGACCAAAATAAAATTTCTGTTTTAGTAAGATCAATGTACAGTGTGTCTGACTGTGTGATCTCAGAAGGCTCTACCACAGGTTGCTCACAAATAAGTCTGTGATCATTTGAAATGGAGATGTCTCTATAAGTGCATATCACATTTCTTTTGAGCTCCTATAAATCTACTTTGCTCATAGAGCACAGTGCCTTCTTTGATGTGGGCAGGCTATGCTGGATGGCCCTGTGCCAGTATTTCCCAAGTTTCACAACTGATTCCTGTCAACTTCAGGAGAGTTTGCTCTAAGAAAAGACAAACAAAATTAGGTTGTCTGTGTTTTTTCTCTCAAGCTGGCAACATGCCATGAGATTGCAGTCCAGTACTATCCCCGCACCCAAGGGAGCCAGTCCAGAACTGGCTTGATTTGGGAGTTGGGTGCCCAGTTTATATAACTTTGCAACAGGGGCTCTCACCCCATTATCATTTTACCTCTCAACAGAGGAAATGATGGGGTTCAGACTCTGGGAGGCTCCTTGAGCTCCCCTTGAAACTTCCCACTGGCCTTTTCTTGCTCAAATCTAGGTCTCTGTTGCAACCCCTACATCAAAACCCCATTCCCCAGGCTGCTAATCACTCCCATCAAGGTCTGTATTCATTTCTAACCACCCCTATCAAGATCTCTGGATTGCCCTACCTGCTTCTCACCCAAGCCCTCCATCGAACGATATCTCCTGATTATATCTCCTGATTGCCTCTAGCCGTTTATGAGTCACCCTAGTCCCATAGGTCCTCCTTAGACTTCACGTCAAGATCCTCCCTAAACCCCTCCTCCCATCACCCTAGACTACCAGATCCCCTCTACAGTCTTTTCTGTGTTTAAGTCTCATCTTGCCTCCATGAAGGCATTCAGATTAAGTCCAGCTCAGACTATCTAGCTGAGATTCTCTCTGGCCCGCTTGTGAATACAAGAGTTACAAATATTTAGGTTCCCTAAGAGTCAACCCAATTTGGTGAAACTTTGATAAACTTCGTCTTTCTTTGGCTTTAAGAAGGCGTGACTCGAATTCATTTGATCAGGACCTGGCCTGTCGGTATTTCGGGGTCCCCAGCACCCCTAAACCTCGTCAGAAATACCTCTTCTATCCGACTACCTTCCAACCATACCAGACAACTCCCAACCTTGGGTTATCTAGGCCTATGAAACTGTCTCCACCCAAGCCTGAGTGCAACACTATGGAGCTTCCATACCTTTAATTAAATCAATTCAGAATTAGTTTGGGGTTTGACCAGCATAAGAAGAATCAACATAATTTATCAGTAATGTCTTTCTAAACTTTGGAAGGAACGGGGAGGGTGTTGGGGGGAAAGCTCTGAGTCTCTTAGATATTGATTAGTAAAAAAATCATTTTTCACATTCCAAAGTTGTTGGTTATGAAGGGCTTTGAATGTCTCAGAATTTTTTAATTAGTCTTGAAGTCAACAGGGAGCTGTTAGAGTTTATTGAAGAAGAGGGTGACATGGTCAGGTCTGTTTTAATAAAATCACTTTGGTGGCTGGTTGGAGAATGCGTTGGAGTGAGATATTTGAGATAGAGAGATTCACCAGCTATTCACTATTAGAATAGACCCTAGATGAGGACATTAGGCCTGCACCAGAATGATGACAGTGTCAGAAAAGAAAAGGGGGTATATTTGAAAGATATAAGAAAGGTGAAATTGGCAATCAGGGAAAATACAGATATGTGTTACATTGACCTAAAAAGAAAGGTCCCTGGCTTTTTGAAGAATGGAATGCGTATAGCCTGGTAAGTGGAAATTAAAAAAAGACAGCTAAAGAGAATAGTGAAGATAAATTATACTGTACAATTTAACAATTCAGTTAAAAAAAACATTACTTGCCAATGATGGGTCAGGAATTTTGCTAGTTGCTAATCTAGAGATACAATGAAAATACCACCTGTGTTTAAAAGCCTACATTTCATATTGGAGAGAATGAGGAAATATTTACAAAGCACAAAGTATATACAAATGAATAGAAAGTAATTTCAAGAGTGAGAAAGGTTTATTGTGGAATCTGGGCTCTGAGCTAAGCTTTGAAGTACACCAGGTGTTCCAGCAGGTAGTAGTAAATACATGTGGAGGAACGATTTTGCAAAGTTCCAGAATATGAGATGCGATGTTATGGGGAACCGTTAGAAGGGGAATTTGAGGAGGGCAGAGAACATAAAGGCCACACTGAGGATTTTGTATTTTCTCCAAGAGATAATATGCAATCATCAAAGACTCTAGAAGTATTTGTATGGTGGTGGTATTAGGGGTATGGGAATGACACAGTGAGGGCCAGACTTAAAGAATATCTTTTTGGTATCTGAGAGGAACTTAAATTATAGAGATGGTAGACAAATAGAAGAATTTCTGTAATAGTTCAAGTAGCAGATATTAAGGCCGGAGCATAGACATTTCATCAGAAGAAAGACTTATGAGAAGTGGGATTTGGCAATGGATTAGCTCTTGGGGTTGAGAGTAGGAATGCAATTTTACATCTCATCAGCCATTGAACTTCATCAGCCTACCAAATATGTCTTGATTCTCTCCAGCTAGAATACCACCCACTGACCAGTTCTCCAGAAACAATACCAGTAGCCAGAATAGTTAAGACAGATTGTTTTTTTTTTTAATTTAAAGATCTTTAATTAACAGATGCTTGCAGTTGAAATTTTTTTTTTTTTTGGAAACCAAGGATACTTTTGTACAAATTAAAAAGGAGATTCTTAATTTCAACCTGACCAGATATAAAACAATTAAAAACGTTTAAAGTTGTACTGAGAAAACCAAAACAACCAAAAAAAAACCAAAGGAAAAAAAAAGATGCTTGTCATTCTTCAAAAAAAAAAAACTCAAAACTTTTTAAAGTAAAATAAAACAACCAAAACTCATGCTGCATAGATAATACAGATAATTATGTGATCAAAAAGCAAAATGAAAAAAAACAAAAAGAGAAAAAAAAAAGAAAACAAAAAAAAGCAAGCTCTTAGGTCTTCGGTTCCAAATCTTTTTTTTTTCTTCATTTCTTATTATTGTTGGAATTTCATATTCCTTCTTCTGGTGTGATGGTTAAACCGGATGATGATAGAGATGGTATGATGGCATTCACCCAGCCCAGCCCTGGGAACCAATTTATTTCCAGCTGATAATTCGACTGCTTTTGACTTTTTGCCATCTTGTGGTTTATGTTTCTCTGGGCATCAGTTGGTAATTGAAATTACAATGGCACCAACGTTGAAGTGGTTACTGACCCTGGGTTGCATATTCAGGTTTTTCCGGCCTTTTTCATCTTCCTCTCCAGGCTGTTTTGGATGAGGAGGGCCCCTGTAGGAATTGGGTAGAGCCCTGATCTGACTGTCTCCACTGGGTTCCCAGCGCCCTCTCATCACTCTCTGTGCTCCCTGTCTATCACTTCTCACACAGGAGGCTCGGGATGCTGCAGCTGATGCTGATGGGATCTCTACCATGAGGAAGGAGGAGAGCAGGGCTGTTAACACAGGACTTCTGGAGCACTAGTCAGTTCTTTGCTCTTTTCCCCAGTCTTACTTTCCTGGACATTCTTCTGGTAATGTCACGGAGGATGCCTGAGAGATGGATAGATGTCTCTAATATCTGATGCCTGGCCATCCCAGCACCCCAAGGCATTGGAACATCAGCTCCCTCAAAATCCCCTCAACATCCTTAAAACTTTCTATCTCCTATGCTGACAAGGTCCTTCCAGGGTTTTTTTTTTTTTTTTTTTTGATGGCCATCTGGTGTACAAATAAATCTTAATTGGTGTCATCAGAGACATTTCTTGCCTCGAACCATTGGCAAAACCATTCTGATGATCTTCTTGTCCTGGCCAGTGGAGGCCATGGTGAGAGGTGGGGGTGCGGGGCAGGGGCAGGACTCCCCTACCTCTACACCCCCACCTCTGCTGGTGATATTTGTCTTGGAGTCAGGAATACTAAGGGCCAAGCTGCTGGTGTGCTGCTTAGTCTACCCTTTAGGGCTCATTGTGACAGTGACGGTGACTATGATGACCAGAATACTGTTGGGTCAGGGGTGTTGTGATGGTAACTAGGAAAGCAGCAGCACTGGGACTGCTTTCAGGGCTCTGTTGGAAATCCTCCACTACCTCAAATGATGGGCTGCATCTATTCTGATCCGTAACTTCCACCTTGGAACGGATTCTATACTGCTCCTTCAATAAGTGACACAGACATCACACTACCCTACGGCCACATGATTCATTTCCTTTCTGACATTGCCCAACCAGCCATCTTGACTTATCATTGTAAGAGATCACAAGAATTATACCGAAAGGACTGTGGAATGTATTTTTAAAAATGTTTAAGAATAATCATGTTTGTTGCAACTACAATAACATATGAGCTCCCATTCCTATCCTGCTAAGAACAGAAGTTAGAGAAAAATAAGGTATTGGTTAGTTATTTTAAAAACAGGAAACAATGTAATGGTTATATTTTACAACAGCTATTTTTAGAATAATATATTTTGTCTTTGAAACCATCTATAGAGAATTCAGTTTCAAGCTCTCTTTAGTCTCAAGTCATTCCCTATATGCATATATAGTTACTTTGAAAATAATCACTTTTTCTCTCTGTGATAAATATTATTCTGTTTTATAGTAGAGGTGTCTCCATATGGGCATTTACCAAAGTCATCTACCTGTAACTACTCCTCCTCCATTTCCATGCTTTCCAATACTTTCTCTGGGCACATTAGTCAGATTAGTAGTATGACTATTACTTTGGGAAAGTCATGAAAATAGATTGTTTTAGGAATCAAATTATCATGCATGTGACTCTAGACCAAAAATCCTTCCCATGCCAATCCTTTGCATATATATGTATATATATATATATATACATATATATATGAATACAAACTCTTTGAATGTACAGACTTTCTAACTGTATAGTCCAGCTCCTAGCATAGTGTTTGACACAAAGTGATTAATAAATGCTATTTTATTCATTCATTTAGTAATTAAGGGACATTAATAATCTTGAGGAAAGCAACCTAGGTCAAGTGATTAGGTCAGAAATCAGTTTAAAAGGGATTGAAAAGTGAACTAAATAGCTTGAGAAGTTGGCAAAGTCAGCTTTTGATTTTTATTCATTATTTTGTAAGGCTGGGGAAGACTCAGGCAGGTGGAAAAGTGAGTATGTCTCTTTAGTTTGAGCTGAAAAGTGTTCAGACCTTTCCTGTTCTCCCTGATTGCTATTGCCTACATAATGACAAATTATCTTGTATTTATTGTGGGTGTGTCTATATACATATATATATATATATATATATATATATATATATATATATATATATATATTTTTTTTGTATACAATATCCTTTCAAAAGAACATAAGCTTCGTGAGGCCTGGGCCAGTTTTAATTTTGTCTTTGTGTCCCTGAAATGTAGAAGACACACAATAAATGCATAATTATTGAGCTTTGATTAAACAGTAGAAGTTACAAATTGCTATTACATGCCCTAAATGAAAGATAAATGAAGAAGTCAAAAGAAATGAAAAACTTAAATGCCTTGAGTAAATGGTTATGGATGAGATTTTATCTCTTGAGTTTTGCCCACAAGGTAGGAGTTAAGACACTCTCCAATGAATTGGAAAATGTGAATCTATTTGTAGGACTCATCTGATGGTATGTAATTCTGGTCTACTGTATATTATTTTTATTTATGCCACAACCCCAGACAAATTTTGCTTATCACTTTTCTTGCCTCAGACCCTGAATCATTCTCAATTTTTAACTAGCATTCAATTTCTTTTTTACTTTATCCTCTTTTGCCTTTTACTTTCACCCTATTCTACTCAGTTATTTGACCAAATAGTAATATTTAGTGTACCTATTTTGCTCCTCTCTTGATTGTTTTTCTTTTCCACATATGCTGAGGCTAATATATTTATTTTTAAATGTAAAGTCCTTGATGATAATGTCTTTCCATATATATATATACATACATATGTATATATACACATATATGTATATATACACACATTAAGTTTCTAACATATATATGTGTAATATACACACATATGTTAGAAACTTAATATTTCTACTGTTGCTGCTGATCTTCCTTCTGGGGAGGTAATACTGTCCCAGGAATTCATCACACATCACAATAGCTTTTATTTTCAGTAGGTAATTTGTTTTAGTAGCCATTTTAACCACAAGGGTAGAAAATGAGTTTACTGGACAATCCAAGGCAGCTTAGGTTACTGTTGAGCTTGTTTGTAAGTGTGAGCTATGATAGATTTGAGATCCATGAGAAAGACAGCAAACAAATCATAATAACAGTGTCCCTGAAAGATAAAAGAAAGTTGGATTATCCAATGTGCATATTTACATGATTTTCTTACTTTCACTAAAATATTAATGCTCTATTGCTATCAATTTTGGAACACATTCACAATTTTAGTTCCAGAAAGGCTTTTCAATTATAACTCTCTCATGTGGTACTTGGTATATGTTTTTAATCAGAGGCTGCCCTTATTTTGAATTAACAATAATAGATCAACATTTTAATCACAATACTCTTAGATTAGAAAAAAATATATTTGACATCTGAATGTTAGCCCTCATACTCAGTGCCACCCTGCTACTTTTAATTTCTGGACTTTAAATAGCATTTTTCATCACTTCAAATCTTTTTTTCACTAAGGAATTCTTATCAGTGCACACTTTCTACTTTTCTCATTTTAGCTAAAACCAATCCCCAATTTTCTTCTCCCTACTCCCTTGAAGTTCTGCAATTTACTTTCTATTCCAGCAGCTCTAGATTTTGAGTGACCTGACGAATCTGTCAAATATTCACACTGAGTGACACTGACAGGCGATGAACTAGTTTTCTCCTCTGCTTCCTTGTTTCCCATGAAAATTTGTGCCAAGAAAAAAAAAAGGCTTCGCTTCCCATTACTGTACTAACTCCCCCTTTTTCTTCCTGAGGTCCGTTTCTCCACTGCTTTCTCTGCAGTTACAATGGCAGCCTAATCAAACATGACTGAAAAATGCAGTCAGACTTAGTCACTGTAGGATTTCAATATGGTTTTCCTGAACAACAGGGACCCAGAAATAACTAGGCCTCCCCTCATATGGCTGCCTCAGAAGTAGTGAATAAGGATGGCCAGACCTTTTGGTCATGTCCAATTCTGAAATTGTCATGTATCCGTAGAAGACCACTGAATCCAATTGCCTTTGCCAATCATTTTTTTGATATCTACCCTGAGATGCTGGGAGATGCTGACAATAATAAAAATAATTTCAGGACCAAATGAATATTAGTCAGGGAAATGCATATTGAGAACAGCTGATTAAAATGCTTAAACCTATAGCACTAAATAGATTAATGAGGCGCAGTTTGGCATTGGGTCAGTCTTGGAGTCAAAATAGCAGCTTTTGAATTCTGTCTCTGTTTCATACTAGAGATATGACCATATGGGAAAGTTATTTAACCTCTCAGTATTCCTAGAAGCTATTTAAAAGTTTTTATTCTGTGTCACAGAGTAGTTGTGTATTTGCATCCATGGTGATAGTTTACACACATGAAGTTCTGCATGTCCTACACCCTGAAACACATTTCCCCTCCTTCATCTTCCTTTCCAAAACAAAAACAAAGACAAAATTCCCACAAAAACAAAAATATAGAGACAGTATAATAAAGCAATACCTTTAAAATTAGGGAACCCACATTCAAATTCTCCCTCTGACTGTACTTTGTGATGTTGGGCATTTAATCTCCTTACTGTCTTCAGTTTCCTTATCTATAAAATGAGCAGGTTAGATTAAATCATCTCATAGATCCCTTCTAGCTCTAAAATAATAATCTTATAATCCCAAACAATCTCTATAATCATCAATTCCCTTTTTAAAAATCTGCCCCAATATGATTTAAAGCAGTATTTTTTTTGTCAAAATTTCTAGTTCATTCCAGTAACAAATCACTTAAAATAGGATTCTGGGTCAAAGATCCAAAGGAGTTAGAAAGGCCAAGCTGAGTTGTCATTTAAAGAAAAAAAAATTTAAAGAAAAGAAAGGGAGGTTTGGAAAATGACGAAAATGGAATGTTGCATGCAGGTGTCTGAACAAAGTCAAATCATCAAAATGGTAATCAGCATAGTAGATTTCATTCCTTCTGCAGATATCACTGGGAAATAAAGAGAAAAATTGAATTATAAATTGAAATGAAGAATGTTATTTTAAAAATTCATTCTTTAGGAAATCACTTTAAAAAATAGATTCATTCATGATTGGCTGTCATTTCGATGGTTTCTTCTATTACAAAAGCTTCAACACAAAGCCTAAACTGGTCAATTCAGTCAAACCATCTGGTGACAAAAAACCAGTCCTATCAGTTGTTTGACTGAATTCTTTACTTGATTCAGTTCAAAGTGCCTGTTTGTTTGGACACAGCTGGATAGACACAGCCACAGTCACTTGATACTTATGCCTAATTTGCCCTTATTTTCAATAATGCCTATTGGGGAAAAGGACAGCATTCAGAAAACTAGGAATCTGCAGTTTTACTTTGTTTAAATATAAAAAGACCTATGTGTCATAAGATGATGCTAAAAAAAGAAACATTTTCTTCTTGTTCAGATTGGTTCTCACAAAAAGGTAAATTGTTGTCTGAAGTAGAAATCATAAGACCAGAGATCTAGGAAGCAAGCTAGAATACAGAAGTAAGGTAAATGTATTTAAATATAATAATAATAGCAGTTAAAATTTACATAGAACTTTAAAGTTTGCAAATCAATTCGCATGTTATCTCATTTATATTCATAACATTTGTGAAAGAGATGCTATTGTTATTTCTATTTTACAAACCAAAGACCTGAGGATGAGAGAGACAAAGTTCAAATGCACTGTAGGGACAAAACTGGTTACACACCTTTTGTCTCAAGTCTACTAGCCCTTCGTAAAGGTTTGCTTTATTAGTTAATAGAAATAAAATAGACTAATGGAAACAAAATGAGGGTTGAAGTGACTGTGGAATAGTTGAACAGATATTGAGAAATGAATGCAATGGAATACTACTGTAATATAATCAAATATACAGAGTTTAAACAAGTGGAAAAACTGACAGGAAGAACTACAGAATGAGGTAAAGATAATGAAGAGAAAAAGATCCCTATTGACTATAATCATGTAAATGATTACAATTCTAACACCAAACTAAGAAAAATTAAGGAAGAATTTTTGTTTTGGAGACTTGATAATGAAACATACTCTCTTTCTCCAAATTGAGAAGCAGATATCCTATTAATGAATATAGGATATCTAGATATCCTACAGAAAGGGGTGTTGGTGTTCAGTTTTTTTCAGTCATGTTCAACTCTTTGTGAACCCATTTAGGATTTTCTTGGAATAGATAATTTCTTTTCCAGCTCATTTTTACAGATGGAGAAACAGGGAAACATGGTTGAAATGACTTGCCCAGGATCACACATCTGGCAAGTGTGTGAAGCTGGATTGGAACTCAGATCTTCCTGATTTCAGACTCAGTGCTATATAGTTTATACCACCTAGCTGGCTCTAGAAAGTGGTACCCCCACTTAGCTATGATTCCTTATTTGACTGTTTTTGCCTAAATGCAAACGCTTTACAGGGAAGTGTTAGATGGCTGGGGGGAGGAGGGTTCTATAAGGAATGGTTTTAATAGATATAAAAAAAGAAAGTCCAGAGTAAAACCAGCAACACAACCAGGTTGAAGTTGTCAAAAACTAATATTTTTGAAAATTCATGGAGAACTGGAAAGATTAATGCTATTAAGAAATAAACATAATACATGTTTAAGTTTACCTAACCAATTACTCATTTGATTGGATTACTTAATATAGAGTTAATGACTGGGGAATTTGGACAAACATTAAAACTAGTACAGAAGCAGGCATAATTTCTTCCTGGCAGATAGAGAAGTCCTGAACAGGCCATCTAGAAATCAATTTGCTCATAACTAGACTATCACTGCATAATAAAGCATATATTTTCAAATGAAAAACTCTTATGAGACATATCTGATATTTGCACAATGAAGGAATAGTAAGTTTTGATGAAGGAACAGTAAATACAACTGACCTTGTCCTTTCCACACCAGGTTCATTTCTCCTAAACATTTTCTTCTTTTAAGAGAGCCAGACAACATCCAATTTCAGAGAGATATGGGTTCAAATCTCACTAGGAAATTTACTAGCTGTGTGACACAAGCTTCAGTGTCCTCATCTATAAAATGACAGAGCTGCACTGGTCTGATCCCAGATCTAAATCTATGATCCTATGAACCTGTTGGCACCTCAATTTCTTCTTCTGCAAAAAAGGAATAATAATTAATAGTTACATTATCCACCTTGACTGGTTCTTCAGAGATTCAAATGAGAAAGTATATGCAAAGTACTTTACAAATGATAATGTGCTTTATGGGGGAGAGTCAGTCTCAGGAATTTAGACCTCTAAAAGCTGTAGCCATTCTTTCCTGTTGCTAGCCTTCCTATACTTCTATAAATCTACTTTTTGAAGTACTTGAATGAAAAAAAAAACAAAAACTAGTAGGAACTGATAGTGCAGCCTTCTTTCAGACTTGTACTTCTGTATTTCAGGGATTTTTCCAGACGTGGGTAAGCTTGAACCTGTTCAAAGGAAGGAAATTAAGAGGGTGAGGGAACTTAAAAATATGCTATTTGAGGATTTGTTGAAGAAGTTAAGGGTATTTGACCTAGGCAACCTGAGAAACTTGGGGGAAATTTGGTGGCTATGTTTAACATTCCAGGTATTTGAGGAGCTATCTAGTATGAAAGGGATTAGACTTGGTTTGCTTGGTCACAGTGGGTAAAGCTAGGAGGAAAGGATTTACAGTTGGGAAGATTTCAGCTCCTTATTAAGGGGAAAAAAGTGACAATTATTGCTGTTCAAGGGCAGAATTAGCTTTTTCATATGAAAGTAAGCTTCCTTTAACCACAGGTTTTCAAGCAGCTTATTGCCAACTTAGAATATCAGAAAAGGGGTTTCTGTTCACATATGGGTAGAAGTAGAGGTCTTTTGCCAACCTTTCCAATTTTGTGAATTGGATGGGAGTCAAAGGACACTTCTGTTCCATACTAGTTATGTCACCTTATACAAGTCATATAATTTCTCTGGACTTTAATTTCTTCATCTACAATCTACAGGAAGGAAGGAAATTAAGCATTTATTAAGCACCTCTTACTATGTTCCAGGTTCAGGACTAAGTCCTCTGTTGTTGCTGTTCAGTAGTGCCACTCATGTCCGACTTTCTATGACCCCATCTGGGATTTTCTTAGCAAGGATACTGGAGTAATTTTCCATTTCCTTTTCCAGGGCCACATAGCTAGTAAGTGTCTGAGGCCAGATTTGAACTCAAGAAGATCAGTCTATCTGACTACAGACTTAGCACTCTATCTATTGTGCCACCTAGCTTCTATAAGATCCTTATATCAGTCCTATAAGGTACATACTATTATTATCCTCATTTCATAGTTGAGGAAACTGAGGCAGACAGAGATTAAGTGACTTGCCCAGGATCACACAGCTAGTAAGTGTCTAAGACACAGAGCTTCCTGACAAGTGCAGTTCT
The DNA here is from genome assembly GCA_023548195.1 of Bettongia penicillata ogilbyi. Lineage (NCBI taxonomy): Eukaryota > Metazoa > Chordata > Mammalia > Diprotodontia > Potoroidae > Bettongia > Bettongia penicillata. The sequence goes on from JAJHZJ010000320.1 coordinate 122,286, forward strand.
CCATCTGCTCTATTCACTGTGCCACCCAGCTGCCTGAGATGAAGGAGTTGAACTAGATGACCTCCAAGGTGCCTTTTAGCTGTAAATCTATGATTCTGTTTACCCCTTGTTTAGTATTAAAGGAACAGCACCTGACACAAAACAGGCACTTACTCAATGCATGTTGTTTGTGGCTGATTTATACCACATAAAATTCATTTAAAGAAATATCTTCTAAATATAGGTGTCATGTACTCAGTTTTACTTCTGACACATACCAAATTTAGGACCATGTCAATTTATTAAACTTCTCAATGTCTCAGGCAAATCCCAAAGACTCCAAGTTATAGATATCTTGTCAGTGGGTACAAAGGAGAGGGTTTCCTTTGGGGGAACATTCCTCTTACAGATGGAATTATAGGTCCTGATGAAAAGAGAAAAAAATGAAGGGTTTATGGATATGTGTGTGTATATATGTCATGGACTTGAAATATGTTAAGAGAAAGCATGGTGGATAGATTTGTAGGCTTGAAATCAGGAAGACCTAAGTTCAAATTTTACCTGTAATATTAACTGTGTGTGCCTACATAGTTCATTAAACTATAGTATGCCTCAGGGAAACTCCTAGAACTTTTCCAGTAAGCAAAGGACAGGTTATAATTCTGTGTTTGTGAAGAGGACAAAAGCAGACAAAATCTGTCAAGAAACTGTGAGGAAGGAAAATACATCAAATATTAAATTGGTGGATAATTTTACTTGACTTAAAGGGGAAAAAATAGTTTCAGTGTGAATCAAACTTTCCTTTCTACCTGGAAAAGCCATTTGCAAGACAGGTGTATAGGGACTTTGGGTTCACCCTGCATAATTTACATTTAATTATATGTGCATTTAATTTTTATGCAAATGTAAAAATAATCCAGCTGTACAGACTTGTTATTCTACTCCCCCCACTCATAATTCATTGAGTGAAACCAGATGGTTTCAAAGTTTGATCATGGGGAATGCATCTGTTATAAGATGTATGCAAAAGAAAAGTAAGTGTGTGTTGTATCACCTGTAAGACTTTAATTTTTTTAAAGGATTACTTATGATTTCCTCCATTTGTTCCTTCACACTTCTGAAGCAATGTGGTACAATGAGATGAAGTTGGTTCTGGAGTAAGAGGACCTGAATTCAAATCCTGCCTGTCCCATGCTACCTGTGCAATTTTAGGTAAATCTCAACTTTTACTGTTAAATGGAGTTCTCCAATTACATGACCTCTGAAGTATTTTCAAGGGCACTTAGGTGGTACAATGGATAGAGTGCTGGGCCTGAGGGCAAGGAGACGAGTTCAAATCTAGCCTCAGACACTTATTAGCCACACATGTAACTACCTCTCTATTTTATAGCTCATCTTCACAAAAGTTTATAAAAGGACAAATATTTCAATAAAATACAGTTCAATTAGTTTTTTGGATAAATGATCTCTAGGAGCATTGGGGTAGGGATTGAGGAAGACATCTCAGTTGAAGCATGAAGAATGAAGCATTGTTGGTATGATCTGCTTGTACTATTGATGTAGGTGTCCCAAGGGAAATCCATAAAATACAAGCACAATATATACCTGTGTCATAGAAGAGTAAAAGAGAACTATTGGTAGTAAATACAGATTGGCACAATAAAGCAAAGACTGGTCTTAGAGTTGTGAAGGTGTGGGTTATATCTTGCTCCTGATAGATATAAGGTATGTGACTATGAAAAATCACTTAACATCTCCATACCACAAGGCAATTCTCTAGAACAGTAAGTTATCATTTTCCTGGAATGCTCTATACTGATCACATGATCACAGAACTAGAAACTAGAAGGTACCTTTGTGTTTTTTCAGTCATTTCAGTCATGTTTAAATCTTTGCGGCTGCATTTGGGGTTTTCTTGACAAAGACGCTATAGACTATGTTACCTTTTATTTCTCAAACTCATTTTACAGATGAAGAAACTGAGGCAAAGAGAGTTAAGAGACTTGCCAAGGGTCACATAACTAGTAAGTAAGTGTTGGAGGCAAAATTTGAAATCAGGAAGACGAGTCAAGAAGACTCATAGTCTGAAGGGCAATCTAAGGCCAGGCCTGGGACTGTATTCATTATGCCATATGTTCTCCAGGAACTTAGACCAACTTCAGATGAATTGGGAATCTCTATTCCAGAGGAATTGTGCCTGGACAAAGCATAAACTCTTCTGGATGGGCTTCCTAAGGATTTATTGATTATGCACATTTACCTGGAGATGCTGATGATAAAATAGTATTTGAACATCTTTTTCTTTATTGAGTCCCAATCTATAGAGTATTTACTTGAACCTTAATAAAAGGGAAACAGTTTGAACTTAAAGAAAGGAAAGGTTAGGGCAAGGAATTAAGGGAGAAGGGGAAAGGGCTTGAGAGATTCTTCTTAGAATTAGGAAATTCTACTAGATGGGAAAAAGAGAGAACAAGTAAGAGAGAACCTTCATCTGTCTGTCTCAGCAGACACTAAGATTTTTTCAGAACTGTTGACTTCTCTGCTGCTCTGGAATGTGCTCCTACTCTAGCTAGGGCTTGCCTCCTAGAACAGAGGCTGTACCTCTGCTGCCCATCCGTATCTTGGCTATCTCCCACCCCATTTCTAGTCACCACCAGTAGAGCTTAGGCCAAGAGTAACAGACAAGAAGCCACAATATTGGTCTGAATATCTTAACTATATACCACCTATTGTCAAGATGGCAAATGAGTGAAGGGTAAGTCTGTACCATGTTGTGCTGCTCCCTTGTACCCTGAATCTCATTTCTCTTAAAAACAAAAAGGATAATCAGACTGTGAATTCACCTTTCTCACTCCCACACTTAACTGTTCAAAGCACATACTTTCTGGGACAGCACAGACTCACCGTGGTCTTGAATCATATTTTGTCCCCTGTGAATTTATATTATCAAAAAAAATCAGTGAAGAAGAGAAAACATGATAATATTTCTTCTCCTTAATTTAGAATTTCCCTAGGACTTGGTATAATTAATAATCTGAAGATAGAAGTGAATGAGCGCAGGTTATACTTCAAAGCATACAAAGATTTTGTTCACCTAACTATAAACATAATTATAAACATTTCCTATTCTCTCAACTCTTTCTCTTACTCTGATTCTCACACCATGAATAATTCTGCTTTTCCTCCTTCCAGTTGAAAAGATAAATAGAAGTTAGAGACATTACATTCAGAAGACAGTGATAAGTAACACTTAGAAAGTTTCTGATTACATAAATTGCTAAGAAATCCCAAGGCTTTGGTGGTTATGTGGACAATTAAAGTGTAAAGTGATTACCACAGTACCCAAACATGGTAGGTACTTGAAAGGTGTTTGTTCCCATACCCTTCCATGCATGCCAAAATATTCACTGGTTTCCTCAATTGTGATTCTCTCAGACACAATTAATTGACAGACATGAACTACAAATGTTATGTTCTGTAATAGTTCTATATGAAACAAATCGGGAATTAGAAACAACTTAAATAAAGAAATCATGCAGAAAATATCCATCAGACTTAAGCAAAAGGGGAGAGGGGGAATTAAACGTTCATTGTCCTTTTGTCAAAGAAGTAACAATAGTCAACATCTTTAGTCTCCTCCAAACCGTCCATCAGAGTTTTGGTTCAATGGATGGAGGCCATGACTTCTTGTGTCAAGCCCACATACCCAGACTCTAGTCTTTCAAGTCACACCTCAGAAGGCCTGCACAGGTTTATTTCCATCATTTCCTGCCTCTACTGCACCCTTGTGCCAGCAATCACTCCTCCCCAAGCCTAATTAATGATTGAACTTTGTTCAAAAAGTCACTCTGGTTCATCATCTTCCCAATCTCGTGTGTCCATGTGAAAACTCTGTTGAGCATCTCTCTCCCAGGACAGGGAGAAAACAGTGTTGTAAAGGACTACAATTTCCTGAATTCACACACTTGGTTTTCATAGCCTTTCTCTGCCCACAAAGGTAAAGCTGAATGCAAGTTGTATTAGGAAGCTGTCTTTTTAAAGATAAAATGGACTTCACTTCTAGAAATGTGGTACTTAGTTTTACTAGAAGCAAAATTTCTCTAAGACTCTTAGACCCTCCCTTGTTCACTGAATTTTAGGAGAAATCTTGGGGAATCTTTGCTGTCTCAGAAAACTCATGCTTTGAATATATGCACGTTGTCTTCCCCAATAGATGCAAGTTCCTTTAAATTATAGATTTTTTATTGGTTTCTTTGTATCTTTAGTGCCTAGGAAGGTATGTGACCCATAATAGGCTCTTAATAAATGCTTATTGATCAAAAATTGCTTGTGTCTACTAAAGTCATGGAGTTCAGGAATACTACCTTGGAGTCTCAGGTTCAATTTGCTCTTTTGTTAGTATATATGTAATTTTTTTAATTGTACAAAATTCATTAGGTAAATGTGAATGGTACATTTCTCACTTGATAATGTGTTCCTAAATCACCATTCAGATAAAACTGAGCAAAGAAGGTCAGAAATAAGGGATGACCGCCATTGCAATTTGCTGGTGGTTTTGACTAAAGTGGTGTTGTCTGCCTTGCTTCTCAAAGAGAACCAAAATAACATCACTAAGGTAGAGTCAAGTTACAGTGTGTCCAGCTGTGGCTGGTCAGACCAATATGAGCTTGGAATGTTCTACCATAGCTGGGTACAAATAGTCCATATGAACATTTGGGGTGGATTCTCTAAATCTGTGCATCTTGCATTTCTATTGAACATTCTTATACCTATAGAAGGAAATAACTTGGAAAAGAGAGAAAAGCATATTTCCATTCAAAGGACCTATAGGCACAAGTTTAAAAAAAATGGAATATAAAATAAATTCTGTTTTTTTATTGATGACTTAGCTATAACCAATTTTATACATAAGTATCAAAGTTTATTTACAAACATCATGCTCTAATTTCATTTAAACCAATGTATGCTTTTAATGTGTCTTCAAGAAATATGTGAATCAAAATAGGCCAATCCAAGATGGCCTACGTCTTTCTATTAGTTAGAACCCACAAGAGTCTTTTGTATCAAGCATTGTGTGCCTATTTGTGTATGTAGAAAACAAATACCTTTACTGTATGTCATTCATATTCTACATTGAATATGTTTGTTGTGCAGGACACACAAACTAGATACTGAGGTGGATCAGAAGAGCAAACAGGAAAACTTTTCTTTGAGACCAGTCTAGTGATCCAACCACAAGTCCACGCAAAACATCAGAGGAAAAGAACAAACACACACACACACACACACACACACACCTATATGTACATATATATTTATAGTGTGTGTATGTATACATTTTTATGTATATATCTATATCTGTCTTGTAGCCATAGGAACTGAAGGAGTACTTGGAAGAAATTAAACAAAAGCTATAGGATGGAAAAGCTAGGGTGGAAAGAATGGCAAGTAAAATTAATATTTTAGAACAGACAATGGAAAACTTCATGAAAATCAAATACTTTTAAAATTATAATAGGTCAAAGAGAAAAAAATAAATGAGACAATATGAAATATGAAAACAAGGTCAAAAGTTTGAAATAAAAAATCCAGAAGAAAATGTAAGATATCACACACACACACACACACACAATACAACTCAGAGAGAACTGAATGCCATATTTCAAGAAATTATAAATAAAAACTAACCAGAACTCTTAAAACCAGAGCACAAAGTAGAAAAAGAAAAAAAAATCACAGTTTACTTCCAGAAGAAAAACATCCAAAATGGAAATTCCTAAGAATCTTAAAGGACAAAAATCTTGAGCTTTCATATTAAAACTCAAATATTCTAAGCATCTAAGAAAGAGTTACAAAAACAAATAGAGATATTTAAAACACTTCTTTAAAAAGTGTAAATTAAGGGAGGTATACTTTAATTAGAGAATGGCTAAAATATAGTGATATATGGATGCGGTGGAATATTATTTTCCCCAAAAGTTTATGAAATAGTCATTTTCAGAGAAATCTTTCTATCATCTTCATTATCTGATCATTTAGTCAGAGTAAAGTTAGTAGAACTAAGAATAATTTATGCAATAATTACAATATTATAAAGTAAAACAAGTTTGAAAGGCATCCAATTGATGAACTCTAGGCTTAAGTGAATGAATTGAACATGTCACTTTTTCTTCCAGAGAGGTGATACTTTTAAAATATTGAAAGAGGAATCTATTTTAGGCCATGGATATCACAGGAATTTGTTTTTCTGAACTATGCATGAAAATACTGGGGATTTTGTTTTCATTTCCTCTTTTAAAAATATTTAATTTTCTTTTCTTTTAGGAGAAAAAAAATATATAAAAAAGAGAAATTTGATAACCCTTCCCTCCAAAAAAGAAGAAACAAAGCAAAGAGGATCATTGAAACATTTTTAATGGCATTGTTGAGAACAGAAGGATGTTCAGAAGGAGGCACAGGCAGGCAGGACAGCTTTATGGGGTGAAATATTGAATGTATTATGATCCTGAAAAGGAGCAAGTTGTATATAAGGGAATCATGGTTTCATACATAATACTATTTTCGGTACTACTCTGTATGTGGGAGTGGTCTCTTTTTATAGTTCATTAAATTAAAAGTAAAAAAAAAAGTACCTATGGCATCATCCTTATGACTTTCAGTTATTTTATTAGAGACCCGGGGGTATTTTGTTTAATAAAAAAGTTGCCTATAAAGTTGTGTAATTTTCTTTCTGTATTTCAGTTTAAGATTTCCAGATATGATAGAAATTGAAAATTTTAACCTATTTGCTGCTATGCCTAATACTTTTTTTTATTACGTTCAGAGAATATCATTTATTCTCATTCTTTCTAAAGAACTTTGAATATGCTTTCTCTCATTAGAAGGACACAAAGTAGAAAGCAACGTTCTTTGCTAAGACTGGGTCATTTAAAACGTTACTTTGCATAAAGGGATATTTTTAGAGAGATGAAGATTTCCTGCAGTGTTTGATTGGAGGTGGTACATTGCTGAAAAAAGTTGTCCCCACAAAAACGAAAATCCATTTGTTTGTAAAATGAATTCAATTGAATTGCAATGGAACTTTAATGGGGAACCTACAGGGTGCCGATTAATTGGCATTCCAATAGTGTACAGTCTTTTCCACTGACAACCTGCTTACAGCATTAGACCTGCATGATGTAACGTTCCTTTGGAACTACAAAGTAACTTAGGGCTGAAGGATGTGCCTTATGAAAGACAATTTTCCATAACTATCATTCTATTACTCTATGCTGGGGCTAAAAGGCACAAACTGACCCTCTAGCACTATTATATGTTTAATTGGCATCTTTTTCTATAAAACAAAATAATATTTCTAATACCAATTAAAGTTGTATATATAGTCTCTTTCTCTTTATGATACAAATATCATAACCTGGCAAAAGGTATACATAAAATATCATCAAAGTAACTTATTTCACAAAGAAAAATCTTTTCAATAGGCATCTAAGAAAAAAGCAGCAGGGGTTACGTTGCTCCTAACTCTTTTCCAGAGCCAGCCAAAAGTTTCTGCCTTCTAGCAGATGTTTTCACTTTTTTTTTAAATTAAAAAATGGCTTTAGCTAGCCTTTATCATGTTTAGAATCCTTGGGTCCCAGAATCGTTCCATGGATATAGGTCAGCTGCTTTATGTACTTGCTGTGATCTGTTCAGCTGAAGATACATACCTAGAAATCTGTTCAATTTAAGAATCTATCCTCAGAATCTTAACTATATCCATTGCCTATATCCCATAATTTTATGCTCCTGCATATATTTTTCCTTATTCATATTGTTCTTTAGTTGTCTGTATGTAAATCACATGTGCTCAAAAAGAATGCAAAGTCCTTGGAGACAGTGATGGTGTGACCCCGAATTGGATTAGTAGATTTAGATCTAGGCTTTGTGTGATCTTCAACAAGTCACTTCACTTCTCAAAATTCATTTAGCCCCCCACCCCAAAATAAAAACATAAAAAATAAAGTAATAATCATCTATGAATAAATACACAAATAAATGAATAGGTAGAAGTATGGATGAAAAGATGAGTGAATGAATATGAAAATAAATATATATGGAAGAGTGAATACATTTAAAAATTAAGTGCCTACTTCATAGATGTCACTGTTTACTTCCATGACATAAAATATTTATTCTGCTATACAATGAAGGGATTAGACAAAAGGATCTTTGATGGCCCTTCTATCATTAACATGCTTTACTTTTGTATGATTTTTATGGTTTTCTATGATATTTATCTATAAATTTTATCCTCCAGAGAACTTCTCCTAAGTGCTGGGCACAGAGCAAGTGCTAAATGTTTGATAAATTCAGTTGGGCTTACAAGAGCACTGCCTAGTTCTAAGCATCATTACAGCTCTGATTCATGGAAGAGTTTGATAAATGAGACTAAAAGGATAAGGTTAAATAAAGATGCACACATTCCCATGAGCGTACGCATAGACACACACATATACACACACAGAGACATATACACATATAAAAGGATATATGTGGATAAAAGAAGGCAGCAGAGAGACTTTGTGGTCTTACAAACAAGCGGGTAAGCAACTGCTCTCCATCTGTCCTGACAACTGAATAAGAGTAAAAAATGGTCTTAAATTTATTTAAGAATAATCCAGAATTTATTGAACATAGGGATAGTTAACCATTAAAGTGAATTAGTGAGGCAATAATATGTATATGATGCCTATCTTTGAAAGAATTTTCAAAATGACATAGTTTTAAAAGGACTTCTATATTCTTAAGTCCAAAAGTAGCTCCATGGAATTTGCATTTCTACTTGTAGCAGATATATCAGCTTTTCAGATAAAATTATTTTTGACAACTGTACCCAACCTTTTATCGTGCATGAAACTATATCTACAAATCATTGTTATTTTTATTGTTATGGTAATTTGACATTATGTTTTGATGGATGGCTATTAAATTCCCTGTCATACATGTTACCATGGCATAAAGGTGACCTTGGGTTCTCAAAGGCTATACCAATAAAACATCCTCCCAGGTTAAGTTATACCCAAGCTAGAAATGATTGAATTATTGAACCAATGACAGACTGCATGTCATCTCAGGACTTCCCATCTAAGTTTGGAGAGGGTTATTGTTACACTAGATCCTAGATAATGAATTTTTTGGATATATATTGTCAGTTCCTCAAAGAATAGGGATTATCTTTTGTCTTCAATATCATTCATTGTTATCTGCAATCTGTGAGTAGGGTGGGGATACATATATTGCTGAAATCTTAAGTGGTGATAATTATTTATTTCTAAATTGAAGAACTAGAATATACATAAATAATGCATTTCTGTTTCTAGCCAGGAATGTATGTGTCTTACAAACATCTACAGAAACATTGTACTTTCTCTGATCTTAACTACCTTTTTTTACTAAAATTGTTCAGTACATTTTTGTATTTTTATCCAAGTGACAATTTTGAAATGAATTTTTAAGTATTCTATTTTTAACTGAATTTTGATATATCCACGAACATTTATCTTATCTCTTTATAGTATGCCGTCTTGGGAAAGACCACTTTTTTCATGTTTTATGAAAGAAACGAAATGGCTTTCAATACCAAAAAAGGTTTGTATACACATACACACATACACACACAAAGTCTTTATATATATGCATATATATGTGTGTATATCTTTATCTCTGTCTATCTTTATCTCTATCTATCTAACATCCTTCCCTGGTAGATGTTAAAATAGAAGATGATATATTGATTGAATTAAGCCCTGGCACATTGCAAGGGTCCTGCAAGAGATTTGTAACCAATGAAAAGGTTATGGAGAAACCATTCACATAGAAAAGAGAATGGGTAAACTAGGTAGAAAATGTCTGTTGGCCAGATTGTTTCATGCAATTAGATGAACCATCTTCTTGACTATGTTCTAGAGACTATAGACACTTCTGTAATATATCTGTAGACTATTTTCTTAGAATTCAAGCCTTTCCTATCCTAAATTCTTGATGGAAAGAAGAATACTCATGATTATACCTTAACATATTTTAAATAACTCCTAGTCTTTTCCATTAATTCAGGAATTCTTATTGATTTAATTTTAGTGGCGTGGGTCCCTTTTTGACGTCAGGTGAAGTTATGAACCCTTTCTCAGAATAATGTTTTTAAATACATAAAATAAAATGAACAGGATTATCAAGGACAATAATTATATTGGGATATAGTTATAATTTGTTTTAAGCTAAAGAATCCCAGGTTAAGAATCCTTGTTCTAAAACTAAATGACACCTTCCTATATAATCATTGCTAATATTAAAGCTATATTATTTACCTCATAATTTATCCTTTATTTTGTTGAGTCATTTGCATTTTCCCCATTTCTATTAAGTGATAATTTCATACAATATTGTCATAAAAGCACTGAAATTATTTTTCTTCAATAAGAATCACTAAGGTTTTGTTTTTTTGGATGTTGCTGTTTGATCTGGACCTATGATTTTATTAATATGGAGTATCTGAGAATCTTTAGCTTGAAAACTTCCTCTGCTATATCTAGATAGATAGATAGAAGGATGGATGGACATTTCTCTATAGGCAGATTGGTAAATTTGGGATTTTGAGAGATTAAATGACTTGCCCATGATTACAGAACTAGTATGTGTTCAACACAGGATTTAAAGTTAGGCCTTCCTGAATTTAAGACTGGCTTTCCATATACTATTCCATGTTGCTTCCTTTAGAGAACAGTAGATAGATGGTGCACTGGTAAAGCACAGGCCTTGGAGTCAGAAATACCTGAGTTCAAATCTGACTTCAGATGGTAGTTATATGACTTCAGAAAAAGTATTTAACCTCTGTCTGCCTCAGTTATTTCATCTGGAAAATGAAGATAGTCATGGCATCTATCTGCCAGCCTTGTGAGACTAGAATGAGTTTACCCATAAATAGCTTTGCAAATCGTAACATATTTTATACGTTAACTGTTATTATCCCATTGTTATTATGGAAAACACAAAATTTCCTCTTTTAAGAAAAATTAAGTAGGCATGCTTTATTTGTGGTTTGTTTATGAAAGCACATTTGCTTCTATAGAACAAAATAAAGTTTGCCTTCCAACAAGGTGTCATTCACCAGACATTCAATATTCCTTAAAAACTTCAACAGAGATCATTTTATTTTTTTATTTTTATTTTTATTTTTTTTTAATTTAACATTTTATATTCATTTTCACAAAATTTTGGGTTCCAAATTTTCTCACCTTTTCTCCCCTCCCCCCACCCCAATACACCGAGCATTCTAATTTTCCCTATCACCAATATGCCCTCTCTTCTATCATCCCTCCCTTCTCTTGTCCCCATCTTCTCTTTTGTCCTGTAGGGCCAGATGACTTTCTATTCCCCATTAACCGTATTTCTTATTTCCTAGTATTTCCTAGTAGCAACAACAATACTAAACAGTTGTTTAGTGGTTGAGTTCCAAATTCTCCAAATTCTCCAAATTCCAAATTCTCCCCATCTCTCCCTCCCCACCCATTCCCTTTGGGAAGGCAGGCAATTCAATATAGGCCCTATCAGTGTAGTTTTGCAAATGACTTCGATAACAGTCATGTTGTGTAAGACTAACTGTATTTCCCTCCATCCTATCTTGCCCCCCATTATTTCTATTCTGTCTTTTAATCCTGTCCCTCCCCAAGAATGTTGACTTCAAATTGCTCCCTCCTCCCATTGCCCTCCCTACCATCATCCCCCCCATTGCTTATCTCCTTCTCCCCCACTTTCCTGTACTGTAAGATAGGTTTTCATATCAAAATGAGTGTGTATTTTATTCCTTCCTTTAGTTGAATGTGATGAGGGTAAACTTCTTGTTTTTTTTTTCTCAGCTCTCCTCTTTTTTCCCTCCACTAAAAAGTCTCCTGCTTGCCTCTTGAATGACATATAATTTACCCCATTCCATTTCACCCTCTCTCCTCCCACTACATTTCTCTCTCATCATTTACCTTAATTTCTTTTAAGATATGGTCCCATCCTATTCAATTCACTCTGTGCTCTCTGTCTCTGTATGTGGTGTGCATGTGCATATGTGTGTGTGCGTGCACGCGTATACACGTGTGTGTGTGTATCTGTGTGTGTATAATCCCACCAACCACCCAGATACTGAAAAATTTTAAGAGTTACAAATATTGACTTTCCATGTAGGAATGCAAACAGTTCACTTTTGGTAAGTCCCTTATGACTTCTCTTTGCTGTTTACTTTTTCATGCTTGTTCTCATTCTTGTGTTTGAAAGTCAAATTTTCTTTTCAGCTCTGATCTTTTCATCAAGAATGCTTGAAAGTCCTCTGTTTCATTGAAAGACCATATGTTCCCCTGAAGCATTATACTCAATTTTGCTGGGTAAGTGATTCTTGGTTTGAGCCCTAGTTCCTTTGACTTCTGGAATATCCTATTCCACGCCCTTCAATCCCTTAATGTAGAAGCTGCTAGATCTTGAGTTATCCTGATTGTATTTCCACAATACTGGAATTGCTTCTTTCTAGCTGCTTGCAATATTTTCTCCTTGACCAGGGAACTCTGGAATTTGGCCACAATGTTCCTAGGAGTTTCTCTTTTTGGATCTCTTTTAGGCGGTGATCGAAGAATTCTTTCAATACTTATTTTGCCCTCTGGTTCTAGAATGTCAGGGCAGTTTTCCTCGATAATTTCATGGAAGATGATGTCCAGGCTCTTTTTTTGATCATGACTTTCAGGTAGTCCCATAATTTTTAAATTGTCTCTCCTGGATCTATTTTCCAGGTCACTTGTTTTTCCAATGAGATATTTCACATTCTTTTCCATTTTTTCATTCTTTTGGTTTTGTTTGGTGATTTCTTGGTTTCTCAGAAAGTCATTAGACTCCATCTGTTCCATTCTAATTTTGAGAGAACTATTTTCTTCAGTGAGATTTTGAACCTCTTTTTCCATTTGGCTAATTTTGCTTTTGAAAGCATTCTTCTCCTCATTGGCTTTTTGAACCTCTTTTGCCAATTGAGTTAGCCTATTTTTCAAGGTGTTATTTTCTTCAGCATTTTTTTGGGTCTCCTTTAGCAAAGTATTGACCCGTTTTTCATACTTTTCTTGCATCTCTCTCATTTCTGTTCCCAGTTTTTCCTCCACCTGTCTAACTTGCTTTTCAAAATCCTTTTTGAGCTCTTCCATGGCCTGAGTCCACCAGACATCCACCTGGGGTATCTGGGATACAGAGGCCCCGCCCTCCATGTCTCTCCCTGATGGTAAGAATATTTCCTCATCATCAGAATTGAAAGGCGGGAACATTTGCACCCCATCAAAGTAGCTCTCTATGGTCTTATTTTGCTTCCTTTTTCTGGGCATTTTCCCAGCCAGTTACTTGACTTCTGAGATTCCTGTCCACCCCCGCCTAGATCTGCCCAGCTAGTGCTTGGAGTCTGAGATTCAAATGAGCTTTCTATGGCAGGTGTGGCTGCTATTCAATGTGAGCTTAAGTTCTGGTGCTGGGGTGGGGGCAGGGCCATCTCCCAGGCTCAGCTCCCTCAGGTGGTTTATGCAGAGACCTTCAGTAATGAAGATCCTGCCTGTTCGGGGAGTCCCGGGGGGCCACCGCTGCTGCCTCTGCTGCTCCTTCTGCCACTGCCTCCCCAGGGGGCCCGAGTCACGGAGACACGCCGCTCCGCTCTCGGCCAGCCCCGATGTCTCTCTCACTGACCTGTAGTGTCTGTGGGTGGAGGGAGCTTCCCAGCTGCTGGAGGTTCCGTCTGTGAAGCCTGCTTGAATCTGCTCCTGTCGCCTGTAGCCAGGGCAGCGCAGGGGTGGACTCTGCTGCCCGGAGCACGACGGACCCTGGGGACGGCTCTCCAGGGCTCTCTGGAACGGAAATCTTTTCCACTGTGTTTCTGCGCACCTTGCAGTGATCCAGAATTTGTGGGGAGTTCTTCTTGCAGGAAATATATGGGCTGTGGGTTCGGAGCTAGCATACGTGAGTCTTTCTACTCTGCCATCTTGGCTCCACTTCGAGATAATTTTATTTGATAGTCATCTGATCACAAACATCAAATGAGAGACAAAAGAGTCAAAATAATGTAACTTAAAGATTTGAAGTGGGAAATAGGTGCTATTATCCCCATTTTATACATATGGAAACAGTTTCAGCAAGTTTAATTGGCTTGTCCAGCGTCATTTGGCAAGTAAGTGTCTGAAATTTGATTTGAACTCATGTCTTCCAGACTCTAAGTCTACCAACTGGGTCATTTAGCCATTTTAGAAAAACAAAGATAGAGAAACAGGGAAATAGACAAGGACAGAGAAACGCACATGCAACAAAATCATTTGCTTCAGCGATGGAGGAGTTAAATCGAAGAGACATTCTCTGTGAATAGTGAGGTCTTTCAGATTTTACTGTATGCAGATAATGTTGTATTAATTGCATTGAACCCTGAAATATTACAAAGGTCCCTGAAGGGATATATCCCCACTCAATTGAGTATGGTCAAACTATCCACCCAGAAAAGACTAAATGGGTAAAGAATATCTTTACCCAGATTGTGCAACACAGTTAGATGGACAGGTTATAGACCTTGTCCAACAGTATTGATCTCTTCAATGTTCCATCACTTTCTACCTTTAAATTATACTCTTCTATCACTCATCCCCAGAAAAGAAAACTCTTTTGTGTACTGGATGCTTTTTTTACCTATGTGTCCTTCACGTGCAATTCAGTGCCTTTCACAGATAAGGTATTTGATATTCACTTCTTTGGTTTAATCAAATTGAATAACTATCATTTGTGACTGTTCTCAAGGGATTTAGTTTAACTGAGTTTAGTGATGCTTTAATTTTCTCTGCAATCCTGTTTTGTTCTTTTGGGAGATGATACCTTTTATTATTCTCTAACACCATCCTCCATAGTGTCTGGAGAATTGATCTGTACCCCAAATAAATTTTCCCTTTGGCTTTCAAGTCTTCTGTTATGCAAAATTTTCAATTTTTTTTGATCTGAATGTTTCTAGGCTCTGTTGGATTCAACGATGCAATAACCATTTTGCATCAGTGAAATATCTCTAATAGATAGTATATTTAATACTCAATGGCTTTCATTTTGCTCCCTCTTTATTCTTCAGAAGCTATAATTTGAGCTGAAGTTTTTATAAATATCATACAGAGTTACACTATATGTATTTGTCTATATACATATATATACTATATACATGTGTATATATATGTATATAATACATACTCAGTTATGTATATATATATATATACACACACACATATACTTATATATATGTGTATATAATGCACATGTACATTTTTCTCATATTAGCAGTGCTCTTTCTATGGGAGCCATTATAAACATGATCTGGGCTTACATTATGAGAAGCATAACTTCCAAGAACAAAGACAAAAATCTATTTTATCTCTTTCTGGCCGCCACTCCTTTGTATGTTTTATCTTCCACTAGTAGGATCTGTGTTCTCTGAGGGCAAGGACCGTTTGTTTGTTTTCATTCATATCATCAGTGCTTGGTACAGTATTTATCCCATTGTAAGCACCTAATAAATGCTTCCCTTCCTCCATTCATTTACATATATCACATTTGATCCTTACAGCAACTCTATGAAATACTTGGAGGCTCAGATTATTTGATCTCCTAAAGGTCATAGATTTGAAAGTTTTAAGAATGTCATTTTTCAATCAAGAAGAGATATTTTGAGAAAAGGATGGCCTTCAGTGACATGTTACAAGACCAGTTGGTTAGGTTTTGCAATTCTGTTGATTTTGAGGGGCAGTAAAGTATAATGGAAAGAGCACTAACCTGGCTTGAACCGTGAGACTACTACACATTATGTGGTTAGCCTTTTTAACTGTGATGGGTGAAAGATGATGTGACTGAAGAAACAAAGATTTGAGCTTCCAAGCATTATGTGTGCCAGTTTCATATGGAACTGGGACCAGTAGCCTTCCACAGTTTTGGCACTGGATCCTAAATACAAGGGGAGACAGACTTCAATATTTTAAAACTAATTAATCAAAAAGATCAATTATTTAAAAGAAAACAATTAACTAGGATGCAGAATTGGACCATTTAATTTCTATTTGGAGGAAAGGTTAGGGCTTTCTGAATTGTGAAGGTGAAAACAAACAGGAGCAGTTTCCTGAAATCAGAAAAAGAGGTGTCCCACTCCTCTCCCCACAAAGTGTCTGTATTCAGTCAAAGGAACATGGAAACATTAATTGATTGATCAGTACATGACTAGTTTTCAGATAAGACATGCTTGAGGTGTACAACTGTGAGAAAACTCCTTGCATCAGTCTTTGGATTTGACTGACTTTCTGGCTTCAAAAGATTGGAGATGGTCCAGCCATTAGTGATTACTGTGTCTATGGCAATTGACTTAACCTATTTAAATATCAGTTTTTTCATTTAAAAATATGATAGTGATTCACTTTATATACCTACTTCCTCAGGTATTTGTGAAAGATATGCTTTATGAATTATAAAGTGTTACATCATGTAAGCTAGAATTATTTCATGGTTATAAAATAGTTCACTCATCTCAACCCCAGAATCTTCCCCCATCCATACTAAGATAATAATAACTGACATTTATACACAATTTCCAGATTTGCATGGAACATTATCTCATTTTACTTCAAAAGAATGCTGTGTGTTACATACTATAGAGCCTTATATTACAGAAGAAACAAGTTCAGAGAGCTTGTCAGTTGCCTCAAATAACAGAACTAATAAACATCAGAGGTTTTCAGATATCTCTTGATTCAAAGTTCAGCCTTCTTTTCACTATCTCACATGACCTTTTCCATAATAACTAAAATTACACAGAGATGAACTATTTTGTCGTAAAGAATCTTACCCCTTTTGCAACATGCAACTGTTTAAATGAGGGTAAAACTTTAAGACCTATATGCATAATTCATATGTTTTATTTTCACAATTATTTTCACAATAATTTTTTATATGTTATCTTTATCTATATAATTCACATCTATGTAAATCAAAATGACTACATAACTTGTTTCTTTGGAATTAATGAGCCTATTATCTATGGAGCATAGTACTGATCTACAGCCCGGTGATCTGCTTTCTGATTTGCCAATAATTAATAAAATTAACATTAAGAACAACAATCATAAGAATTTATATAGCCCTTTAAAAGGTTTGCAAAATATTTTACAAGTATTATCTCACTTTATTCTCCTAAGAGCCTTGGGAGATGTATTATTATTATGTTTATTTTATACATATAGAAATTGAGGCATCCAGAAATTAAGTGACTTGCCCATGATCACCCATCTAGTAAGTGTCTGAGGTTGGATTTGAACTCAGGTCTGCCTGATTTCAGGTCCAGTGTTCTACCCACTGTACCACCCTGAAATTTCCTTTAAAGAATATCACTTGTGCATTAAAAGCCTACAGTTGTACAAAGTCTTAAATCTGACACATTGTTGTCAAGCGGAGGTAATTCTGGGTTCCTGAAGGCTATACTATGTGAGCATTAGCAGAAGAGGTTACTACCATGCTAAAAGACTTTAAAGAACCGTCCTGATAATAAGTGTTTTTGACCACTGGCCTAGCTAACTATAGAGAGACTCATCATAAGTAGTCTGGCTGTGACAACCCATGAAAACATATATATGTCTATAAGATGGCTATTGTAGGAAGGGAAAAATCAGGCACTTTTCATTGCTATTTAAAATTGTATTTTCTAATCTGCATCCATCGAAGTGCTGAAAATGGTGAATAGTTAAAGCACCAGAAGTGGGATTAGCAAGCAGATGATTTACCATAATTTCCATTTATAGTATTGGAGAGTGTAAGACCGCACTTAATGGCTGAATGACTAAAAAGCAGAATTTGAAGGTTTATTGTTGAAACCAAGGAAAGCTAATGATTGAATCATGCATTTTGGTCAAAAATCAAGGATTATTTACAATCAATAAATGTCTGAAAGCCTCTTTTACTTGGTACAATGATACAGTGTTTTTAATTTTCTTTTCTATTCCAATACTATTTCCCAAAGAGCCCCAATTAAAGGCAATGATTGGTTTAATGTTTCATATCCAGCACTTTGGAAAGATATTCTTTATCCATAATGGTCTCAAAATAAAACTTACAATCTTACTGAAATAACAAGACATTACCTTGCTGTAAAGATCTTAGAGTTTTTCTAAACTGAACTACTAGGTCTGAATTTAAAGTAGTTTCTTAGGACAGCAAAAATACAAGGAGGAACCGAAAAAAATGTTGAACTCACTTCCAGCAAGTATGGATATTTCATAGAATTTCACAGTGAACTGAAAAGTATGTGTTATTCTCTCCCCCTTGGCAACCTCCTGGACAATTGTCAGTTGCCCAGCCACTTTCACTAGAGACCATTCCTTGGAGGAACTAGATCCCTGGAGCTTTGCTCTCCTCATTGCATTGTCTTTTTTCCTATCACAAAATTCTATGTGTTGTCAAAACCTAACCAAAGTATACATTTTTAAAATATGATGATAACAAAATAGAATAAGTGTTCACATGTGTACATACATATACATCCATGCATATAAGCACACACACACATATGTATAATATCTTTTTTTCAATTTATTTATTTACCTTTTTTACATTCATTTTCACAAAATTTTGGGTTCCAAATTTCCTCCCCATTTGTCCCCTCCCCCACACCAATACACCAAGCATTCTAATTTCTCCTATCACCAATCTGCCCTCTCTTCTATCATCCCTCCCTTCCCTTGTCCCCATCTTCTCTTTTGTCCTGTAGGGTCAGATAACCTTCTATTCCCCATTACCTGTATTTCTTATTTCCTAGTAGCAAGAACAATACTCAACAGTTGTTCCTAAAACTTTGAGTTCCAACTTCTCCCCATCCCTCCCTCCCCACCCATTCCCTTTGGGAAGGCAAGCAATTCTATATAGGCCATATCTGTGTAGTTTTGCAAATGACTTCTAAAATAGTCGTGTTGTATATGACTAATGATAATTCCTTCCATCCTATCCTTCCCCCCATTGCTTCTATTCTCTCTTTTGATCCTGTCCCTCCCCAAGAGTGTTGATTTCAAATTACTACCTCCTTCCTTTGCCCTCCCTTCCATCATCCCCCCTACCCTGCTTATCCCTTTCTCCCCCACTTTCCCAAATCTATTGTAAGATAGATTTTCATACCAAAATGAATGTGCATTTTATTCCTTCCTTTATTCGAATGTGATTAGAGCAAACTTCATGTTTTTGTCTCACCTCCCCTCTTTTTCCCTTCACTAAAAAGTCTCCTGCCTGCCTCTTCTATGAGAGATAATTTGCCCCATTCCATTTCTCCCTCTCTCCTCCCCATACATTTCTCTCTCACCACTTAACTTCATTTTTTTAAGATATGATCCCATCCTATTCAATTAATTCTGTGCTCTCTGTCTCTGTGTGTGTGCACATGTGTATGTGTGCACGTGTGTGTGTGTGTGTGTGTGTGTGTGTTTTGTATAATCCCACCAACTACCTAGATACTAAAAAGTTTCAAGAGTTACAAATATTGTCTTTCCATTTAGGAATGTAAACAGTTCAACATTAGTAAGTCGACTTTTCTTTGCTGTTTACCTTTTCATGTTTCTCTTCATTCTTGTGTTTGAAAGTCAAATTTTCTTTTCAGCTCTGGTCTTTTCAACAATAATGCTTGAAAGCATTCTATTTCATTGACAGACCAACTTTTCCCCTGAAGTATTATACTCAGTTTTGCTGGGTAGGTGATTCTTGGTTTCAGTCCTAGTTCCTTTGACTTCTGGAATATCATGTTCCATGCCCTTCGATCCCTTAATGTAGAAGCTGCTAGATCTTGTGTTATCCTGATTGTATTTCCACAATACTGGAATTGTTTCTTTTTAGCTGCTTGCAATAATTTCCCCTTGACCAGGGAACTCTGGAATTTGGCCACAATGTTCCTAGGAGTTTCTCTTTTTGGATCTCTTTCAGGCAGTGATCGATGGACTCCTTGAATACTTATTTTGCCCTCTGATTCTAGAATATCAGGGCAGTTTTCCTTGATATTTTCATGAAAGATGATGTCTAGGCTCTTTTTTTGATCAAGGCTTTCAGGTAGTCTCATAATTTTTAAGTTGTCTCTCCTGGATCTATTTTCCAGGTCAGTTGTTTTTCCCATGAGATATTTCACATTATCTTCCATTTTTTAATTCTTTTGGTTTTGTTTGGTGATTTCTTGGTTTCTCAAAAAGTCATTAGCCTCCATCTGTTCCTTTCTAATTTTGAAAGAACTATTTTCTTCAGTGAGCTTTTGAACCTCCTTTTCCATTTGGCTAATTCTGCTTTTTAAAACATTTTTCTCCTCATTGACTTTTTGAACCTCTTTTGCCAATTGAGTTAGGTTAGCTTATTTTTCAAGGTGTTATTTTCTTAAGCATTTTTTTGGGTCTTCTTTAGCAAGGTGTTGACCTGCTTCTCATGCTTTTCTTACATCTCTCTCATTTCTTTTCCCAGTTTTTCCTCCACCTGTCTAACTTGATTTTCAAAATCCTTTTTGAGCTTTTCCATGACCTGAGCCCATTGAATATTTATTTTGGATATTTGGGATATAGAAGCCTTGACTTCTATGTCTTTCCCTGATGGTAAGCATTGTTCTTCCTCATCTGAAAGGATGGGAGGAGATACCTGTTCACCAAGAAAGTAACCTTCTATGGTCTTATTTTTTTTTCCCCTTTTCTGGGCATTTTCCCAGCCAGCTACTTGACTTCTGAGATTCCTCTCCACACCTACCTAGCCTCCAAATCTGCCCAGCTAATGCTTGGGGTCTGAGATTGAAATACTGATTCCCAGCCTCAGGGCTTTCAGTGGGGGCGGGGCTGCTATTCAGTGTGAGATTAAGTTCAGGTGCTCAGGTGGAGGCAGGGCTGCCACACAGCATTCAGTTCCCTCAGGGGGTTTATGCAGAGACCTTCAACAATGGATCTGAGCTCCTGTCTGCTTTGGGAGCCCCCATCTGCTGCTGCCTCAGCTGCTGCCTCCCAAGGGGACCTGAGTTATGGAGACACACCACTCCCTTCTTGGCAAGCTGAAAAGGCACTCTCACTGACCTTTGGCGCCTGTGGGTGGAGGGACCTGCACTGCAGCTGGAGATTCTGTCCCTGAAGCCTGCTCAGATCTGCTCCTCTCGGTTTTGTGCAGTCAAGGCATGGCTGGGCTCTGCTCCAGGTCTGGTGTGGGATGGACCTTTCATGCCAGTTTTCCAGGTCTCTCTGGAATAGATATCTCCTCCACTCTGTTGTTGTGTGGCTTCTGCTGCTCCAAAATTTGTTGGGAGTTCTTCTTTACAGGTATTTTATGGGCTGTGGGTTAGGACCTAGCATATGTGTCTCTTTCTACTCAGCCATCTTGGCTCCTCCCCCTGTATAATATCTTATAAAAAGAACCTTGATCTTCTGTCTCTTCTTCACCCTTTTCAGTTTAGCATGCTACTTTAGTAGCTGTGTGAATTTATGTAAGTCACTTAGCTTCTGTATGCCTCAATTACCTGATCTGTAAAATCAGGATAGTAATAATGCTTACCTTTCAGGGATGTTGTGAAGAGAAAATGAGGTAATATTTGTAAAATACTTTACTGTCTTCTGCCTCTTTTCATGTCACCTGGGCTTAGCAAGATACCTAGCACACAGTGCAAGCTAAATGTTTATTGACTGTTTACAAACCTTAAAAATATTACACAAATGCTAGCTAACTAGTAGTAGTAGGAATATTACTAGCAGCAGCTGCAATAGAAGTATAGTAGTAATAGTAGTTGTAGTACTTTATAGAGAATTTCTATATGCTGAATTCAATTTTTTCATTAACTCTCACTATAAAAATATAGTGTCTTTCCTAAAAGGTAATAACAACTCAGAACCATAGAATTGCAGTAATTTTTATATACCATGCAATTTAAAGTCAAATAAGTAAAATCAATATTTCATCATTTTAATTTGCACAATATATAAATAATTAAATTTTAATCTGAATTATCTCTTTTAATAGTTTCCAAAGAGTATTGGTTTGGAAGCCAAAGGGTCTAGACTTGACTTACTACTTACTACTCTGACCCTTGTGACTTACTACTCTGACCTTTTTAGCAAATCACTTATATTGTTTCTGGGTCCTGCTTTAGTTATCTGCAAAACAAAGAGGCTGAATTAGATGCCCTCTGGTGTCCCTTCTAGGTCTAAATCTATTAATTATATCACTCTGTAGTGTTATGGAGATATACTAGAGTAAACCAGCAAAAATAGAGATTTCACTTAGGTCTATGCTTCTTTTTTTCCTTTTGTGAAACTATTTGCTAAAAATAAAACCAATATTCAATTTGAACTGAATTTGGAAATGGAAAAAAAATTGGAATTGAATGAATTTCATTGAATGAAAACATTGAAACTGGTGGGTCACATGATATAATTTCCCGGATATGTACAATACAATGGGATAGGGAGAAGATAAGAACAGGTATTTAAGTGCCTACTATGTGCTAGGCACTGTGCTGAGTTCTTACAAATATTAACTTACAGGGACAATATAGTCAATCATTAATGTATAATGCAGTACATAATCAAATATCAGTAACAGAAAGTATTCACATAATTGTAAGATTATAGATATCAGATATCAGAACAAGTCTATAAGACTATATTTTGACAGATAATAATCAAAAATCTATATTTTATCACATTCATTTTATATAATACAGTGATTGTTTATTTTAAAATTTGATCATGATTTACTTTGCCTTTTCCAGTGCATCTAGGTCCTTGATTAGCTCCTCATATTTAGGCAGCATACATTAGGTGGTACATTGACTAGAGTTCAGGACCTGGAGTTAGGAAGACCTGACTATAACATTTAAGTTAAGCCACTTACTAGAGATAGGACTCCGGAGAAGTTAATTAAACTTTACCTGCCTCAGTTTTTCCATCTATAAAATGGAGATAATAATAGCATTCACCTCACAGGGTTGCTATGAGAATTAAATGATAATATTTCTGAAGCAACTTGCAAACCTTAAGCACTATGTGTACATTTGTTACTAAGTTTTCCTGAAAGCTTCATATTTAATGTATAACAATATTCAAATGACTAATTAGGATAGATTTAGGAAATAAATCCTTCCACTTCTCTTTTATTAAAGGCATGTCAGAGAAAGAAACTTCTATTTTATGTCTTCTGAAGCTTCTCTAGGCATCTGTAATTTTTGTAAACAAATGGACTACATTGTTTTTCAAGAAGCCTACTAAATTATATAATGTTGCATAATTTGTCTTTAAGAAGGATATGTTTTAAATAAATAATTTAGGCAAAATCCAAATGCTTAGAAAATTGTCATGTTTAATGGAATGGATTTTTTCAAGATTTATAAATACAGGCAAAAAATATATAAATAACATAACCAAACCCAAAGAAATAGCATCCTATTTGTGTAATCTTGGTGGGCTTACAATATAGTCAGTATTCTATAATATTGATACTAAAAAGACCTAAAATATTGGCTGAATTGATAGCACTTGCAAATGGTGAGCCATTTCCTGAGTACTACCTTATAAAATGTTAGAGTGTGTGTCAGGTGTTCACAACTCTCTCCATTGAAAGAATCTGCTGTTACAGCACTGGAAAGGATGGCTGATTATGAACATATGTTAACTCAACTGATTTTACTTTTTTTAAAATTCAATTCAGTGTTAAAACAAGGATAAGGAAATTACATTATGAAATTGCTCTTACCCTGGTGAACCCTGGCAGCTGTTGTAATTGAAAACATAATTTTCCCCTGTAAGTCAGTACTAGATGTTTCATCTGGAGCAGCAATCTAAAGATTTTCAAGAGCAATGAAAGTACATGGACAATGCATAAGGACAAAAATATGTTTGGAACTCCTATCTATATCATCACCATAGGATAAAAAACTAGAATAAAATAATTTCACTTAAAATATTATACACAATGATGAAATTAATTAGTTTTATTATGACATTTTGGTTAACAACAAAGCTTCATTACCCTTAGTGCAAAATGGGTCATGGAGTGGTGAAAATCTGAGATTATTTTTTTAGTGGACTGTAATTCCATATGAGCCAACAACATGATATCTGACAAATAATTATAATATCCTCCCATCTTAAGGTGCATTGTGAGAGATATTATGTCCAGGACTAAGACAGTGATTTTCTTACTCTACTTTGCTCTTTTCAGAACACACCTGGAGCACTGTGTTAACTTCTGGGTTCTTCATCATAGTAAGGACATAAAGAAACAAAACAGCATCCAAAGAAGGATGAACGAGATGTGAAAATCTTCAAAATGATGACAGGTTGATTAGCTTGAAAAATTCAGGGTTATTTAACTTGAAGATACATGATAGTTTTATTCAAATATTTGTATGGGTGACATGTAAAAGAAGGTTTCATTTGTTTTGATTTATTTCAAAAGGCAGAACCAGGGCAAACAGAGAAGTGGATGTCAACTCAAAGTAAGAAATAAAATATCCTTTACACACAGATACTACACACTGACTAAAAAGCTGTATCGTTTGTACATCCTATTGCATATCTATTTAGAAGGTATGTTTCTTTCCTTCCCTTTCCTTCACTTTCCCCTTTTCCCTTTTTCCTTTCCCTTTTCCCCACTCCCCTTCCCTTCCCTTTCCCAAAACCTTAAACCTACTGCACTCTGAAGCCCATGAATTGGACATTAGGCCCCTGCCCAAGCTCCACTTAAGGGTTGTTTTCTGGACCCTACTTGCTTAAGAGTGATTATCAATAGTATTTGTTGCTGTTCCCTCGCAGCCTGATGCAGTTATTTTTCTTTGCCTCATTAAAGGAGCCATTCCATGACTACTTCTTAAACAAACCTATTCACTGAATGGGTGTTACCTTACCCTAAGTGAGCACTTGAATAGACTTTGGCCTAAAGGGACCAAGGTCTCCTATTGTATCCTGGGCCATCTCCAGTCATCCTGATGCATAGCTGGTTGAATTCAGTTGGCTCTGGGGAGAAGTGAGGCTGGTGATGTGCACAGCCCTCCCTCACTCAAAACAGTCAACTGCAAGTCATGTCATCATTTCTCCGATGACATAGTTTTCTTTGGCAATGAAGGATGAACACAATTTTTCATTGAACTGATTGTTTTCTATAAGGATAGTTTTGCCATTTAAAATAAAAATGTATATTTTTGATGGATTTAGTGTTTTGTTACTTACTTAGATTTATCCCTGTATCCCTCCCCTCAGCCATTCCTTATAATAAAGCGATTTTTTTAAGTGAGTAAAGAAACTAAGGAAGACAACAAAAAAAATCATCAAAACCAACAAGTACATCACAAAAAAATGACATTAAATGATACATTCCACACCTGTGAGAATTTAAATTCCCCACCTCTGCAAGACAAGAGATGGAACTATCATCTCAAATATTTGAGGTCCAGATTGTTCTTTGCAATTTTGCACAATTCATATATAAATTTTTTATGTGTGTTTTTGTGCTGTTTTTTTTTTTTGTTTTTTTGTTTTGTGCTGTTGTAGCTATTATGTATAGTGTTTATCTTTCTCCAATTTACTTTGAATCATTTCATGTAGGTCTTTCCACATTTCTCTATGTTAATCATATCCACTGTTGCTTAGAGTATAATAATGTTCCAATAAATTAATGAATCTTATTTTGTTTATTCATTGATGAACATGTACTTTGTTCTTAATTCTTTGGCAACACAAAAAGTGTTGTTTTAAATATTTTAATGTACATAGAAACTTTTTTATTATCAATGGCTTCCTTTGTATATAAGCTTCTCAGTCAAATCTCTGGATCAAAGAGTATGAATATTTTAGTAATTTTATTTGCATAATCTTATTTGCTCTCTAGGATGATTTTACTAATCCACAGCTCCACCAATAATGCATTAATGCACCTGTCTTTCTACAATTCCTCCTATAATGACTATTCTTGTAATTTATTATCTGACAATTTGGTGGTTATGGAGAGAAATATGAGGTTTATTTTGATTTACATTTTTCTTATTACTGTTGATTTGTAGTATTCTCTCCTGTGGCTAATAACACTTTTAAATTCTTTTTTTAATAGTATTTTTTTTTCAACTACAGGTAAAGATAGTGTTCAATATTCATTTTTATAAAGTTTTTAGTTCCAAATTTTTTCTGTCCATCTTTTTCCTCCCCATTACCCAAGATGGCAAGCAACCTGATATAAGTTATATATGTGCAATCATGGAAACATATTTCCACATTAGTCATGTTGTGAAAGAAGAAGCAGAATGAAAGGGAAAAGCTATAAATAAGTGAAAAAAATATGTTTTAATCTGAATTCAGAGTCCATAATTCTTTCTCTAAAAGTGGATAACATTTTCCATCATAAGTCTTTTGGAATTGTCTTGGTTCTTTGTATTATGAAGAGCTAAGTTAATCATAGTTGAACATCACATAGTATTACTGCTACTATGTACAATGTTGTGGTTCTGCTCAATTCACCCAGCATCAGTTCATGCAAGTCTTTCCAGGTTTTTCTGAAGTTTATCTGCTCACAATTTCTTATAGCACAATAATATTCCATTACATTCATATACCACAACTTGTTCAGCCATTCCCCAATTAATGGACATTCTCTTAATTCCTAATTCTTTGCCACCACAAAATGAGCTACTATAAATATTTTTGTACATGTAGCTCCTTTTCCTTTTTTTATGATGACTTTGAGATACAGACCTAGTAGTGTTATTATTTCATCAAAGGGTATGCATAGTTTGATTGCCCTCTAGGCATACTTCCAAATTACTCTACAGAATGGTTGGATGAGTTCACAATTCCACCAACAAAACATCAGTGTTCCATTTTTTCCACATCTTTTCCCACATTTATCATTTTCCTGTTTTGTCATATTAGTCAATCTGATAGGTGTGAGGTGGTAACTTGGAATAGTTTTGATTTGTATTTTGCTAATCAGTAGTGATTTAGAGAATTTTTTTTCATCTGAAAACTGTCTGTTAATATCCTTTGACCATTCATCAATTGGGGAATGAGTTGTATTCTCATAAATGTGACTCAGTTCTTTATATATTTTAGGAATGAGACCTTCATCAGAAACACTGGCTATAAAAATTGTTTCCTAGCTTTCTACTTTCTTAGTAATCTTAGTTCCATTGGTTTTGTTTGTGCAAAATATTTTTAATGCAATCAAAATTATCCATTTTGCATTTCATAACATTCCTTATCTCTTGTTTGTCATAAATCCTTCCCTTCTCCATAGATCTAACAGGTATGCTATTCCTTGCTCTCATAATATGCTTATGGTATCATCCTTTATGTCTAAATCATGTACTCATTTTGACGTATCTTGGCATATATAGTGTGGAATGTTGGTTTTTGCCTAGTTTGAATCATACTGTTTTCCAGTTTTCCCAGTAGTTTTTGTCAAACAATGAATTCTTATCCCAGAAGCTAAAGTCTTTAGATTTATCAACCAGTAGGTTACTATAGTCATTTACTATTGTGTCTAGTCATTTACCACTGCGTCTTGTCTACTCAATTCATCTCGCTGATCGACCACTCTATTTTTTAGCCAATATCAAATAGTTTTGATGATTATTGCTTTATAATGTAGTTTGAGGACTGTTACAGGTACACCTATTTCTTTTGCATTTTTTTCCCATTTGTTCTCTAGATATTCTTGAACTTTTCTTCTTCCAGATGAAATTTGTTATTTTTTTTTAGCTGTATAAAAATTTTTTTGGCAGTTTGATTGGTTTAGTGTAATGGTAATTTAAATGGAAAGATCTTTTGCTTTCATTAAGAGGCCCATGTGGCCTGCTGATACCACAAGGAAGCCTAAGTCACACGTGGAACAAGGAAGGGTGGAACAAGAAGGAGGAAGCAGAAGTAGGAGAAAGCTGATGAGAGTGGTTGGGGCGCAGGAGAGAGGACACAGACAGGCACAGATAGTCTTGTAAGTGTTTGTTGTGAGAAAGCCCCAGTGGGGGTGGGGGAAGTCTTGGGAATGGGTTTGTCCCTTGCAGTGAGAATGTGTATTGACTTCCTTGTTACTATGACTGATTTGACTTTCTGGGGTTGGGGTCTGGCTTTCTGGTGTCTGAATAAATGTTTTTCTTCTGTCTTCTGTATGGAGAGTCTGTTATATTTTGCAATTCAGAAGTATAACAGCATATTCATAGTCCCCCTTAGTGCTGTGAATATTGCTTTGGTTATACATTTGGTGTCACAAACAGGATCACAGGGTATAAAAATCTCTGTTTAGAGGAAGAAACAGATATCCTAGGATGGGAAGATTTACCTTATTCCTTCCTAACAAGGGAACAGGCTAAAAGCACTGGAACTTGTGAAAAGTGGGAACCAAGGTTACAGGAGGGGGAACCTAGAGATTTGGAAAGGTATTTTCAAGGTATACCAATACAAACAGGGAAAGAATTGGTAGGGATATGTAGGAAAGGCTGAATTTCATTAACAGGTTACTGTATGATGAGAAAAGCAGAGGTAAGCTGCTGAAGGAAAAAAATTCAGATAGAAAATTAGCTAGTTTACATGCAAATTCTCAGTGTTTGGGCTCCCTTTTTTTCAGTAAACATTTCTGTTTAATATACATAAGAATGAAATTGCACATATTAAATTTAGATTTTTCTTCATTAAATACATACACTCAAAACCAAGCAGGTCAACCTCAATTTGAAAATATCTTGTATTACTTTCAGAATGTGGAAAAATACATGTAATTATATTAAAAACATTCAATTAATAAGTTTTATAAGCTTGACAATTCAGGTGCTTTCCATACAACAATTCAACATTTTAAAAGTGTTCAATTAAAATTCAAGCATACCTCCTGTCAATTCTTTCTAGAAATTAACATAAATTGGCACAAAACTTTTAAACTAAATGTTGAAAAATACTAATTCCCCATAAACCCCATCTAAACTATACTCAATTTCTGATTGCTTCTCATGTCTTAGATCTCTGTTGCTTTCTTTGTTCTTAGATTGAAAATTTAAAAAAAAAAAAAAGTTTCTGATGAGATTTTCCAAATGATAGCACAATGTCTTTAAGGGATTTTAAAATAATCTATTTTATGAATAAATGCTTTTTCAGATTAAAATGATCATGGTCCATCCCTATCATATTTTAATCCTTCACTAACTTTTTTGTCCCTAATTACCTTGTTTCAATTTTCCTGTTAATAAAATTACAATAATTCAAAAATTTTTGAATACTATTTAAACAGATGTTTAATGATGTTTAAAAAAGTATACACCATAGATATTTAACATTGATCATAATGGCCATTTCTACTGGTTGGCTGGTGGTTCTTCCACTAAAGGCTCCCAGGGTTTCCATGTCAACATTTTTCTTGCCAGTGACAATTCATTATCAGCCTGAAGAATCACTTCTAGCTGGCCAGCCTGAAGCTTATCCTTTAGTTTCTGAAGATCTGTTTCCTCTTTTACCATATTCAGCCTTTCATTTGTAATGTGTTCTGTGTATTTTCTATACGCCACATTTGAGGGCATAAACTCCAGAGCATCAAGAATCTTTGAATATAATAATTTTAGCCACTCCTGAGGGGTGTCACACCACCAGTTCAGTCAGATTCATGGTCTTCTTTAGCACCCTGACCATGACAGCAAAGCAGCCCAGGCTCTCCATTAAAAGAGCAATCTTGGGGGAGGGCCTCAGGTGGTAGAAGAAAAAGGCTGTTCATTTAGTGCAGAAGAAAAGAAAAGCTAGCAAAATGGTGTGCATATAACCTTTGTACAAACCCAGCCTAGTTGTCACATCGATGACTGCCAGGAGAGTTTGTAGGAGGAAAATGTAATGAAGTCAGAGTTGGAAAATGAAACAATTTTAGAGGGAGAAGCTTCTCAGGCAGAAGCACACCCAATACTAAGGCAGAAACAGGAGAACCAGGGGGCAGGCAATACAGTGTTTAAGGAGTTAACTGAGGATTGTACTTAGTAGGAATTCACAGATATTTTGAATTGGTTCACCCAAATGATGGGAGAATCATGAATATCTTGGATGGTGAGAATCAGTGATGAAGGGGCTGGAGGAGTATCTACACATGGTATGAATTGCTTGAAATTTATAGGTATCGGTCAGAATCCTTTTGTACAGCAAGCCTTTGCAGGTTACAATATGCAAGGAGGTAACAAGACAACTAATCTGTTTGTCTGCAGAAGGAGGAAGTCAGCAGTACTTTACTGACTCTACATGGCCTAGTGGAGATAGACCCTGATATTCACTTAGGACCTATATAAGAAAGTTAAAAGAGGAGGTATCAAAGACTTCCATAGTGATCAGAAAGGCAGACACATGCTATAATACTCCCTTAGTAGTTTGCTGTAGGAATGTAATAGTGAAGACAGCTTCTCCCACTTATAGGTACCTAGTTTTGACTCTAGTAATTGGAAAAATAGGGCACTCTCTTTCAGAGGTGCTGGACAAGATTTTACAGTTAAGTGATGTAGTAGACTAGGGAAATGATAAATTTCCTCAAGAGAAAATAGTTAGCAGATTCAAAGTCAGAATAGATTGACAAGAAAAGAACTGTTTACTGCTCTATTGAGAGCAGGGATCGATTTTGGAATCTTAGATGGCATTCTGACTAATGAACTATATAGAATGTACTGAGAAAAGGGACTTGATACTAGACAAAGTAGAGAAGTAAGAATTCCCCCTACAGTTACCCCTGAACCCTTGTATTCAAATTTGTTTCATCTTCAGGGGGAATAGGAAATTGGCCAAGCCCCACTTCAGACTAAATAAATACATAGATGAAATTACAGACTCCATATCAATTTACCCATACTGGAAAAAAATGGATCAATTACTGTAACTAGGGCATTAATTGATACTGAGGCAGAGGACTCCCTTATATATGAAGATCCTGATAAGCTTAAACATGGAACTCATATCACCGTCACAGGACTGGGAGGGGCTAAAATATTAGCTAGACAAGTCTAACTGATGATGAAAATTTGATAATTACATAAGAAAAAATATACCATGATAATTATACCAATTCCTGAATACATCATTGGAATAGATATATTGAGAGGAATGACTTTAAATTTACCTGAGGGGTGATACCAATCTGTAGGAAGGAAGTTAGGAATTAATACAGTTTTGGTGGGTAAAATAAAAATGAACCCAATTACCTGTATCTTCTAAAGTAATTACTTTAAAGTAGTATCATGTACCAGGTGGGCAAGATGAAATTACCAATACTATAAAGGAATATGTTGAGGAGGCAGCATCAACAATTCTATGGAATAACCCTGTGTGGGTAGTAGGAAAGTAACATGAGACATGGAGGAAGACAGTGGATTTTAGACAATTGAATAAGGTGACTTGTCCCTTGTATGCTACTGTTCCAGTACCATTACCTTAATAGAACTGATCCAGAAAAATGACAGGACTTAGTACACAGTTATTGATTTAGTCAAAGTTTCCTTTATTTTCCCAACAGATTCTAAACGATGGGACCAATTTACTTTCACTTGGCAGGACTGACAGTATACATTTATATGCTTGCCACAAGGATATCTGCATAGCCCCACCATTTGTCATAGGATTGTGCTGAATATTTGGATGACTTAGAGCTATGTGCTATACAGCTTACCCACTACATAGATCATATTATGATATGGGGAAAAAAATGTAAAAGAAGTAGAGAAGAGGTTGATACTTTTAATTGAGCATGAAAAGCAAAGGGTGGAAAATTAACCCTGCAAAGATTCAAGGGCCGGATTCAAGGGCAAAGATGCAAAGATTCAAAGAGAAAACCATGAAGTTTTTGGGTATACAATGGAATAAGGGGCTGTGAAAGATTCTCCTGCAAGCATGACCAAAGTTTCAGGATTTTCCTCTCCCCACCAATAAGAAAGAGACCCAAAAGTTTATAGGATTATTTGGATATTGACAACATCACATATTGCATATAGAGCAAATTTTAAAACCCTTTCATAAAATTACTGGGAAAAAGTATGAATTTCATTGGGGATATGAGCAGAGTAAAGTTTTTGAAGACATAAACACAATTATACAGTTGACCCTAGATTTATGGCCTATGAAAAGAGGTTTGGTGGAATTACAAGTGACTGTATAGGATGAATATGGAAACTGGAGTTCATGGCAAAAACAGCAAAGTTGGAATGGACCCTTAGTATTTTGGTCTAGGAAACTCCCTTCATCTGGAATTTAGTGTACTCCTCTTGAAAAGCTGCATATTGGGCTGTGGTAGAGACTGAACAGCTGACTTTGGGTCATGAGACAATATTAAGGCCTAGAATCCTGATTATGACCTGGGTAATAAGTACCCCAGCTTTTCACAGAATTGGACATGTGAAAGAGGTTAGTATAATTAAATGGAAATGATATATTCAAAATAGATCTAAATAGCAAGCAAAAATGGAATTTCTACTTTACATGAGTCTATAGTAAACATAGATACTGAGGGAAATGATACACCCCCGGAAGGAAAGCATCAGTTGGTACAGTCCTTGGTAAAATGAAATGAAGACTATGATGGATTGACTGAAGAATAAAAGAGAAATGCATGGTTTACTGATGGGACAGAAAAATATTTGGGCCACAAAAGACAGTGGAAAATGTTAGCCTATCACCCATGTACTAGGTGGACTTTGGAAAGTACTGGGATAGGTGGAAGTAGTCAATATGCTGAATATATGGCAGTACATCAAGCCATCCAAACAGAATTCACTGATTCATGGGTAGGAGCCAATGGGTTAGCTACATGAATGCCCATGTGGAAGAATCAAAATTGGAAATTCATGGCAAACAAATCTGGGGTAAAAAATTATGGAAAGATATATGAGATGTGTCTTTGATTACTGATTTATCAGTTTTTCATGTAGATGATTATGTGGCCCTCACCATGCCAGAACATGAGCACAATGCACATGCTGATCGACTAGCAAAGATTGCTACTCAACACATCATCCCACTCTGATAACAACTGATGCTCCAGTACTAGCAAAATGGGTCCATCAAATGGCTGGTGATTTAGGGGTTCAGGTCACATACCAGCGGGCACAAGACTGAGGTATTAGAGTCTCTTATTCATTGTTGAAACAAGTAGCAGAGGAATGTTATATATGTCAATTGGAAAAGGAATGAACTGTTCCTTTGGTAGTAACTGGAGAGATAGCAAGGGGAAAAGTACCAGCCTATATTTGGCAAATACATTTTATTGTATTCCTACCCCAAGATAAATGTTGTAAATTTATACGTACTAGTATTGACACTGATTCAGGTGTACTAGTGGCTTATCCCTAAAAGAATGTAACCCAGAAAAATACCCATAAAACTCTAGGTATCATAAGTTTATATTATGGAACCCTAATGAAGATTCAAAGTGACAATGGGTCACATTTTAAAGGTAATGAAATGAAGAGATATTGTGTATTAAACAATATAGAACGGATATATCATATCCCATATTATCCACAAGTGTCTGGGTTAATTGACAGAATGAATGAATTATTGAAAGAACAGATGAAGTTAAGTTCTAATAATTCTAATCAACATTAGAAAGATAATTTGTTTATAGCTTTACATAATTTGAACAATAAACCATTGGGAGGAAGTTCACCTCCAGCCAGAATGATGACTCCAAATCTGCAATTTAGAAAACAACCAACACATAAGATCCCAAATACTGAGTATTAGACTGTGAGGTCAGATGTCCCAGTACTGTATCCAGCAACACGTGGGGCAGCAAGATATGATTTACATTGTTTAGAGGACTTCAGGTTGTATAGAAAAGAAATAAGAAAAAATATCTACTGGAATATGTATGAAAATCCTTAAAAATCATTTTGTTCAGATATTACCTAAATCAGAATTGGCAGGTTGAGGAATAGATGTATGGATTGGAGCGATAGATTCTAATTATCAAGGAAATAATGGTGACTCCAAAATTTAGGTGAAGAATCATTACAGTTTTGTAAAAATGATAGTTCAAGTGATCATTATTCCTTGTGAAATAATAACCCTTGTGAAAACTTACTCTCTGTCTGAAATAACTAGCAGAGAAACTGAAGATTTGGGTTCCAATGATAGAATAAAATTGGGAGCTACTGAAGTCAGATAATGTTCCAAAGGCTCTGGAAATTATAGCACATGGTAAAGAATACTGTGTAACTGTTGTTTATTCAGGAGAAGATGATTACCAAATTGTACCCTTACCTCATATATTCTACCATGAATGAGGCTACAACAGTGAGTTCATGTACTCCAGAAGCATGATTGACCCTACCTACCCTGCTTCTGTTTATTGTCTCTGTTTTTTTTTTTTTTTTTTGGCTTTTTGCCTGTTAAATATGTTTGTCTAGATTTGTTTCCTGTAGGCTTAGTACCCTTAACCTGCAGATGCCTGATCACTCAAGCTAGATGTCACTCTCTGCTCATTACTTTGATATGTCACCCCTGGAACTAGTGTCAACCAAGTTCCAGATGACAGCTAAAGAACTGACCTCTCAAATGGGACCTCTTGGGGCAGGGACATCTCTACATACAATTTCAGCAGGAAGTAGTTATAGAAGAAAAGACCTTCACCCCTTACCCCAAGATTTATTTGAGGGGAGACTGATGGAGGGCTTGGATTCAAGCCACACCCTAAGATATTGTTTTATGTACTTATTTTGTGTGATCCCTATTATATTTTAAAGTTCTGTTGATACCAGTTGCCTAAGATATTGTTTTATATGATTATTTTTTGTTATCCTGTTGATAACTATTGCCCCATTGACCTATGTAATGAATACAAAAGATCTTGGGGCTGAATATAATGGTAATTTAAATGGAAAGATCTTTCCCATTCATTAATAGACTCATGTGACCTACTTAAATCACATGGAAGCCAACCTCACATGTGGTGGCAGGAGCTTGCTTAAAAGGGCAGAAGTTGGTGAGAGTGGCTAGGGGCAGAGGAGAGAGGATAAAGACAGGCAAAACTTGGGAGTGTTTGTTTGTATGTTTGTTATCTACAGTGCTAAAGTGTATTGAATTCTTGGTTACTATGATGAAATTGACTTTGGTGTCTGAATAAATAGTTTTCTTCTGCCTTCTGTATGGAGAATCTGTCATACTTTGCGATTCAGAACTATGCCAGAATATTCATAGTTGCCCTTGGTGATGTTAATAGTGCCTTGGTGATACATATAGCATTGAATAAGTAAATTAATTTAGGTAGAATTGTCATTTTTATTATATTTGCTTGACCTACCCATGAGCGATTGATTTTTTTCCAGTTGTTTACATCTGACTTTATTTGTGTGAAAAGAGTTTGTAATTGAGTTCATATTGTTTCTGGATTTATCTTAGCTGATAGACTCCCAAATATTTTATATTGTCTACAATTATTTTAAATGAGATTACTCTATTTCTTGCTGCTGAACTTTGTTGGTAATATATATAGAAATGTGATGATTTATGTAGGTTTATTTTATATCCTAATACTTAGATAAAGTTGTTAATTATTTCAAGAAGATTTTAGTTGATTCTTTAGGATTCTCTAAGTATATCATGATATGGTCTCCAAAGAGTGATAGTTTTGTCTCCTCATTGTCTATTGTAATTCTTTCAATTTCCTTTTCTTATTACTAAAGCTAAAATTTCTAGTACAATATTGAAGCACAGTGGTGACAAAGGGCATCCTTGTTTCACTCCTGATCTTATTGGAAAGATTTCTAGCTTATCTTCATTACAGATAATGCTGGCTGATGATTTTAGACAGATACTACTTATTTTAAGGAAAGCTCCATTTATTTTTATGCCTCTCATATTTTTAATTGGAATGGGTGCTGTATTTTGTCAAAAGCCTTTTCTTCATCTATTGAGGTAATCATATGATTTGTTCTGGTGTTGCTATTGAAATGGCCAATTAGGTGGATAGTTTTCCTAATACTGAACCAGCCCTGCATTCCTGGTGTAAATCCTACCTGGTCATAATGTATTATCCTGGTGATAAATTGTTGTAATCTCTTTGCCAATATTTTATTTAAAAACATTTTTTATTTTTTGCCTCAATATTTATTTGAGAAATTTGTCTACAGTATTTTTTCTCTGTTTGGCTCTTCCTTGTTTAGGTAATAGCACCATATTTTTGTCATAAAAGGAATTTGGTAGTATTAGAATTAACCGTTACTTAAATGTTTGGCAAAATTCACTTGTAAATCCGTTTTATTTTTTTCTTAGGGAGTTTATTGATGGCTTGTTAAATTTCTTTTTCTAAAATGCAGTTATTTAAGCATTTATTTCCTCTTCTGTCAATCTGGGTGATTTTTATATGTTTGTAAGTATTCATTCATTTTACTTAGATTGTGTAAAAGCAAGAACCCTGACACATCCAGGATGACCTGCTATTGCAGATTCTTAGCTCTGCTTTTCTAAAAGGAAAGCAACTTTTGAGGCATCAACAATCACTTTCACCAAGAACATATATCATTCACTTAGTTCAGGGGGGTCAGCAGACTGAGCTTCAGAGAAAATACAAAGAAATAATAATCAGCAGGTAGGGCTTCCAACTGTCTGATCATAAGCAATACATATATCATAGATCAACAGACAGATCCAACTGTCTGATCATACATACGTAAGAACCACAGAGAGAGGCACCAACATCTGGGTTTTCAAAGCTGGGGGGCTTCTGAGTGGCTCCCCAAAATCTCATCTGACCAAAGAAATTCTTCCAAAGTGTAAACCCCAAAGTACAACCTCATTCAGAGTATTTATACACTTTTCAGAGCCAGAGGTTATCACAACCCTTGTGCCTCATTAGAAATTTAACAGTTGTGGGCCTCCCCTAATCAAGCTTCCCTTAATGGGCAGGCAGGATGAGGAAGACCTTTAACTCTCAGATTAACATTGCAGATTTGTCAGGCTTATTGGCATACAGTTGGGCAAAATAGCTCCCAATTATATTTTTTTTAATTTCCTTTTCATTGGTGATGCATTTACTATTTTAATTTTTGAAACTGGTAATTTGTTTTTCTTCTTTGTAAATCAAATTAACTAGAAGTTTTTCTGTTTTGTTGGGGTTTTTTCATAAAACCACATTTTATTTTTATTTATTTGTTTAATAGATTTTATTCTTACTTTCAATTTCATTAATCTCTCCTTTGAATTTCAGAATTTCTATTTTGGTATTTAATTGGGGATTTTTAATTTGTTTTTTTACTAACTTTTTCAATTGCACTCACAATTCACAGTTCTCTTCTTACTTCATTTTATTCATATAAGCATTTAGAAATATAAAATTTCCCCCAAGTACTGCTTTGACTGCTTCTCATAAATTTTGGTATGTTGTCTCATTGTTGTCATTTTCTTTAACTAAATTATTGATTGTTTCTATGACTTGTTTGACACTCTGATTCTTTAGGATTAGATTATTTAGTTCCCAATTAATTTTTGATCTACCTCTTCATGGACCATTATTACATAGTATTTTTATTGTATCATGACCTGAAAAGGATGCATTTAATATTTCTATCTTTCTACATTTAATTGTGAGGTTTTTATTCCATAATACATGGTCAGTTTTTGTGCAGGTTCCATGTACTGTAGAGAAAAAAGCATATTACTTTCTATCTCCATTTAGGAAGATAGAATCTATCTGGAAAATAGAGCATATATAATAATTTTATATACTTACATATATCATTACATATCATTGCACTATATATCTAATTGCAAGATGATGACTTCTCTCATTTGGATAGTTTATTTGTGGAATGGACAAAATCAATAATAGGTATATAAGGACTATTGAGAAAAAAAAGTCCCTTGGAGAAAAATACTTGGGCAGGACCATAAACAGTTTTTAGAGTATCTGATAAAAAATAACCTCTAGGTAAAAAAGAAAATATTACAGAAAAAGATGGCCCAAGTCCCTTGTTTTCCAGCAACTAATATACGTATGATTTTTATGAGAATTTACATGATAATGAGATATCCAATGAATATGAAGTGATTGCATATTGCCCATTGGTTCTGTGTCTTACAGAAACATGTACTGTGGTTTCACTGCCTAATGCAGAGGTGAGCTACTTCATGTGAGGAAAACCTGCTTTGAGACAGGAAGATAAAAGAAAGGAAGGAAGGAAGGAGAAAAAGAGACTGAAAGAGAGCTAAGACTCTTGCTACTTGAATAGTCAAACTCAGTCAAGTCCAGTTGAATGGACATCTCAAAGAAATAACAGTCACTAAGAGCTAAGAGAAAAACTTAGAGCCTGCATTGCTCTTCTAATGAGATAACTCATTACAGGTATCTATATATAAGTTTTGTACACACACACACACACACACACACACACAATGTAAGCTTTGTATTTGCTACTAGAAGCTGAGTAGGTTAGAAGAAATGTTTCATATTAGAAGCAGAATGAAGGAAAATCATTGCTAATAGGATTCATTGGCAGAAGAATCCATTACTGTTTAACAAAGCTGGCTAGAGAAAGGAGAGATTTGTCTGATTTCCCTTTTATTGCTACCTATTGATTGAGACAATTCATACCTCAGAGACTAGCATAGATAGAAAATCTAAATAGTATCATAAATCCCAGTTGTAGAAACTTTTACTAAAAACAAACAAGAACAAAAACATTATATTGCCTTAGAATCTATCCAAGAAGGAGAGTTGAACATCCACCAAGGAGAAATATAACATAAACTGGCAGTTTGGGTAGACTACTCCTATTGAAAAAAGGAATATTAAAATATTAAGACCTATAGTCCAGAGTCACGCATTGCCCTGCAAAATAATTGGTAAATGCTTCACAATTAAGATTTAAAAATGTCATTTTG
The DNA here is from genome assembly GCA_023548195.1 of Bettongia penicillata ogilbyi. Lineage (NCBI taxonomy): Eukaryota > Metazoa > Chordata > Mammalia > Diprotodontia > Potoroidae > Bettongia > Bettongia penicillata. The sequence goes on from JAJHZJ010000320.1 coordinate 161,168, forward strand.
GCTGATTTGTTTAAATGGGAAGCTGAGCAGCAGGGGCTCAGGAGCTATAATTTTGAGTAGTAGACATAGAGTTTCTCCACACTAGTGTTATCCCAAGATGCTGAAACTGAACTGAAGCATTCACCTCTGTCTGAGTAAAGTTTCCTGACTTGACAGTCAGTGGAAATTTGAGTGAGTAAGCCAGCCCAAAGGTACAAAGTCTAGAGAGAAGAAATGCTTTGTAATGGCTGAACTATATTTGTATATAAAATATATACCTAATAGATAAATGTAAGTTCCTTTTGAGGGATAAGACCCTTCCAGCTAGAGAATTTGGGAAGGATTAATGTAGAAGTTAGCATTTTGGCTTTTATTTGAAACAAAAGATCCTAAGGGGCTGAGAAAATTTGGAAGTACATTTTAGTTATGGAGGAAAGTCTGTACAAGAAAAGATCAGAGTCACTTGTGAGTGAAACATACTAATAGTGAAGGCTAGTATTATCTATAAAGCTGAAATGTAAGTTGAATCTGTTTTCTAAAAGCTTTGGATGCCAAACAGAGGATACTATATTTGATCCTAGAGGTCACTGGAGTTTATTTAGTGAGTGACAATAGTTGAACTTCAACATGAAATTATTTCAGTTTGTGTCTATGCTGTTTCTACTGTTGATTTCACGTTGGTAGCATTGATAAGTTAACTACTTCTATGTAAAGAAGTTGTACATATTTCACATAGCATCTCTTCTAAATAAAACATGAGCTCCTTGAAGGCCAGGGCTGTTTTAGTTTTTTCTTTATATCTCCAATGCCTGAAATATTTCTGAAACATAGTTTGTACTTAATGTATGTTTACTGAGCAATTAAAGAGGTTTGGTTGTTCTAGCTGAATATCATACTTTTTTCTCATTTTTATTCTTTTAGCATTTTACTAATCCTGATCATTTCCCTAAGATGTCAATAAGTCAATTGTACCTGAATAGTTCTTTTACTTCTATATCTCACAATTTACTATTTATTAAAATATGCTCTGTCTCTGTCTCTTCATTCAGTGTATATGTCCAAAGTTTAGAATATTTTCTCAGAGAATATATTCCTAAAGTATTGGTATGAGTTGTCTGCAGGTCATTTGCTTCTCTACTTCCTTATTCCTGAGTCATATTTGTAAACATATTTTTCACCATCTTTCAATATTACCATCTTTTATTGAAGTTGTCAAGTATTAAAATACATGCTAATTTAATTTGGAGTCCTTATCAAGTTCTTCATAGAATATTGCTACCTCTCGATGTCTTGTAACAACAGATCTTGATCCCTTAGTCACAATTATTTTGATGCCGTTGGGTATTTTTTTGAGGGGGGGTTGTGTTTTTTATTTTGTTTGTAAATAATTATCATCCTACAGACTGAAATGTGAGATGACCAAATATATCTTAAATGGTGTTTCTTCTTTCCTGTGAATGCACCATAAAACCAATTCTTTCTGTTCCTTTATGCCTCTCCAAGGGTAAGTTACAATTTGTGTGTCTTATTAGCTGAAATTGCCTTCTCTCTGGTTTAATTTATAGCAGGAATGTCAAGATTGATATAATTCATTTACTCCCATATGAAGACTATTCATTGGTTGCCAGACAAGGATATCATATGCAGCAAACTCAATTTGTTGCTGGAACTACACTAAAGATTGTCACATATGGTAAAATGTATAAAAGTATATATTCTTCTTGTATACTCATTAAGAATCTAGTCCGTTCAATTTCATGATGCGACATCAGAGTAGATTTATTTTTTCTTTTGAGGGAGTGTAACTTGCACACAGCAGGGGTTTAATAAATGCTTGTTCATTGGCTCATAGGATCATAGATTAGGTGACATGTCAAAAATCATAGAGCTGTGGAGTTTCTGGGGTAGTATTTGAACTCAGGTCTTCTTTATTCCAAAGCTGACACTCTATCCACTTTTAACATTCTATCTCCTTTTCCATGTGTTGAACTGAATTGATTTGAAATAAAGAAAAAAGAAAGAGAAAAATGGTGAAATACAGATATTTTAAATTTATTTATTGGTTCTCTCAGATGGAAAAAGTAACTATAAGATTTTGTCTACTTGAATGGTCTGGCAGAAATGTGAAAAATGCAGTGGTTGAGCTGTTTTGTGTAGTGCCATGTAAATATTTTGTCTTTTTCTACATCACTGAGTTTACTGAGCTGTACTTACTTTGGCATAGTGAAATATTAATTGCAATATGGAGGAGTCATCATTAGCCTGAGGATATTATTCTTTTCTCCTTATTACCATTGATAATGACTCATATTTTATGTGTAGATATGTGCATTTGTGCATATGTGTAACTTTATATGTATGAATGAGTACACACACATATATACATACACACATAAAATACATATACTTTCATGTCAATATAATATATAGCATATATGTACATATGATACATAGTTACATATAAATATATCTAAAATATTGAGAAAATATCATTTAAAAATCATTCTCCTATTCTCTCTAGCAACAACAGCAAATACTTCCCTCCAATATTACTCTAAGTAAATATCAATTTGTTGAAAGCCTTTTCTTTTGGTGACTTTCTGTTTTTTTCTTTACTCTTTCAATAGAATTCCTTGCAGTGTCTACTCCAATAGTAAGCTCTGAAAAACAAGGCACTGTTATGCCCAGTGCTGCCAGCCATAATTGTATTTCCTTGCTTTTTTCTAGCTTAGAAGATAATTTTGTCCTTGTATTTTATGGCATAAGTGCCTTTGTTCTGATTTTTACAAGAAGACAAAGCATTTTTTTTCCTCTTCACATCCACAGAAAATCTTACATGATCAATGCAGAATGACAGGAGAGAAATATGATTTCTACTCCTTGTTCTAGGAAGAACCAACAAAATGTAGCATTGACTGCTTTGATTAGAGAGTGTTTTAGATGTTGATTTACCAGCAGTTTCAAGTGACATGAGTTCTTTTTTCTTTTTTCAGTCTTTTCTTATAACAAACTCACTAATCCCTACTCTTGCTGAAGAATTATCTCACCAGGTTTTCTCTATTTATAAAGTAATCCATACAAATAAACTTTTTTTTTTACTGTTTCTTTAATCCTAACTCCATCACTAACTATAAAGTAATCTTGAACTAGACATCCTCCATAAACCTCAGTTTCACAGCAGGAACAAGTACTTTTTTGACTCAGACTTGGTTTTTCAATCCAGCATGAACCACTTAATTAGCCATATGACCTTAACAGTATGACTATTCACTTGACTTCTCTTAATTTTGCAGATGCACTTATCGGTTAAATGACAATCAGAAGAATTCTGGTAAAGTAGATGGGACTGTGGGAAGCAGGAATGGGATTTAGAGAGCTAATTTTAAAAACTATAAGATCTTATACAATTTGAAGCAAATCACCACCTTTCAGTGGCCTAGATAACTTGCTAAGATTATTATTTGCAGGTGGAAAGTTCCTCAAGCTAATAAAAATCACAGATCTAGTCAAAAATCAAAAGCCATAACAAAACAACAAAAACGTGGAATTGTAGAGACCTATTTTAACAGGGTAATTGTGAGGATCAAATGTGATAATGTACATAAGTAACGGACAAAATATCTTAACATGAGCAATGATTTTGATGGTATATTTAGAATGTCAGAGGTCACACAAACAGAGGCAGCAGCATCCGTTCTCCTAATCTTGAAGTATTATCGAATTAAATGAGAATCTAACTTGAAAAGAAAATTGAAAATAGAAATGGCTTCAATTAATGCAGAATATAATATCTTTTAACAGTTCAAGGGATTTTTCATTGGAAAAAATGCTACACACCCTTCTTCTGTATCAACTTGAACCAGTCTCCTGAATTTAGTATTTGGTTCCTTATTTATACATTGTCCTTCCTGACTGAAGTGGCCTGTTTCTCCTTCAATTTTTTCACCCTGGAATCCTTTCTGATCCTAGAAGACATTTCAAACCTATCTGACATGGCCACCTCAGCTGTAGGTGACACTTTTTTAAAACAATTATCATCGCAGAATTTAACTGGCATTTACAATATACTGCTTTGGGCTGGTGGTTACCTTTTCATATGTGTATACTTTATCTCCCTTCAGAGATAGCAAGTTCCTTGAGAATGAAATTATTTCTCTTTTATTTCACTTAATTGTATCCCTAAGACAGCTCATTAGTAGATGTTAAATAATTGGTAATTTGATTTTAATTTTGGTTTCAGTTTTTGTATTATTCTGAAGATGATAACAAATGGGTTTAAGACACTGTTTAAGTTCATACTAGCAAGGTGGGCATTCCACATCATTGAAGAACTATTGCCTCTCTCAATGATCTTTTCAGGTACCCATAATGTTCTTTGAGCCTGAACTTACTGTGCTAGCTGGGAAGATCAATGTTATATCATAATTCACTGATGCATGACAGTAGCTGACTTTGCTATTTCTGTATAGGGCCCAATATATTCACCACATGGCCAAGCTGATGAACTAAGTTGAGAAACTGACCATTTCCCATGTAATTAATGTGTAGGTCATAGAAAATAACCCAATGCCTGATTTGTTTTTCATCTAGTTTTACTTCAGGAAAAATATACCAAATCCTTGTCTTGGTTTTAGGTCAAGACTTTTCAATATGTCTCCTTTTAGACAAAAATAGTATTCTCTTATATTGCTTCCTACCAAAGTGCTTTATACGATGATGTAGGAGAATAAAATTGCCCTAATAGAATGATAGTACATCAACCAGAGCTAAAAATATTAAGGTTTGAGTTTTCCTGGAAAAAGCTTGCAAGTTTTATGCCTGATATATCCATTTAAAAGCTCACAAAGCTTTCACCATTCTAATATCCAGAGCAGCAAGCTTCCTTTGTCTGTAAAAATGGGTATAACATTGTTCTAAAGAGAGAGTACATAAAGAATGATTAAGATTCCACCTTCAAATTTCCCACTGGGGCATGCTCGGCTACACATATTGTTTTGAGTATGGTTCAAAAGACTAGCTCCACTAAAATTATTCATCATAAGACCTGGGGCATGATAATACAAATATTATTCACTGACAATCAGGCTTTGAAGATATATTTCAATTCTGTTTGAAATCCATAGCTGTGAAAATGTGAACAGAACTGATTTTATGTGATGGTCTTTCTAGGAATAAAATACTAAAATTAGATAAAGCACATGAAGGTTTTGAGAATCTTATCAGATGAAGGCTGAGCTCTATACAAAGATGACTTCTACTCTGGATGTTAGGTGACTGGACTCTTGCTCCCTCTGCCCCCAATTTTTTTTTTTCCTTGCATGTTTTCTTTTCTGATCCTGAAGGATATTGGCGTTTTATTTCCAAAAATCAAGCCAAGGAATAAATAAGATTAGAAAGTCCTGCAAAATTGTTAAGACATTAATATTTTTCCCTTTGTTAAATTGCTCCTTTTCACTAAAACCAAGGGTGCTATAGTCAATATTATGCTGGACTTAGTGTCAGAAAGTCCTGATTTTAAATCTTATGTGAAACATTTATTTGCTATGTCACTCTAGGCACTTCACTTAACCTTTCTGTGCCTTGGTTTCCTCATCAGTAAAATTAAAATAATAATAAACGGGAATAAAGACTAGATTTGTGATTTCAATGGCATAGGTAAATCTTTGAAAGGTAAATTTATTCTAATGCAGGTGAAGGCATTCCTAAGAACTATACTTTTTGCTTCTTTTTGAGTGTAACTTTTAAAAAGTAAATAATTTATTTCTGTTTTGTAGTTTTAAGTCCTAGGAAGAGTTTGTGAGATCTGATTTTTTTTAGTTCTCTGAAATTTTTTAAATTAATTTATTGTTAGTTTTCAACATTCACTTCCATAAGTTATATATTTTCTCCCCCTCCTTCCCCTCTTCCTTCCCAAGACAGCATGCAATCTGATTTAGGCTCTATAAATACATTCCCATTAAACATGTTTTCACATTGGTCATGTTGCATAGAAAAATCATAACAAATGGGAGAAATCATGAAAAAAAAAAAAGAAAATTGTCTGGTTCCCTCTGCATTCTGAATCCATAGTTCTTTCTCTGGATGCGAATGGCATTTTCATCATGAGTCATTTGGAATTGTTTTAGGTCCTTGTATTACTGAGAAGGGCAAAGTCTATCAGTCACACTGTCCGCTGTGGCTGTTAACTGTGTACAATGTTCTCCTGGTTCTGCTCACTTCACTCAGCATTAATTCACATAAGTCTTTCTAGGTTTTGCTGAAGTCTATTTGTTCATCATTTCTTACAGCACACTAGTATTCTATTACACTTTTATACCACATCTTGCTTAGCCATTCCCTAATTAATGGGCATCCCCTCAATTTCCAGTTCTTGGCTTCTACAAAAGGAGTTGCTGTGAATATTTTTGTACATGTAGGTCCTTTTGCTATTTTTATAATCTCTTGGGCATATAACTCTAGAAGCAGTATTACTGGGTAAAAAGGTATGCACATTTTTATAGTCCTTTGGGCATAGTTTCAAATTTCTCTCCAGATTGATTGGATCCGCTCATAGTTCCATCAACAATGAATTAGTATTCCAACTTCCCCACATTTTCTCCAACATTTATCATTTTCCTGTTTTATCATATGAGCCAGTCTCATAGGTGTGATATGGTACCTCAGGGTTATTTTGATCTGCATCTCTCTAATCAATAGTGATTTTTCTCTAATCAATAGTGATTTAGAGCATTTTTTTCATAGGACTATACATAGCTTTAATTTCTTCCTCTAAAAACTGCTTATTTATATTTGATCATTGATCAATTGGGAAATGACTTGTATTCATGTAAATTTGACTCAGTTTTCTATATATTTAAGATTTATAGTTTTAAAAACTGTCTGGGACACTTAAGAGTTTAAGTGATTTGCCCAAGGTCATTTAGCAAGTATGTATTAGTAATGTTACCTGAACTCAGCACTATACTTTGAATACATATTCATTCATTCAGTAAACATTTATTAAGGACATACTATGTGCCAAGAAGTATATTAAATATAAACATATATAAAAGAGGTAAAAGAGAGTTGCTGCTCTCAAATAGCTTAAAATCGAGATGGGGAGACAACACGCAAACAAATATAAACAAAACAAGCTATGTGTAGAATAAAAGTGAAACAGTTAAAAGAAGGAAAGCATTGTAAGAGGAGTTAGGGAAGCTTTCCTGTAGAAAATAGGATTTTGCTTGTGAATTAAATGAATCCTGGGAGAGGAGTAATCAGAGAAAAGAAGGGAGAATGTTCCAGGCATGAGGAATAGTCAAAGAAAATACCTAAGTATGAGGGTTGGAGTGCCTTGGTGGAACTTAAATATTTGTCTAATTGTATTGGATTCGTGTATTTAATTGACAACAATGAGGAACAACATAGTATAGTGGATAAATCACTCGATATAGAGTCAGAGGAACTGGTTTTGAAATCTGCTTTTGCTATTTATAATCTCTGTGACTTCAAGTACATTATTTAACTTCTCTGGGATTCAGTTTCCTCATGTCTAAAATGAAGGAGGTTGATTAGAATACCTTTTAAGGCCACTTCCAGCTCTGACTTTGTGAAGTCAATATTAAATAAGAAGGAGCCAAAGATAGAGCCCACTGATTAATGATTTCTCTGTATCTGTTTGATGAACTATGTGTTCTTATTTCATGCTCATTACCATGACTTATAAAGAAAGGGTTAAAATTAGAGGATTCAATTTAAATGAACTCAAAGGTCGTTTACTTCTCAACCTCTTTAGATTAATTTAAGGGAAGAGCCTTAAAATACCAATTGAATATTAATGCATTTAATATTAATTACAATTTAATAGTTAAATTTCTAACACAACAGCAGGTATTGGAAAGTTTTTCATTTTTAAATTAAATTTGATTAAATTTTATGTTTTAGGTTTGTTTCTAGTCATGCAAAAATTATGTGAAAGGTTGATATATGAATGAGCAAAAAGAATGATTTTGATTTTTAAGCAGAAAATGATTTTTCTTTTTCAAAGCCTCTATTTTGACCTTCAAGAAACTAAAAATGAAAACAACAGATTGCTTATTGGAAAATACTAGATAATGCTAAAAAATTGCTGTGGTAAATTGATGCTGACATTAAGAGGACTAGACTGTATAACCAAAATACCATTACCCCATGGAGTTCATTACTCTGAAAGCTGTTTTTCATTCTATCCTCTGAGCCACACTTGTTGACTTTGCTCTCTGGGGTCATTGGGCTGTCAATTTCTAGCCTCATTTTGATAAAGAGATAGAAAACCTTCCTCTTCAATCTCTCCATGGGGATGGTAGAGACAATTCGACTCCATTACTACTCATGTGCTATCAAAGAACATGCATCATTCATAGTTATCAGGTTTATATAAAAACACATTTTCCTCATCTTGTAGGCAGCATACATCTATTTATATATACCAAACCAGTTTCTGTGCATGTAGGGATCCAATTAATGCCTATAAAAATATAATATGTTCTATTTAAAAATTGATCTGAAAGTAACATTTAAGAAAAATTATACCAAATTTTTACTATACGTTAAGGTATTTATTTTAATAAATGTATCAGAAATTACCAAATGTTCTAAAAACACCAAAAAAGTGTTTTTCTTTCTATCTAGGCATTGACATACAATCCCACGAGGTTATTGCTATTCAAAAATATTTTCAGAACTTTATAACTTTCTTCAAAGTGAAATAGAGCTATAAAAGATAGCTTCTATTATAGAAAATTGGAAGAGACTGAATAATTTTGAGTTAGTAAATGACAAGGGACCCCTTCAGACATCTCCAGATGACAGGATTTTAAGCACTTTGTCCTAATTTGACATAGTTTTAATGTCTTGTCTCTATGTTTTGAAAACTTTGTATTCCATGTAGTTTGGAGACTGTACAAATTTGGCATGACATTTATTTAAATTGCTCACGATTTTAATGGGTAAATATTATGTAAAAGGAGTTGTGGTCAACAGTTCTGTCAATAATGATAATCATTCTAATAGTTATTTTCCAAATTCTCAAGGATATTTAGAAGTTTGTGTTTTTAGTACATATTTTTTTTTCTATTATTCGGTAAAGAACAATGAGCTTGTAGCAGGTATAAGAGTTTGCAACTTGCAATAATACATTGCATTTTCCATTTCATTAAATATAATATTTAAAGTTTGTGCTTTTAAGTTTATGCTCTTTAAACATAATCTTTGTGTAGTATTTGGTAGCAGTATAACCTCATCTAGAATCATTACCATAAATATTCCATTTATTTAAATAATTGCACACAATTGAGTCATCTGTTTGATGATAATTGAATATTGTTGTTTCAGCTTGTGTGAATGATGCTCATGAACTGCCTTTTGACTTCCTCTAGCATCTTATCTGCTTCATAGGTTAAAGACATAACAAGCCACTTTTGACAGATCCAGAGATGTATACTTATTGCTTTATCAAGTGTAATCTATTTATTACAGAATTGTCATCACCTCTAATGATATCAGTCCCCTACCCCTCCCTTTTCAAAATTTATTTTTCCTAATTACAGGTTAGTTGTTGTCCTTTGTTCTTGAAGAGCACCGAAATGACATCACCATGATAAGGTCAAGTTTCAGAATGTCCGACTCTGGCTGATCAGACCCATACGAGCTTGGAAATGCTCTACCATAGATTGGGCAGAGATAGTCTGCATGAACACTTGAGATAGATACTCCAAATTTTGTGCATCTTACATTTCCTTTGTGTTGTTTCAATTCTGTTTTGCTCATAGAGCACAGCACCCTTTCTTATGTGGGCATGCCACGCTGAACTGTCTTGTACTAATGTCTCCCATGCGCCACAATCAAATCCAAAGTTCTTGAGATAGATGCTGAGAGTGTCCTTGTATTGCTTCTTCCAACTATCATGTGATCACCTACCCCATGTGAGTTCTCCATGAAATAGTCTTTTTGGCAAGCACACATATTGCATTGGAACAATGTGGCCAGCCCATCAGAGTTGTGCTCTCTGAAGCATAGTTTGAATACTTGGCAGTTTAGTTTGAGCAAGGACTTCAGTGTCTGCCACCTTATCCTGCCAGGTGATCTTCAAAATCTTCCTCAGAATTCAAATGGAAGTGATTCAGTTTCCTGGCATGGTGCTGGTAGACCGGTCCATGTTTCACAGGTATACAACAATGAGGTCAGTACAATGGCTCTGTTGGACCTTCAGTTTGGTAATCAGTCAAATACCTCTTTTCTCCCAAACTTTTCTTTGGATTCTCCCAAACACAGAATTAGCTCTGGCAATGCATGCATCAACCTCATTGTCAATGTGTACATCTCTGGAAAGTACACTACCAAGGTAAATGAACTTATCCACAGCATTCAAAACTCTTCCATTTGTTGTAAGTGATGGATCCACATATGGATGGTGTAGTGGTGGCTGATGGAGCACTTGTGTTTTCTTGGTGCTAATTATTAGGCCAAAATTAGCACAGGCAGCAGAGAATTGATCCATATTTTGTTGCATTTCAGCTTCAGAGGCTGCATTGAGTGCATAATCATCTGCAAACAGAAAATCATGCACCAACACTCCCTCCTCTTTGGTCTTGCCTTGTAGCCTCTTTAAATTGAAGAACTTACCATCAGTACCATAGTTGACCTTGATGCCATGTTCATCCTCATTGAAAGCATTTGACAACATGGTTGAAAACATTATGCTAATTAGCATGGGAGTAAGCACACAGCCCTGTTTCAAACTATTGGTAACTGGGAAGGCCTGAGAGCATTGCCCATTATCCAGAACCTGGGCAAACATGCCTTCATGAAATTGATGTACAACATTGATGAACTTCTCTGGGCAACCAAATTTTGACATAACATTCATAAGCCCTCACGACGAACAGTGTCAAAGGCTTTGGTCAGATCTACAAACGTTGTGTACAGACCTCTGTTCTCTTCCTGGCATTTCTCCTGGAGTTGTCAGGCAGCAAACACCATATTGATTGTTCCTTGGTCCTTTCTGAAGCCACACTTGCTCTCAGGTCATCTCTTTGGCCATCCATCTTCCAGGTGAAGGATCAGCCTATTAAGGAGGACTCTAGCAAGAATTTTGCCAGCAGTGACTAACAGAGAGATCTCCCTGTGATTGTCGCAGGACAATCTATTCCCTTTGCCTTTATAGAGGAATGACACCGAAAGATGGTTTTCGGTGCCCAGTCCCTTCCCCCTCTCCCCTCCCCCCTGGGGGGCTTTTCCCTTCCAGTTTTGTTTGCTCATTCTGCTTCTCTTGTCTGTGGTACCTTTTAGCATAATATAGATTCCATGTTTTTAACCAGAGTTGTTTTTGTTTTGACTTTGTCTGAGATCATGAGTGCTATTCCTGTTTTTTTTTCTTCAGCTGCAGAATAATAGATTCTTTTCTAGCCCCTTATTTTTACTCTGTGTGTATCTCTCTGTTTCAAGTGTATTTCTTATAAACAACATATTATAGGATTCTGGTTTTTAATCCATTCTGCTTTCACTTTCTGTTTTATGGGTGAGCTCCATTCACTTTCACAGTTAGGATTATTTTGTATTTCGCTCCATCCTATTTACCTCCCTCTTTATCCTTTTCTCTCCTTTTAACCTCTCTCCCTCAAAAGTATGTGTTTCTTCTGACCACTGCTTCCCCTAATCTGTTCTCCTTTCTATAACACCTCCTTTCTCTTATTTACTTCCTTTCCTACTTCCCTGTAGGGTAAGGCAGGTTTCTATTCCTAATGGAGTGTACATGCTATTTCCTTTTAGGACCAGTGAGCATAAACACTCATTTTCACCCTGAGATTGTAACCAGGGCTCCTGGCTTCTTGTGGTCATTCCTTTTAGCTCCTGGACTGTTATCTGGAACTGTGTATAGGCAACACCAGAGGGCCCTGCACCCAGTGCCAGCAAAGGGTCCCCTATAATCTCCTTATGACCAGTTTTGAGACCACTTTACCATCTACAGGCTGAGAGCTACTGAAATTGATAATGATGCTGATGTATCCACCTACAAAGAATGTTGCTGGTTTATCTGGGCGCAGCCTGAGCTGGACTATAATCCAGGCCTGACCGCCACTCTGGTGAGACAGAACTTTCATGTTGACCTCATAAGCTGTCTTAGAATGAAAATTGGTTTCATTCCAAAATTTTGTTGTTTCTGTCACATTAGAATTCAATTTGAAGCATTAGGTTACAATTGTTTGGAGCAGAATTTGGTAGAGTTCTAGTGAGTTCCTCCCTTTCTTCTGTCATTTCCCCTTTGTCCTTTTTCATGAGTAAGTGTTTAATCTTTATATAGCTCCCTTGTAGTGATGATTCCAATGTTTTATTTAAATTGTACTTTTTTTATATCTTCTAGGTCATGGGTACATGTTGTTTCATCTTGCATGGGTATTAATTACTATAAATGTGTTCTTTGCATTAAGATTTGACTTCAGGTTACCAGTGAGTATTTTGACATGTGCATTTTGACATTGTTTTTGATACTCTTAAGGTTGTTATATTTTGCCTAAAGGAGACAATGATATTTCTAAATATTGCCTTCATCCACTTAAAATCAATATGCAAGCTCAGAACATTCAACCTTTATTTTTTTTGTTGGCACACATCAAACATTTCAAATGAATCCAAATGTCATTTTGATATAATTGGAGAAAGTATACACACTTCAGTGAAGCATCTCAATGAAAACATATACTTTTAAAATATCTATGTACACCAAGTGATTAAAAGGAAGTTTTGGTATTAACTACTCTTTGAATTGAAAGACATACTTAGTACTATTTGGCAGTGATGCTTATGGATTTAAGCCCACGGAACCACAGAAAGCTCTCCTTGAAAGACACAAAATTTTATATGCCTATGGTTTTTGACAGAAGCATCCTACAACGTACATTTATCCCTCCCACATCAGGACTTTACCCACTGTGGTTTTGATGTATTATGGGTCAGCATAAGAAATTAAGTGGGAATTTTTTATGAGTTTTTCAGAAGCCACAGATGACAAATGAAAGGCAGCAGATGATATAGAAGTTTAGAAACTCAGAGATGCATGAAATACAAGCATGGTATTTATTGCATAATATCAACCCAACATTTACAATTAGGTACTGTAAATTCTGCATAAAGAAAAGGAAAAAATATTCAGACTTCTCTAGTATGATGGGAGGGCCAAAAATTTTTAGATTTTCCAGATCATGAGGGTGCCATTCCCCTAACCCCTTTGATGGGGAAGGAATAATTCTAGATGAATTAAATTACATTAGAAAATACAGATATTTATTTCACAATTCAAACCCTAAACTCACACTTCACCTTAGATGGGCCCACTAAAAGCAACTTCATTAACCTGAGTTTCAAAGTATAGTTATTATGGCCGGAGGCTGATTCCCCTCTAATTAAATTCAAATTAAACCCCTTTCCTTGTTCCATAAAAATCAGAAGATACTGATCCTGTCCAAGCACATGAAAGAAAATGAGTATAACTTGTGTGTGAGGACAATTGGGGGGCAGATTGGGAGATGAATTGGAGTCCCTAAATATGGCTATACAGAGTATAATAGGACCAGAAGAGACTTCAGAGGGAAATTAGCTTAAGCTCTTTCTTATATAGGTACAACACATAAGGACAAAGATGCTGAAGTGATTTAAAAAGAGCATCTCAACCAGGTTCCCCTGAATCCAAAGCCAGTGCCACTTCTACTGTACTACAATATATTTGATCTAAAGGGGAAGCTTTAGAAATTTCCGTGTCTGAGAAAAAGGAGACTGGAGATCCAGAGGAGGTCAGTTCTCTGCTTATGGAGATTAGTTGAGGCAGGGACTTGACTAGCACTCAGTCCCAATACAAGAAGACTGAGTAAGCCTAACCTCAAGAGTCTGTAGAGGTGTGGAAATGGAAAGGTTAAAAAGTGGACAGATAAGTCAAAAGTAAATTATTAGGAACATACCATAAAAAGACAAAACACCAACCAAAATAAAATCTACAGAAGAAAGATTATATATAGGCCTGGTTTCCAAGAAGATAAATCAACAGTGAGACCAAAGAGGCAATGAAGTACATTTTTCCTTTTTCATTATTATTTCATAAAACTCTAGAAATGCTAGTAATAGAAATGACAGAAGGAAATTAGATATGAGTTTTGGCCTTAATCTTATTTTTAGATGACACAGTGATAATTTCTCCAGAAAACTCACATATGATTGGGAAAGAGGTTACTTAAGAGTATTATTTCATATGTTGTTGTCATCATAGTAGCAGCAGCAGCAGGAATAGCAGTAGTAGTAGTAGTAGTGGTGGTGGTGGTAGTAGTAGTAGTAGTGGTAGTAGTATTTAGCTTATTTGTTATTATTTAGTATTTAGTAGCAGTTGTACTTAGCTAGACTTGTGATTTCATTTATGAAAGAATCCCTTTGTAATAATAAATTCTATCAATAGAAAAACATACTGTTTATGCGACTTATAGTAAATATAAGGATTTTGGTGCTCTCATCCCATCTTGTCATTTAATTACTATCTAACTGTGTAATTATTAACTTAATCCCAATAAATACCAGTTTACATGGTAATGATCATGTTATTTCCCTAGACTTTCTTTAGGACAATGCAAAGCCTTCCATGACCTGTGTTGCAACATTTTAGGCATGGCTCTTCTGTCAGAGAAATGGACATCAAGAGGCAGCGGCGCCACAGATTGAACACAGGACACAATAGAAAGATTGGGACTCTTCCAATTTCTGGTATACTTGAAAGGAATTCCTTCAAAGGAGGCATGAGACAGAGGACAAAGAAGAAGCACCACAGCTCCTCAATTCCATGTTGTCTGGGTTGCCAGGACAGTAGAGTAGGCAACAGATTAATAATGGTCAGTGGCAAGTATTCATGTGATGGTTAGGAGCAGAGTATATCAAAGGTCAAAATATGAGAGCAAAAATAGAGTGAATAAATAAAAGTAGATCTGGGAGGACTCAGACAGGTGAAAAGAACAATGAAAATCATGCTGAAACAGCATACAAGGGGCTGATGAAACACATAGAGTCCAGTCTGTGTGTTAGCTCTTTTTTATTTTTAAATTTTTTTAATCCTCTTTCCTAAAGAACTTTCCAACCAGAACTTGGGGCCTGTTTACCTGTCTGAGTACTCCACTCACTATTACCCTGTGAGTGCCTGCGCTATTTGAGACTTCTATTAAACTCTAAGTACTTTATTTTTGAATTTTGTCCAAGAAAGTCCAGTAGAAGTAGGATAGGAAGGCTTTCAATTTTGTAAATGAAGGTTTAGAATTACATGGAACAATATAACAAAAGGAAAACAGATTTTCCTTTATTGGAGAGAATTATGAAACCATGATGAATGGATCCACTATAAATTTATGTTGTGTAATCTGAAATGGGCCCTCACTGCTGCAAGGCTATCTTTTTTCACACCTCCCTAATTGATTCACTATTTCCTTCAACATCTCTCCCAATCTTTTTTTATCCTTCCTTTTACCTCTAATAGTTTCCTCTTTTCCCCTACCCTCTAAATTGAGAACCTTCTCTCATATTTCAAATAAGGTCATTCACTTAGAGTTTCCACCCTCCTCCCCTCAATTAACACTTCCCAAAAGTCTTCTCATACCAGCTTCACTTTTACCTCTGTCTCACCCAATGATATGGCCCTTCCTGTGGCCAAGGCAAACTTCAATCTATATATAAGTGATCTTATTCCATCTTAGTTTCTCCAACAACTTGTCTCCTCTGTCATTCCCAGTCTCTCACTTATTTTATGTTCAATCTCTCCTTGTCTACTGGCTGCAAGTTTATTCATGTCTCCCCAGTTATTTCTCTTTTATTTTATTAAATATTACAGTTCCAAAATCTCTTCCTCCCTCTATTCCTTTCCCTACCCATTGATAAGGAAAGTAGTTTACCCATTATATGCAAAATATCTATATTAATTAAGATTTTTTTAAAGGCAAGAAAAATAAAGGGAAAAATATGCTTCAAATTGCACTCTGAATCCATTAGCTTTCCATCTGAAGATGCAGTATCCATTATTTCTCTTCCTCAAAATCAGATTAAATCAAATGGAAAGTGATATTAGAGCTATTTAATATAATTAAATAATTTACCACAAATTTTGCTGTTTTGAATATATGTGAGACATGTTTGTATTTTCTTTATGGTGATTTATTACCATCCCAAGCAACGTTCTAGCTTTATCAAGCACCTAACCAATGCCTATTATGTTATCTTTCTTTATTACTGCCAGGAAGGAGGACTCAGTTTAGATTACTGTGAATTATACTTATGATCAAAGTAAATACATTTCTGTGCCTCCTCATTCAAAGGTGTCCTGATATTTAAACATGAAGTTCTTAATGAAACCTCTAAATCTATTTCATCATCAAAGACCAAGTTTACTGTCTTAATGTCAATTATATATACAAATTAAATGGACACCTTTATTACTATACCTTCCTTTGATGAGGTGCCACAAAATCAAAAGGCATGTGTTTTGACCCTTGATACAATTAATGCTAAAGAACCATTATTACCATTCTTTCTAAAGTAATATTTTCTAGGTAAAAGGATTTCTTTCATTCCCTGTTGAGTGACTAATCCTTAAGAGTACAATATATTGATGTGTTGTCTGATCTTTCATTGATTAAAGTCACTTTTGTGCTAAGAGTGAAAGGAAAATGTAGTTGAGTCTATGATAAGCAGGTGCACTTAATAGTTTATGTAAAGATAGCACTGAAAACAACCCGGGCTTGCAAAAGAGTGACAACTAGACCAAATGGCATGATTGCCCTTGGTATGTCTATCCACATCTAATTTCTAGGACAAAGAAAACAACAATAGCAATACTGAAAACACATATAATACTCAAAAACTATTTCATAGTCCATACAACTATATAATACTAATAAGATTATCGTAATCTTATATTATGTGAAAATTTTTATTTTGCTTGGAAATTCTCATCCTGCACAAAAGTTAGTCAAAGTAAATACATAAACCATTCTCCAATAAGAGGACTTTTGGGCAAAATTATCAAAATTTGAAAGAATAAAAGATTATTTATAATAAAACATTTCTAAAACATATTTTACTTACCATAATGGTAGAGTTTTCTGCGGGTAGGAAGGTAAGGGGTTCTATTTTTTTCCCTATCAATATAGAGCTCTACATTTTCAACTATTTGTAGTCTTGGAGAATTCCGGAGGGTGGTGGGAAGGTGACACTAAGCGGTCAAATGATTTGTCCACAGCCATATAATCAATATGTGTGGAAGTTGGTCTTGAGATCAGGTTTTCTTAACTCCAAGGTTGCCTCATGATTCAGTACATACTATACTGTCTTTCATAATTATATACTGCAAAATAAAAATGCATCTTTTCTTGTCCAGCATTGCCAAGAATAAATAAAACTAAGGATTAATTTTTTTTGGCTGTTTAACATGGTAGCATTCTGAATTAGCATAGGCTGTTTACTTTTCTTTTTGCCATTATTTTTTTAAAATTTGAGTTCTAAATTCTTTTCCTCTCTTATGTCCCTCTCCCACCCACTGAGGTGAACAAAACACATGAAATCATAACATAGTTTTGTTTTTGCTTTTTTTTTTTTTTATCTTGGGCATTCTCCTGTGAATCAAACAGTAGTAGTTTAAGATGAGAATAGAATCTTAAAGGTTTTAAGAAATCTGGAATGTAATTTAGTCTAGCACTTACCAAAGGTGTTTATCTCATTTTCAGTATTACATATAACTAGTCATATAACTTCAACTTGAACTCCTCAAAGTGACATGGAACTTAATGCTTTATGAGGCAGTTCATTTCCACTTACAGCTCTTTTTGTTGAGCTGAAATCTTCCTGCGAATTCTGCCCGTTGGAATTATTTTATTGGCCTTTTGGAACTATGAAGTATAACCTTTTTAGATATGGCAACTCAAAAGTATTTGAAGAATGTTAATAAATATCACATCTTTTCTTCTTCAGTATAAATTTTATAAAGTTGTTTTAATTGATCTGCATGTTCTTCATTGATCTTTCAGCTCACCTCCAGGCCTCCAGGCCTCCAATTTGAAGACATTCTGTTCCCCCTTGACATTCATACCGACCTCCTGCCCCTCAGAAGCTTAATTAAACTCTATGAATGGAGAACTACATTAGATTCTGATGAATAAACTTTCCCCTCATCTTCATTTTACAAAGCTTTCACTTCACTTTTGGCCAACAGTTCCAAACTATTCTGCTTCTACTTTTACCCCCTTTTACTTCTTTATCCCCATTTCCTCCTCTGTGTCACATTAGGAACTACTACCAGTGTCCATAGAGGTGAGAATTTACCTAATCTTGACCATAATCAAGCATCTTCCTTTCTTCCATGCTAAATCATCTACTTACCCTCTGGCCTTAATCCCCTTCTCTCCTATAGCTAGAATTTTGGATTCTTGTACTCTGCCCCAAAGCTACCTAGATTCTGATTTCCATTTCCTAGCTACCAGCCCCAAATCATACCGTTATGGGACAACTCTTCCCCTCCTTTCCAGATATACTTTATATATTGTCATCGCCCTCTAAAATATAAGCTCCTGGAGGGGGGCAAGGATTATCTTGTTTGCCTGTATTTTCATCTCCAGGATTTGGCACAGTGCCTGCCATATAATAAGAGCTCTATCTATCTATCTCTGTTGAGAACTGTCTGTGTATGTTTGAATTTATATATCTATCATCATCTGCAAGTTATCATCTAACTAAATATCTATCATATATCTATAACCTATCTATCTATTTATCTGTCTATACTTGACAGGTATGAATGACTGTCAATAGTGTGACATAAGTGCAGAAAGCTAATATCAATCAGTAAGCATTTGCTAATGCTGCTGTTCTCCAGGCAATGTTGTAAGCACTCAGGATACAAGGTAAGGGGGAAACACACATGTATATTGATCCTGTTTTCAAGAAGTATGCATTCTAATGAGGGAGAACATGTAATCACATAGGTACATATGAGACGTAGGAAGTGCTAATGGAATTAATCTGAAAGGGAAAGGTAGTAAGAGATTCAACAAAGAGGAATGGCCTCCTTCAGAAGGCAGATTTGAACTGAACCTCGAAGAAAGCCAGGGAAACTAAATAATGGTGGTGACGGGACAGAGCATTCCAGGCATGGGAGATGGCCAGGTCAAAGGTATAGAGACATACATATATGCCTTTAGAGTGTTGTGTTTGAGGAATCAAGTAGAGCATTTTTACTGGATTTTAGAGTATATCAAGCACAGTAAGGTTTAAGAAGAATGGAAAGATAGGGAAGTGCCAGGTTATAAAGAACTTTAAATGCTACCTAAGAGAATTTATGTTTGATTTTGGAAGTAATAAGGAGCCGCTGGAGTTCTGTGAGTAGGGAATACACATGCATCACATCAATGTTTCAGAAAATCAGCTTGGCAGATAATTCGAGAGTGGGTTAGAGTATGGAGAAGCCAGTCAGAAGGCTATTGAAATAGTCCAAAAGGGAATTGATGAGGTAGGTGTATTATGAACTAGAATTGTGGAACTGTAAATGGAAGGAGGAAATGTATATGAGATGTCTTTAAGATAGACACCACATGATTTGACAACTGGCTAGATATGTGGGGTAAGGAAGAGTGAGAAGATGAGGGAGAAACTGAAGTTGCAGACATTGATAACTGGAAAAATGATCATGATTTCTAGAGCAATAGTGCCTTTGCAAAGAGAGGTGTTGAAGGGAAAGATAATGAGGTATATTTTGATTGTGATGAGTTTGATATGCCTATAGTAAGCTAGTTTGTGATGTCCAGAAGGCAGTTAGAGATGAGAGACTAGAAGTCTGTAGAGAAATTAGTGCTGAATAAATAATTCTGAAAGTCATTTTCATAAGATGGTGATTGAATTCATAAGATGATTAGATCATCAAATGAGATAAAAAAATAAAAAGTGAAGGGAGATCAGGAAAAGGTCTTAAGGGAAACACATGATTAGTGGGAATGACATGGAGAAAGAAACAACAAAAGAAAGATCAGACAGAGAAGAAGTCAGACAGGAGGAGGAGAACCAAGGGAGATAAAAGCACTGCCATGAAAACTTAAAAAGAAGAGACTGTACCAAATAAGATTATGATTGACAGTGCCAAATGCTACAGAGAGGTCAAGAAGAACCAAGATTGAGAAAAGGTCATTTGATTTGACAATTAAGAAATACTTGGTAACTTTGGAAAGGGCAATTTCATTGGAATGATGATTGTAGAGGATTTAGAAAAGAATGAAACAAAAGGAAGTGGAAATACTCATTGTAACTGACATGCTCCAGGCCTTCAGCCAAGAAGGGAGGCACAGAGATATAGAACTGAAGATATTCAGGATGACGGGGTCATGTAAGGATTTTCTCTATGCTTCTTTATGTTCAGAGGGACATGATAATATTGGAAAGCTTGCAAACACCAGAGAAGTCTGTAGATAGAAATTGAGAGAGAAGCTGAGAAAGAAAGGAGGAGAGAGAGAGAGAGACAGACAGACAGAGAGACAGACAGAGACAGACAGAGACAGAGAGACAGAGAGAGGGAGGGAGAGAGAGACAGAGAGACAGAGACCAAGAGAGAGAAAGAGAGAGAGGGAGAAAACAGGGATAATAGTGGAATCAAAATTCTGGAAGAGCTTGAAGTAAATAAGTTAAAGGATTAAAAAAGAGAGATTTACCTTGGCAAGGTATATGGTTATCATTTCATGTGAGATCAGGGTAAAAGAGGTTATAATCAAATCAACAAACCAATAAGGTACTTTTATGCACCAGGTACTGTGCTAAGTGGAAAGGATACAAATACAATGACTCCCTCCAAAAAAATAATAGTTCTTGCCATCAAGAAGTTAAAATTCTAGTGAAGACAAAAAGTGGTTTTGAGCTTAAATAAATTAAATAGAAATATCAATTATAAGATTATATTAGAAAACAAATTCATAGTGGATCTGCAGCACTATCTACATATATGTTTGTGTGTGTGTATCTGTGTGTGGTCTATTGAGCAGCACATGAATAGTGTTGGGGCTTGGCAAGACATAATCAACATAGAAAAAGCAACTGAAGGAATCAGTTGGAAGATGGTGTAGTGTTGAGTTGGTTTACCAAAAGTTAGATATAAGGAAGAGAGGAGAGTGTTGTTGGTAAATGGGTGATGATATGGGAACAAACAGGGGTAGAGGGAACTGAGGTCATGATGTAGAACAAAGGAGCAATTGGGTGTTAAAAAGCAAAGGGAAAGATAGAATAATAACAGATTGTGATCAGAAAAAGAAATTTTGGAGTTCCTGAACATGGACCTTGAATACTTCTGGGTGATACCAAGGTCAAAGGTATAGTTATTTCATTGTTTATTTGAGATGAACAGAGGAAGAATAGGAATTGAGTAACAGAGCAAAAGATACGTAAGGGTATTTGCCAAGCTATCATTATATAAGCTAAAGTCCACTATTATGAGTTCAAGAAATGGAGAGGAAAGACTGCATATAAGGCAATGAACTCACTGAAGAAAGGAGAATGTCCTGAGTATCTACAGCTAACAGTCATCAGAATTTGGATAGATCAATTTGGATAGCATGAACCACTAGGAGGAGTATTTGTTTAGTAAAGGTGTTTCAGGGAGGGGAGTATTCCAACTCCATTACCACAATGAATGAATCTGGATATGACAATGGCAGAATGCATAGCCAGCAAAAGATAGGAAGCCAATTGAAAAACAAAATATTGTTGGGAGGCAACTATGTCTCAGTAGGGGCTAAAAATAGGAGTCAGAAAAACAATAAGGTTTAAGATGAAAAGAAGATTGCTAATTATTTGTCAGCCATTGAAAAGGGATTGGAGTGGATGTAGAGTCAAGATAGTGGAATAGAAGAATCCCTGTACCTGGTTCTTCCAACATTCCCCTCTAAACAATTTTAAAATCTTTAGATTCTGGAACAGTACCACCAAGAGGTTGGGATGAGACATTTTTCCAACCCAAGACAATTGAGGAGGTGAGGAGGGGTCTGTGGCACTGGGGTAGGGGCTGTCCCAGAATGTGTATGATGATGACAGCAGCAGTAGCAACTTCAAAAACTCTGAGCCCAAAGACTATAAGGCAACAGGAAAACTAACGATGAACTCATTATATAGGGACCCCTTTGCTAACACTGGTTGCAAGGCTGGTTGCTGTTTGCCAGCTCTATTGCCGGTTCTCACTTCTGACTTGCAGTTCCAGGTTAGAGAGAAGCACTACCTCTCGCAATTGTAGAAGATACCCTGAGGAACAATGGTGCCGAAGCCATCAAGGGATGCTTGGGTAAGGGGTCCTTGGGTAAGGACCAGAAGCAGGTCACGTGAGCAGTGACCATGCAACCTTGGAAGCACAGAAAATCTCCCAAACCTCAGAACTAGCTCTGAAAACAGCAACATGAAGAAGCCTAAAACTTTTTAAAATTGTCCCCCTATTTCCCTACCACAGGTGAAGAGAATCCAACTTTAATATAAAACTCAAAGTCAAGACATAGCCTGGAAAAATAAGCAAACAGTAACATCAAAAAGAGCCTAAACCTACTGTGGTTACAGAAAAAATCAAGACATAAACTAAGAAGATAAACTATAGAAATAATAATTTCATTAAAGTGAATGACAATCATGAGATAAAATTCCAAAATTTGTGGAATGTAGCCAGAACAATATTTAGATTATATATATATATATATATATATATATATATATATATATATATATATATATATATATGTACATTAATAAAAGAGCAAATGCAACTAAAAAAGAACAAATTAAAAATCTCCAAGATCAAAATAAAAATCCTGAATATCCAATGAAAGATTAAAAAATTGAATGTAATTAACTAATAAATAAAACTAGGAATAGGTTTTACTTAAAAGAAAAATACCAATAAAATAAGCAAACCATGAATTCATTTTATTTTTTAAAAAAGAAAACCAAACTACCATTATCAAAAATGAAAAAATGTGAATTCACCCCCAGTAAAAGATGAAACTAAAGCAATTATAAAGAGCCATATTCCCTAATTATATACCAAATAAATCTAATAATCTAAGTGAAGTGGTCAAATATTTACAAAAAAAAATAAAATTCTCAGATTAACAGCAGAGGAAATAGATTACTTAAATAACCCTAGTTTAGGAAAAGAAATTGAACAAGGACAACAATGAACTCCCTAAGAAAAAAATCCTCAGGATCAGATGGATTCAAAAGGGCGTTTTACCAACCATTTAAGGAACAATGAATCCTAACTCTATATAAACTATTTGGAAAAAAATAGGTAAAGAAGGAGTCCTACCAAATCCCTTTTATGACACAAACACGGCTTTGATACCTAAACCAGGCAAAACAAAAACAGAAATTAAGCTATAGATGAATTTTCTTAATATTGAAGTAAAAAGTTTAAATGAAACCCTCTCAGGGAAATTACAACAATATGTCACAAAGGTCATACAATATGATCGGGTGGGATATACCAGTCATATCAGTCCAATTCAATATTAGGAAAACTATCAGCATAATTGACCATATCAGTAACAGACAACAAAAATTATATAATTATGTCAATAGATGCAGAAAATGCCTTTGACAAAATACAACACCCATTCCTATTTAAAACACTAGAAAACAGATCAACCAATGGTGCCTTCATTAAAATGATAAGTAGTATTTATTTAAAAGCAAAGACAATCATTATCTGTAACAGTGATAAACTTGAAGGCTTTCTAATAAGATCAGGGGAGAAGCAAGGGATTTCCATTATCTCCACTATTATTCAGTATTGTGATAGAAATGCTAGCTGTAGCAAAATCAATGTGATAAAAATTAGAAAAATAGGAAACTAAAGACTTCATTTCTCAAATATATAGGGAACTGAGCCAAATTTACAAAAAATAAGAATCATTCTCCAGTTGCTAAATGGTCAAAGGAAGTGAATGAGCATTTTTCAGAAGAAGAAATCAGTTACATCAAAGTCATATAAAAAGTGCTTTAACTTATATTAGGGAAATGCGAACTTAAACAACTTTGAGATATTACTTCACACTTAATAGATTGACTAACGTGACCTAAATGGAAAATGACAAATGCTGAGATGGGGAAGGAGAGGGAAATGTATAAAAATTAAGACAATAATTCCTGGTTAGTAGAGTTGTGAATTAGTTTGAACTTTCTGGAGAACAATTTGGAATTACTCCCCAAAACTGATAAAATTGTGTATACCCTTTGACCCAGCAACACCACTCTTAGGTCTGTTTCCCAAAGACATCATACAACAGGAAGAAGGACCTTTTTATCCAAAAATATTTATAGTAGTTCTTTTTGTTGAATCAAAGAACTGAAAATTGAGGGGAATGCTCATCAACTGTTGAATGGCTGAATTAGTTGAGGTTATATTTTTCATTTTTAATTTTTATCAGTTACATACAATATTTTTTAATGCTGTATTCCATAATTTTTCTCTCTCCCTCATCTCCCTCCTTGAGATGCAAGCAATTTTATATAGATTATAAATATACAATCATGAAAACCATTTCCATATTAACCACCTTGCAAAAGGAAATAGAAAAGATTCCAAAAATAATAAAGGGAAAAAGGTATGCTTCAATTTTGTGCTACATGAGTACAATGGAATACTATTAATAATAAATGGTGATCAGGACTTTCAGAAAAAAATGAGGAAAATGTATATGAACTCATATAAAGTGAACTGAATAGAATCAGTTCAAAACACAACTTCATTTTTTCTCCTCTCAAAACAGTGGAGGAACAGAAAAGAGAGATGGAATTTAGATCAAGATTTTTAAAAAATGAATGTTAAAAAAATTTACATATTTTTGGGAAATATTAGATGAAATAAAATATGTTGAAAAATTAAGAAACAAAAAAATCTAACAGGGAAGAATATATAAATATGCTCAATTGGATATAGAAATCCATTTTACCCAAAAGAGAAATAGGAGGGGAAAGGGATGAGAAAACAGGGAATGGTGGTAAAAGGGAGAGAAGCTTAAGGAAAGTTGTGGTCAGAAGCAAAACAGGGTGAAAAAAGAGAGAGAGGGATACACATAAGAAAATAGAATGGAAGAAAATGAACAGTTAGTATTGTAACAGTGAATCTGAATTCAATAAAGTCACCTATAAAATAGAAGGAAATCGAAGAATGGATTTGAAAGCTAATTCCAACATTTTTTTTTTAAGAAGCATACTTGAAAAAGAAAGACAGTTAAAATAGCAGACAGTAGCAGAATCTATTATGCCCAGGTTATATAAAAAAACAGTATTAGCAATCATGCTCACTGACAAAGCAAAAGCAAAATAAACCTAATTAAAAAGGGATTAGCAGGGAAACTACATCTGGCTAAAGGGCATCATAGATAATGAGATAATATCAGTACTAAACATATATGCACCAAATGACAGAGCATAGAGATTATTAAAGGAAAAGTTACATGAGTTATAGATGGACATTTATAGTTAAACTATACTAGTTGGGGGTTTCAGCTTTCCTCTCTCGGATCTAGATAAATTTACACATAAAATAGAGAAGAGGTAGGAAATGTCTGTGATGCCTTGGATCTTCTTTGACTGACTTCTCTATCATAACCCCACAACAGTTACAATCTGTGAGGGCAAGCAAAGTGACATCTTTTTCTATTTTTGTTTTAGTATAATCAGGTGCCTCTGATTGAATATTTCCTTTATCAGCCTAGAGTCTTTTCTAGGAGTAAAGTACAGAAAGAAGAGTTTCTTTAATTAGAAACAGTTCATGTGTTTTTAAAGTGATTAAAGATCTTCCCCCCCCCGCCCTCCCCATTAATGGGCCTGGCAAGATTTGCAGGAAGGCTTATGCCTTTTATTAATGAGGCACTGACTCTCAAGGGTTGTGATGCTCCCTGGCTATAAAAAATGTATAAATAGTCTGAGTCAAGGTTTTACTTTGGGGCTTACTGACTGAAAGTGGTTGGATAAACAAGACTCTGGGAAACTGCTAAGGAGGCCCCCAGTTTTGATAACGCAGATGTTGGTGCTTCTGTGACAGTAAAAGCAGCAGTGGCAGCAACAGCAGCAGCTTCGGGAGTTCTGAGCCCAGAGGCAGTAAGGGGCTGGACAAGTAGTTAGAAAGAGATTACAAGGTGCCCTCTGCTAGCACTATATGCAGTTGGAAGTGATTAGGAACTTTATTGCTAACATACATTCTGGATCACTGTTCCAGGGTGGAGAGGAGCATTAGTGCTTGCAGTTGCAGTAGTACAGGAATCCTAACAGCAGTTCCAGGACAAGAGGAGCACAAGTGCTTGTGGCTAAGACAAGGACTAGTACTTTAGACCTTCAGGAAAGGAGGGGACCTGTGGCTGCAGGGGAGATGATGTCTTTGCTGGGTAAAGACAAGAGAACTAACCAGGAAAGCAGTGACTACAATTCTTGCCAGATCATGCCATCTTTGGAAGCACCAAAATTTTGTAGAGCCCCCAGAACTAGTTCTGAAAACAGTAGCACTGTTTTTAGCCTGAAGCTTGGGAAAGTGACTCCCCACCCCAAACTGAGAGTAGCCCAATGTTAGCATAAAGTTCAAAGCCAAGAACTGCAAAATGAGCAAACAACAACAAAAATAATGACCATAAAAAGCTACTATTAGTGGCAGGGAAGAGCAAGACCCCATCTCTGAAGAAGACAGCTATATGGAAACAATTACAAGCAAGACATGAAAAAAAGCTAATTTTACCCAAGCCTAACAAAAATTGCTGGAATAGCAAAAGAAAGAGATAAGTGTGGTAGAGGAAAAAGAGAGAAAATAAATGAGTGACACAAGAAAATTATAAAAAAAAAGAGAATGACTTGGTAAAATATATACAATATTGAAGAAAATAATACCTTAAAAAAGAGGCCAGCTGGAAAAGAGGGTACAAAATCTCATTGAAGAAAATCATGAAATATCAAGATACTATAAAACAAAGTCAAAAAATGAAAAAAAATATAGAATAAAATGTGAAATATCTCATCAAGGAAACAATTAACCTGGAAAGTAAGTAGAGGAGAAATAACTTAAGAATTATTGTACTACCTGAAAGTTGTAATCAAGGAAAGAGCCTAGACATCGTGTTACAAGAAATTATCAAGGAAAATTGCCCTGATATTTTAGATCCACAGAGTAAAACAGAAATTGAAAGAATTCACCAATCACCTCCTGAAAGAGTCCCCAAAATGGAAACTTATAGGAAAGAATTTTATAGCCAAATTTCAGAGCTTCCAGGTCAAGGAGAAAATATTATAAGCAGCCAAAAAAAAAATCCAGTTCAAATATCATGGAACCATCAACAGGTTCACCCAAGATTTAGCAATGTCTACATTAAAGGACTGAAGGGCTTGGAACGTGATATTCTGAAAGGCAAAGAAGCTAGAATTAAGATAAATAATCACCTATCCAACAAAACTGAATATAATACAATAAAGAACTTTCAAGAATTTCTGATGAAAAGACCAGAGTTGAGAGCAAAGTCTGACATAAAACACAAAACTCAAGAGAAGCACAAAGTTAGCCATGAAGAATAATCCAAAGGGACTCAAAAATGTTTAACTGTTTATATTGTATGTGGAAAGATGATACATGTAATTCCTAAGAATTTATCATTATTAGGGCAGTTAAAAGGAGTATAATTAGACATAGGGCATAAGAGTGAGTCAATTACTTTGAGATGATATCAAAAACAATGAATTTTCCATCTGGCCTCTTTTTTAAGGTATTATTTTCTTCAATATTGTATGTATTTCACCAATGAAGTGAGAAAGAAGGATGCATTGGTAGAAGAGAATGGAACAGATAGAAGGAAGAATATGTTCTCTTCCCAAAGAAGCATACAAGGAACAGCTTTTAAAGTAGAAAATAGGTAGCAAGGGGTAGTGTGAAATGCTTGAACCTCAGTCTCATTGGAATTGGTTCAAAAAGGAAAGAATATTGTTTCAAAGAGAGAAGACAAACTCAATTGGATATAGATGTCTACTTCACCTAATAGGAAAATAGGAGGGCATGCTCATTAAATTGACAGATGACATAAAATTGGGATGGATAGCTAACACAGCAGTTGACCATCAGGATCCTCTATGTCCCTGATCTAACCCCCCAAATTACACACACACACACACACACACACACGTACATATATATGTATATGTAAGTATGTATGTATATAGCTTGACAGTAAAACATTGGAATGAATGTTGGCATGATGGAATTTAGTTATAAGTGTTCAATCTTAGGTACACTAAAGTCACAAGTACAATGTGGATAAAGCATGGTTAGGTTACACTTGTCAAAAAAAAGACTACAAAATCCACATGAGTTAGCAATGGTGTTCATGACTTTCATTAACAGAGACCCAGCTTCTAGGCATGGGCAGGGGGAATTTTGATATTCTCAATGTTCCCTGCCCTTCTCAGATCATTTGGAGCATTTTTTCCAGTTCTGAATGCTACAATTTAAATGAGGAAGATGATAATGTGAAGAATTATATAGAGGAGGAGAACCAGAATGGTGAATGATCTTGAATCTATGTTGTATGTGGATAACATAGAAACAGGGCATACTTATCACTACCAAGTATATTACAGACTGTGGTATGGAGGGACTTTTTCTTTTATTTGGCCCCGGACAATAGGACCAGGACCAATGGGAAAAAATTGCAGAGGGAGTAAATATGAACTTTATTATAGGAAACATACACACACACATTTTGATTAGAGCTGCCCAAAAGTAGAATGAGATTTTGTAGGAGTTGTGCCTTCATTTTTGAAGATCTTCAATAAAAAGCTACATAACCCATTTGTTAGGTATGGCATACCAAGGATAGAAGTTCACTGAAGTCTTATCTAATGCTCAAATTCTTTGATTTTGTGAATGATGATGTAGATCTATGGGTGTCATCAGATATGAGGTCATTCAACCTACCATAGAGATAGAATAGACAAATATTGGTGATTGGTGATTTCTGCTGATGGGTACAGTAGCTACTGTATGTTGACCAGACATAAATAATATACATGTCTGCTGTCTTCTCAGAGCATACACCCAAGATTTGACAAAGAACCTACCAATACTTGTCAAATCTGAAGAATATTAGCCATTTCTCATGATTTATGTGGGCAAAAGTGGTATTGCTGACACTGATATCCTGTTATCTCTCAAGAGAGCCCCACTAGAAAAATTCCCAGCTAGAGGCCATCTTGCCTTAGCACCTAGGACACTAAAGTCTCTCAGAACTCTAATGATTTTATGAATTTACATTACTCATTTTAATTATACATTTCGGAATTCAATTGCTACAATATACTTTTCGGAACAATATATATTTTCACAGAAAATGGATTAACTTTTGGAATTCTAAGTGTGGTATTGATTATCTTAGATATCACAACTATATATTTAATTGTATGTACTATGGTCACTTCATAGGATTCCAATGGAAGTACAGAACCTTAAACCATACCAAAAGAAACAGCTGCACACCCATTCAAAACCAAACAGAAAACATGACATTTTAAAAAGGTACCTAAGAAGATTCAGAAGCAAATTTATTACAGGAATTATAGTAATCGCCATGTAGCCCATTTAGAGATATGAATTGCTCTTATTAGCTCACCCAATTTTAGTGATTTTATATCTTACTGTGAGTCAGCACGGCAAAAATGTATTTATGGTATTTTACTTGCTCCAACAATCTCCACAGCACTGTTAAAGTATATAAATCAATTAGGAAATATTAATAAGCAATATAAAACTATGCTGCATATTTGTCACCAAGATAATGTTGAGTCCTATGTAATGTCAAAATTGTGTATGCCTTGTCTGAAAACAAAAAAAAAAAACAACGTATGATTCCAAACAGCCATAGTAATAAAACCTGAAATGAGTGCTGATTCTAAAAAAAGGAGGCAAATTCAATGTACTATTCAAAGAAAATAATAGATGATTTTATTACCTGCTGGGAACTAGTCAGATCCAGTTTTAGCTTATATCATGAACTCTTCATATACACAGTAATACTTTCATCTTTTGAATAAATTGGATCCTGGTGTTTTACTCTCTGCTAATTCTGGTCTTAATACACTCCATTTCCATTCTAATTTTCTTGGTATTCTGTCCTAATTTTGTTCTCATTATTTTTTGTTCAAAATATATGACACATGTTTTTTCTTACTGTTGCATCTAACAAAACATCACTTAATGAAAATGGCCAAAAAACAGTGCATTTTTTATTTACAATTGTAGGAGTTAATACATATAAGAACATATATTCAAGTTTTATAGTAATTACCAAGTTATTTCAAAACAGTATACAGAATAATAACTGGCTGATATTAAGGGCCTAACAAATGCTTGCTGATTGATTGCTCTTAAGAAAAAAATACTCTACTGATGCTAAATGATCATCATTATCAGATTTTCATTATAATTCACTAATTAACTCTCCAGGAATCTGTAATTGGTAATTTATATGTAATAATTTAGACATGATATCCATGATTCTTAGTAACTCTCTATCTCCCAAGTTTGTTTTCAGACAAGTACTTTGTATACTATAAAGTGCCACATAAATTGTAATTTTTTTAAAAGATCAATTATATAATAATGTCTGTCTCTGAATTATATTCTAAAAGTCTCTTTTCTCTCTTTCATGAAAAGAAAAAATAGAAGAAACAATATAAAATCCAGGGAGTCAGAAAACTTGAAGCCTTTTATAATAATCTAGCTGCTAGTTCACATAAGACAAGAAGTAAAATTAATATAAAACTTGACTTCCAGCAATATTAAATATGTAAGTATAAAATAGATTATATGATGCTATGTTTTGTTTTAAATAACCTACAATTTCAAATTTAACCAAAAACTTATTATTTCTCACAAGAATGTTCAGGACAAACATTGTTCCTCTTACATTTTCAATTGACTTGTGTCTGTGCAATTTACCATGTGAATCTAGATCCAAAGCAATGGAAAATATGCCCAATGTAATGCAAAAACCTCACCCTCTAAGTCTACCATTCTTTTTAATTTTTTTATAAATTAAATTAATATCAAAGAGACACACATACATATAATTCACCATCTTTCTTTCAAAACTATCTTGTCTATCTGTGTTTTACTCTGAATAACTTTCAGTTGTCTCCTGTGCACCTAGTCTTCTCTTTTTCAGACCACACCTTTCCATAGCTGCTAAAACATTAAACGTTCTCCTGCCATATGGTTTATTTATTTTATTTTTAATTTATGGAATAAGACAAATATTTCATAACAACATAATAAAAATAGTTGCACATGAAGCTGCAAATCTATTATGTGCAACTTGCTATTCAATTTAAAAATATAGTAAATATGTGTAAATCTCCCATCTTTTTTTCTTCCCTCCCCCTCTCCCACTCTAGAGATGGTTACGATTAGGCAGAAATATATATATGAATGTGTGTGCATGCGTGTGTGTATGTGTAAAATCATTCTATACATTTATTTATCTGTTCTTTCCCTGTATGCAAATAGCATCTTCCTTCGTATGTCCTTTGTAGTTGCTTTGGGTATTTATAATAGTGAAATGACTTATTCACTCAAAGTTGTTCTTAAAGCAATATTGCTGTTACTATCTACAAGTTCTCTGGATTCCGTTCATTTTACTTTTCATTATTTCATGTAAGTCTATTCATGATTTTCTAAGGTCAACAAATTCATCATTTCTGATTTCTGATGATGCAGAATTCCATCACAATCATATACTATACTTTGTTCAGCTATTCTCCAAATGACAGTCTTGCGATTTCCAGTTCTTTGCTGTCACAGAAAAGGACTTTTATAAATATTTTAGAAGATATAGGTACTTTTCCTTTTAAATTGCCTTAATAATTATACAATTTACTTTAAAAAACAAAATAGAACAGAGCCTTCCCATTAGGGTCAAGCCCGGAGAAAAAAAGGCAATAACAATGAATTTTGGTATTTTAGTATCTGTTTCTGAGTATATAAAGAACCAGTTGGAAGCTTGGGCAAGTTAGAAAGGGAAGGCTTAAAGGAAAGGAAAAGGTTAATGGTTCATAGGATGATCAAGGAAGGAAAGAAGGATGGTAAGACAGGAAAAGGTCCAGAGTAAATTTCTGAATAAGAAGGCACCAAAAGAAGGTACCAAAAGAAGAATTGTCACCTACCATTTCCATTGCATTCCATCATACTCTGTCTGGCTGGTTCAACAGAATCTTAGATTTGGGAAGATTATAAGTTTAGAACTAGATGAAACTTTATGAAATCTTTCCATTCAACCCTTTCATATTATAGAAAAGGAAACTGAGGATCTATGAGGTGTGTGATCTGTCTAACATTACACAGATAGTGGTATCACATAGGAGCTAAAATCAGATCTTCTTATTTTGAATCTGTTACTTTTTCCAAAGCATCAGGCTCATTTGGCTTAGATCTAGCTGAAGCATAATTCCACTCTATGTCTCCAGCAACCATTTATCCAAAGATGTCTTGAAGACCTCTACTATTCATCAGATACTGATGGGAAATTCAATTTTTAGTCAGTCATAATTAGGAGGAATGTCCTTTCTACACTGAGATGAAATTTACTTTCCTGCAGCTCCCACATATTGATATTTGTATTTTTTTTCCTCTGTGATCAAGAAAAATAAGCCCAATTATTTTCAACATGAAAATGTATTAAGTTTTTGTGGGCAGCTCTCATCTCCCCAATGTGGTTTCTCTTTTGTATGTCTATAACACATCACTTATATCCAATGTCTTGGCCTCACTCACATTACTGCCATTCTGGTCCTCATAATATCTTGCCTAGATAATTAGAATGACCTTCTAAGTGATCTCCCTGCCTCACATATCTCCTTATTTCGATAGATCTTCCACATAAATGCCTAAATGATTTTCCTTAATTAAAAATCTGACCACATCAGTCCTCTACTCAGTAAGCTCCAATGGTTTCCTATTAACTCTAGGATAAAGTATAAAACCTTCTATGGGTCTTTATTTGAAAGTCTTTAATCATCTGGTCCTAACGTACTTTTCCCATTATATATACTACTCTCTGCACACTCTGTGCTTTATCTAAATGGGCCTTCTTGGGATATTTACTCAAGTCATTTTATTTCACACCTCCCATTCCCCATCTTTTTGTCTTTACATTGACCGTTCAAATGCAGATAGTATATTTTCTCCTCACTTCTACCTCACTGCCATCAAAATTCAGTTCATGTCATTCCTAATTTAAACTACTAGTCTCACTCCTCTCTAACCATCTTACATTTATTTTGTATTTCCTCTGTATATACTTATATATGCGCATGCTATCTCCCCGAAAAGAATATAAACTTCTCAAAAGCAAGATTTCCCTTCCTTCCTTCCTTCCTTCCTTCCTTCCTTACATGAAGCTGCAAATCTATTATGTGCAACTTGCTATTCAATTTAAAAATATAGTAAATATGTGTAAATCTCCCATCTTTTTTTCTTCCCTCCCCCTCTCCCACTCTAGAGATGGTTACGATTAGGCAGAAATATATATATGAATGTGTGTGCATGCGTGTGTGTATGTGTAAAATCATTCTATACATTTATTTATCTGTTCTTTCCCTGTATGCAAATAGCATCTTCCTTCGTATGTCCTTTGTAGTTGCTTTGGGTATTTATAATAGTGAAATGACTTATTCACTCAAAGTTGTTCTTAAAGCAATATTGCTGTTACTATCTACAAGTTCTCATGAATGTGTGTGCATGCGTGTGTGTATCCTTCCTTCCTTCCTTCCTTCCTTCCTTCCTTCCTTCCTTCCTTCCTTCCTTCCTCCTTTCTTTCCTTCATTCCTTCCTATTTATGGCTGGGTTGATTGATTAATAGCTTAAACATCTCTGATTCTTCAATTCATCTTAAGGCATTGTTTCTGGATCTCCTTGTATAAATGAAAAGCTTGTCAACATTTAGATGTAATATGATCTCCGGAACTGGACAGAATATTCCCAGTGTTGTCTTCCCACATCAGGATAAAAGGAGCCTATGCACCTTTAACATGAATACTATGTTTCTAAATGTCCGTGCTAAAATTTCATTAGCATTTTTAGTTTCTTCAGCACATAATAATTCACTCTGAAATCCACCAAAGTTCTTAGGTCACCCTTGCTATTTTCTTTCTTGTCTTCTTAAATATTTTTATTCTTTGTAAAACGTTTTTTCTCTTGAGTCTAGAAAGCAGTAGGATGCCTGGAATTTTAATATAATATAGAACAACATTTGGAGAAAATAATCTTAAAAAACAAGCATCTATTTGTCTCCAACTCAATACTAACCAAATTAAATCCAAGGACTTAAGATTTTTATTTAAGTATATCTTTTACCTCTGAGTCATCTCTCACTGAGTCATGAAGGAAGCAAAATTTTTGTTCAAACTATTTAACATTTGGAACTACCTCATCAAGAGTCTAACAACTGTTGTTTTTATTTCCTTAAATTCTAACAGAAGCTATAAACCATTTCTCCCTCTAAAAGTTTATTTCATTAGTAGTAAAGAGGGATGACTATGCTATATTTTATTATTTTTCCATTTAGTCTTCAAGGAAGGAAGGAAAAAAAGGAAAGGAACCAAATAATTATGTGGAAGACAGATGATGTTACTATCCCCATATAATATTTGAAGAAAATGAGGCTTGTAGAGATTAAATAACTTGCCCAGGGTCACAGAGCTAGTCTGTGGATGGATTTGAACTCAGGTCTTCTTGACTCCAGGCTCAATGCTCTATCTACTCTATTATTTAGCTTCCTCTAAATGTATTTATTATGATGATAATATTTACTATTTCAAAAAATACTATGATTAAAACCTATATATTGTAAAAATAGAGATACAATCAATTTGTGCTTTTTAGAACCATAGAACATTCTCTACTTTTTTAACTTTTTGAACTTCCTGATAACTCACATGTTCTAATTCTACTCTATCTGCTAAAGTCTCTATTGATATCAGATGTTCATTCTTAATGGTTTGTTATCCAGAGTCAAATTTTTCATTTGTTTTAACTACATTTTTGCTTTTAATCTATTTTACTCAATAAGAGAGAATTGGCTCTTAAAATGAAGGATTTCCTTTAACATTTTTTTGAAAAAAATATATTAAGAAATAAGCAATAAAAGATACCAAAAACCTCCATCCTTTTTTCAAGGTGTTAACAACCTCTCAATGAAATAATACTGGTGTTAAGTATTTTCTTCACTTAAAACATATACTCCAACTATACATCTGGTCGAGAATTGAAATAATTGGTTAGTAGGAACTTGAGCTCCTGCCTTGTAAATTTCCTTTAAAAGTCCACAGGGTATCATGGAATTGAAATTCATTCTGTAAGCTCTGGAGAATTGCTACATGAAATTTTGCCTTAAGCAAAATATTTTCAAATGACAGCTTTTATGAAAGATGATAACTGAAAACTGACTGTGGAAAAACTTTTTTTCCTTTCTTTTTCTTTTTAATTCATTTTTCCCTCTGAAAGAAAAAGAAACTGCTTATGGTAAATGGTAGTACTTTAATAATTTTAGCTGTCACCATGTCATAATCATAGTGATGTAGTCATTATAATGATGCCTTTCACCAAGCTATTAGTGCATTCTTTCTAAAAAAGTAAGAAATGAAATTCTTCCTTATGTTTATGAAAATTTTAAAAACAAAAGTAGCCATTATTTTCTTCACTAAAGAAAATATGAAACTATCTAATTATTTGAGGATAATATTTCCAAAAAGGAGCTTATCAATGAACAACAAATATTGATTAGACACTTGCAGATGGATCACTTATTCCTATCCTAGCATCCTATAGAAAACGCTAACATCCATATGTTATTATCTGGTCCTAACTTCACTGCTTGAAATTGGATTAGTCACTTAAAATCATAGTATATTAGAGTATGCATGTATCTTTATTGTCTTCTGGAATAGATGAAACAGAATTTAATTACTTCATTAGATAGCAAACAATATTAGAACAAACTAAAAAAGAATAAAAAGAAAAGAAGATGTAAGATATTTGATATAGTAACAACAAAAAACTGACCTGGAAAACATGTCAAGGAAAGTTAATTTAGTAAAATTTGACTCACTACCTTCCCCCAATAAAATAGATTATACAGTATTTCAAGAAAATACAGATAGTTTAGAGCTACTAAAAGCAGAGGGTAGAGTCAAGACAGAATGAATCTACCAATTATTTCCTGAAAGAAACACCAAAGAAAAAAGTCCCAAAACTTCATAGGAAAAATCCAGTGCTATCACATCAAAGAACAAATACTGCAAGA
Organism: Bettongia penicillata ogilbyi; assembly: GCA_023548195.1. Classification (NCBI taxonomy): domain Eukaryota; kingdom Metazoa; phylum Chordata; class Mammalia; order Diprotodontia; family Potoroidae; genus Bettongia; species Bettongia penicillata. The sequence continues at coordinate 197,524 of JAJHZJ010000320.1, forward strand.
ACAAAGTACAGAAAGAAGCAGTATAATTTTCAGGGGACAACAGCCAGAATTAAATAAGACCTGACAGCTGCTATGTAAATGAGAGATCTTGAAATAAAATATTTTAAAAGACAAATGAAATCGTGTATAAGAAAAATAACTTACTCTGAAATACTGACTGTGAACTAATAAGAAAAGAAAAGCAACTTTAATAGAAGTGAATAATTTTGAGTATCTCTATGAAGAGAGTAGTTAGAATATTGAAATATAAACACAGCTGTTAAATGAAATTCAGAAAGGTAAATTTATTTGAGCAATTGGATATGGATGCATGATAACTTAGGAGAGATAATATTCATGATGAGGTAGCAATGGAGTCTCAGAAGGAGTGGCAAATAGGAGAATCAGGAGAGAGTGTGCAGTATGAGAATTAAGGAGAAGTGCATAACCAGAAGGATAAGGTGGACACATCCATTTCAAATACAGTAGAAAAATCAAAAAGATGATTTAAAAAAGGCCAAAAGATTCGGAAAGTAATAGATCATTGATAACCGTAAAGAAGAGCAATTTAAGTTGAATGAGCATGTCAAAAGTTATGCTGCAGAAGGTTGAGAAGAGAGGGGACAGATTTAATACAGAGGCATCTTTCTCTAGGAGTTTGACAGAGAAAGGTAGGGTATCAATAAGAACTTTAGAGTTTAGTGTTTTAAGTTTTAAATTTTAGTTTTAAGTTTGGGAGAGACTAATGCAGTTGTGAAGTCAGTAGGGAAGAAATCAGGCAGATAGGACAAAGTTAAAGATTGGAGATAAGGGGAAGAGGAAATAGATACAGCACCTCAAACTATATTAGAAAGCAGCAGTCAACAAAGCTATCTGGCATTGGTTTAAAAAGTACTGAACTAGATCAAAAGGTGAAAAAAAAGAGATATATCAGACATAGGAAAAGGGAGATTCAGAAACAATGGAACCAGAATTTTATAAACCAGAAAAAAATTATTTAGGAAAAAACTTCCTTTTCAGTTAAATCTTCTAGGAAAATAGGAAAGCATTCTATCACAAATTAGACCTGTATCATACAACATATTCAACAATAAATTTCAACTGGATTTGTGATATTAAATATTTAGTATGCAATAAAATTTTGAAGAGAAGTTTATCTTCATCCTTTCATGGCTATGGGCATGAGATATATTCTTAAAGAAATAAGGGATAGAGGCAATTACAAAAATGAGATATGCAACTTTGATAACATGAAAAAGAAGCTTTGTGAACAAAGAAAATTAATGCATTGAGGATGAGAAGAAGTCAACTGGGAAAGTATCTTAGTATAAAATTTATCAGATAATGGTTGGTATGCAAGATATATAAATAACTAAATATACAAATGAAGATATACACAAGTGTATTTCTATTATGTGTATTTATGGATATGTGCATGTATATATACATCCATACACACATACATATATACATATACATATGCATATATTTACATGCTAAGGGGATTTAACATAATAAGTTTTGGGTTTTCCACTATCAGTTCATGCATTTATACATTTAGAGCATTCTGAAGGTCAAATCATCTTTGAGGTGGTACCTCATAGGAAACTGGGAATGATGACTAAAGATGGAAATAGTCATTGTGGGAATATAAGCACACTAATGCATTTTTTTGGAGTTGAAAATTAGTGTAATCATTTTGGAAAAAAATATAGAATTATTTAAATAAAGTGACTAATGTGTCCATACTCTTTGACCTAGTGATTACAAAATCAGATATATAACCCATGAGAGAACTGATAAGAAAAATGTCCCCATACATATCAAAACAATTAGTCAGACTTTTTATGGTAGCAAAGGACTGGAAACAAACTAGTTCATAATTCCAGGAAAGGCAAAACAAACTGTGCTATTTGAATATCATGTGATATTCATGTGCTATAAGAAACACAATGAAGGTAAAGAATCAGGTGAAGACTTACAGGATCTGACTCAGAGTTAAGTAAAACCAAGAAAACAATACGTACACAAAGACAAACAATGGAAATGAAAAGAATAACCATAACAAATTCAAAAGTGAATGTCTCAAAAGGACAAAAAATAAATATGGGCCTCCAAAAAGGAAATATGAGAAGATACCACCCCATCTACACACACACACACACACACACACACACACACACAAACACATACACATTTGAAGAAATGAGAGGTCCACCTATGAAAACTGATATATAGTTTCCGAAATTTTTGATGTGTTGAAAAGTCTTCCTGCTTTTTCTTTTGTTTCTTCCCATTTTATTTCTACCTTATCTCTTTAAAATATTATTTATTATAGATGATCCCTCTCTGGAGGGGGCAATGGATTGGGATAGTAGAGGAAATTCTGATGATGTTAAAAATAAAGATCAATAAAATTATTTTGAATGCAAAAGTGTTTTATCTCTGGATGGAACATTTTGTTTGGTTCAGATGCAACAGTAGACTCCAAAATTGTTCCATTAGCAAAATCCTCATGAATTCAAATAAACAATATGTTAATAAAGAAAAATTGAAGACTGAATTATGTGTCATTAATAAAAATACAAGACTTTATGATTAAAAAATCAAAAATTATACAATGTATCATTGTAGGTTTGGTATCTAATGGAAAACTAAAAATACACAATTATGAGAATTATACTCCAGAAGTCCACTATGCAGGGGTAGGGAACATGCAGGCTCAAGGTCTAAGGTTGGCCTTTACATCCTCAAGTGCGGTCCTTTGATTGAATCCAAACTTTACAGAACAAATCCCTACTTAATAAATAGAATTTTTTTGTGAAGTTTGGATTCAAAGGACTGCTCTTGAGGACCTAGATGGCCATAGCTGTCCTTGAGGCCACTAACGACAAATTCTTCTTTTAAAAATATAAATACCAACATACCCTTGAAAATTCAAAAATAAAACTATTTTGACCATAATTATTATTACAGATATAATTTTACCCATTATGATCTAAATATGTATTAAAGTGCAAAAAATAAGTCATATTTTTAACAGATTTCATGATAGTAAATGCTAGTAATCTCCAAATTATATGGAATGAAAAACTGTTGACATATAAAATCCGGGAAGAAGAAACTAAAATCTTACAGGGAGAGGAAAAGGTACTTGTCACATGTTGCTAATCTAGACATTAATAAAGTTAGCCCAAATATACTTCACAAGAATCTGTAGAATATGAGCTTATGTTCCAATGCACATGTGATAGATACTGAATTAAGTCTTGGAAACAGGGGGAAAAAAAGAGAATAGTTTCTGTTCTCAAAGAGCTCATGATCTAAATAGTGAGACAACAGGAAAATAACTAAGTACAAATAAGATACATACAGTATAAATAGGGAGCAGGTGCAAAAGGTATTTACAAAAATTAAGAAGCCCTGGGACAGGCTTTTTGTAAAAAGTTGGACTTTTACCAAGACTTGAAGGAAACCAGGGAAGCTAGGAGGCAGGGATGAACAGAGTGAGCCTTTTAGGCATGAGAGCAGCCAATGAAAATTCTCTGATTTAGGAGATAGAGCCACACGTGGAAGAAACAGTAAAGCAACTCAATGCCATGAGGAGGCAAGTATTCAGAAGGGAATAAGGCACAAAAAGGGAAGGGTGGGTTATGAAGTTTGAATGTCAAAGGATTTCATAGTTAAACTTGCAATAGAAAACCTATAACTGATAGGCTGCATTCTAGAAAACAAATTTGATAGCGGAGTGTAGCAGAGACTGGACTGGTGAGAGACCTGAGGTAAGGAGACCAACTAGCTACTTCAAATCTGCTTATATTGTTTTATGTGGATAACCAAATAATATGCAAAACAGCAACTCAATTAATGTAAGGATTCATATAGCATTGTCAGGAGCAGATAAATGCTACATTCTCCTACCCACTATGCACACACACACACACACACACACACACACACACACACACTTCAAGTGTACAATCATATATTTATTTGCCTCCAGCAGTAGTTCATGAATGAATTCAAATATCACATTGAAAACAATTGGGATTGATTAAGATAAAAGGCCTTCCAAAATGAACGTGAATTTCTCTCTTTAACCAGCCTATTGGTTATACTCTGGCTCAGAATTAAAAGCTCTCTGATAACAAAGAGTTAAAATTTCTTATATGTGAAACTTACATGAATAGAGAAGTTAAATGTCATATTGATTTTTTTAAGAAGCTAAATAAACTGGTTTCCTTCATCTTGATTTTTATTTGATACAATAATGACTATGTATTTATAGTAAAAATGAAAATAAATAAGCATCCTCATAACACCTGCTGAGATCTTACCCCTTCTTAAAGTTAATGTTACCATTCATATTTTAATAGGAATTAATAGATTGAAAATACTTATTTGACTTTACATAACCTTTTAGATATATATATATATATGCATGTATATATATATCTAAAGTTATTATATATTATATTATAAAGTTACCATAGTTTTATAAAAAGTGACATTATCATCTACCTAAACGAATTCTAAAGCTTAAGTTCTCTTCTGAGTAGTGTATTAAACACTCACTTTCAGAAAATAATAGGCAAATAAGGTCACCATAATTTCTTCAAAATTTTAAGCTTTATCTAAAGCACTCAATCTAATTTCAAGTGAATTTCAAGGTTTTAGAAATGCTTTACCCTATCAAATCAGACATGCCCCCGATAATCCACTTTTTTTACCTTCCAGTTAATTAAGGAAGCAGAAAGATAGAATTTCATTTTCAAAGATTACACCACAGATAGAACAGGAATGCTGTTTACTGAAAGAATAACTTGTTTATTAGAGTAGCTTTTAGAGATGTAGGAGTAGACTAGTAAATATTTAACAACTGACCCTTTGGGTGGGTGAATGTACACAGGATACACTTTTAAGTTTAACCTGCATTAATAACATTTTTCTCCATTGTGTTAGCTAGTCTAGATGATCAACAAAACAGTAAGTCAAGCCTTGATTTGTAGCAATTGTGATTTCTGAGGTTCAAATTCTAATACTAAAAAACTTCCAATAGACTGGAGCCAGCACCTATTCTTTAGATGAACAGCTAAGCTACGTTGCATTTTTTCCTTTTCAGTTTGTAAGAAAAGTATAAAAATCCCCCATGAAGATTTCCCTAACTTTCAAAGTGGTAGTTGCAGGTGACTGAGGTAGTCACTGTTTCCTTAGGGTTAATGGACTCGGAAGAGCTATTTGGCAGAGATGCTTTTTCTTAGTATCCATTCTCTCATAAATTAACGAGTCAAATCCTATCCACATAATGGTTAATCTGGTTATCATGACATATGAAAATGGGTATCTTTCTGAAATGAGAAAAACAAAGGAAAAGACCTTAAATGTCAAAGAAACGTGAGCTGTTCTTCTAGTTGCTGGTCTCTTTATTGTCTGAATATAGTGAAAGCGAAACAAGTATTAGGTTGAAACCAAATGTTATGTAATTATAAACAACAATGGCCCTGGAGAAGGGATGCGGAAATGCACTTTTCTCCTTGCCCTGAAGAGGTAAAGAATTTGGGTGTGTAACATTACATATACTCTGAAATGCGGTCATTGTGTTGGCTGGCTGGTTTGGCTTTCTTTTGGGGTGAGGGGGTCACAAATGGAGAGGCTTGGTAGTTGAAGCTAGGAAGAATAGAAATGACTAATATAAAAATAAAGGTCATTAAGAAAATGTTGAAATAAAATAAATAACAGGAGATCATTTTTAAATGGTAATGCCATGTCCTTTATTAAAGTTGATAAATACTATTTGAATGTCTCATGTATATATAATAAGAATGAAATTTTCTCGTTAGAAGGACATTGCATGTTTCTAATGATTTTTATTTTGGAAGAATTCAAAGGAAATTTGAAAAAAGTTAATTTCAATATGGTATATAGCTTCAGTAAGGAAATTACAGGGAAAGTGAAATGGAGAAGAAAGTGGAAAAAGGAGAGAATGAAAGTGAGGAATGAAGGAAAATGTAATACATAAACACATATAGTTTACATCCCAGTGATATATTTTTATATATATTTTTATATATGTGTATATATATGTATCTATCTATCTATCTATCTATATATATATATAGAGAGAGAGAGAGAGAAAGAGAGAGAGAGAGAGAGAGAGAGAATTTTCTAATGCCCCAGTTTTGAACATCTGGGTACTGAGTAATCAAAAACATGATTTTGTGACCCTCAACCTTAAGCATGATCAAATGAGAACATATTTAGCTGAATCATATATATGTGTATATGTACATATGTGTATATGTACACACTTATATGAATGCATGTACACACAAATATATACATAACACAGATACGTGCATATACACACATATGTTTATATGTATATGCATACATACACACATATATACATGTATGTACATATATATCCACACACATGTATCTATAATGTCTAGAGGATTTAGAGGCCTGGATTTATGTTGAAAAAAAAATAGACCTACCTTTTGGCTTAGCCATATGCAGAAAAATTATTCTGTTGGATTAAAAAATAGCTTCCAAAATTAACAGTATGTATACATTCATTCCAGTAAGAAAGTCAACAACTGTACTCACTATCTTATTCAGTAATTATTCTGCTTTCAATTCCACAAAAGCAATCTATCCTACTTAAAATGTGTATTACAAAATCATCATTATCATTCATAATGAATTCACATCATTTATTATACATGACTAATTATTTATTTTATATGTCTTCTAGTTTAACTATGGTGTGCATACAGGTACTATTTTATGCCTGTCTATCTTTAAGAAAAATGAGATCCTTGCTTTCAAACTTTTGTTTAATCATAATTGCATTTTTAACACAAATTCATGTGAAACATAAATTAAGGATGAAGTAGGATTTTTTTTCGATCTTTTAATGACTTATTTTCTTGTCCTGTTTTAAAAATAATGTTATTCTAACAGAGTTTAACACAATTTCTAGATGTGAAACAAAGAAATACCCCCACTGATGCAAGTAGTGATATTTTATATTTTATAATAGGAAGAAGCTTCACAGGATATACAAGTTGGGTAGGGGGATTGCTGATATCATAGCAAATTATTTGCTGAAGGAGAGGCCTGCATGTTAGTCTCATTAAAGAAGAAATGTTTTTTTTTAACAGCTTATGATATGAAAAATTACAAATGAGACAATATTAAAGAGATATCTGAAAGCTTAGGTAGCCCTCAAATTCTAAAAGGTAGAATAATTCTGAATTTCAATGTAGAAATTAATAGTATTAGTAACTTCAAATCAGCTGCTCAGGGCTAATCCCCGGCCTTCACTTGGCTACTAAACCAAGCGGGGTCTTCGCCCAATATTCCAGGCGGTACTCTAACACAGGGCCCAATTCCTTACCCCAGACTTCACTTGGGATTTCTTACCCTTATTCCAGGTCTTCGGACGTCTCCGGCCCCTGCCGTACGGGCCCCTGCCGTACGACCGTGTGGCCTAGCTGCGCGACAGGGCTATCCCCTCCTCCATGGAGGGAACAATGACTACACGCCCACCCGAGGATGTCTGTGCTCTTCACTTTATTAATGGCATCCTTCTACATCTTGGTTACATCTCTCCCTAATCCCTCCCCGACAGCTCCTTATATCCCCAGCCAGAGCCCCGCCCATGTTCCTCCCTGAGGGCAGAGCCAGCTCCCTGACGGTGGAGCCAGCTCCTGAAGGCTGGTCCAGAGCGTGGCCCCTAACAATCAGCCAATAGATTATATTATTATTTATAAATTAAAAATATCTGAGCCACTTTAAGCATACTCTAAATTATTATTCAATTTAGTGAATATATATCAAGTATATCTTGTGTAATGCATTTCGCTAGACACCGGTAATAATAAAGATGGAGCAGGAGATTTTAGTTGTGAAGGAATTTATACTTTAGTATTAGGACTAAGACAAAAATACAAATAATTCTAATACAATTCTTGATAAGGTGAATGCTTAGAAGAGATTCAAATTGAATAGTTATGAGAGATTCTAGGAGGAAGACATCACTTAAAGCTTGAGGATGGAGGTGTGGGGAGGGATCAGAGAAGGTTCCATTCCTCAGGAGGCAGAGTAAGCAGTAAAGGGGAGAACAAAATTCTGGGCCTAATTCTTCCCAGTAAGGAAGAATTTGTTTCCAAAGTCAAAAGGATTGACACCCTGAGAGGAAATGCAACATGAGAATTTATGATGGCTAGAGAAGAAAAAGCTTAGCATAGAATGAAATAAACACTGGATTTGGGGAAGACAAAATTCAAATGGCTTAGGAGAATAACAAGATCCCATGGCACAAATTCTACAAGGAAATTTGCCTGACTAAATAGAAGAACTCAAATTACGTTAATGGTCTATGTCAAATTTGATGCTGTATTCACTAGATGTGAATGATGAAGGTTCCATATTTAGCAATGATCTATTAAAATCCAATTTAGCCGTGACTGGATGAAGCATTCTTTAGGCTTGATGTGGTTTTATTGTTGTCTTTATATACATATATTTAGTGCATCTCCTGTGTAAAGTTCAGGATCCTACTTATAAGGAAAAAGAACCGAGGAGATAATAGAAAGGAAGCCACTAGGAACTGGTTAACATTGAGATAATACTTCACAGAGAATACAGATAAAAATGGGAATGTAGAAATGGATGGAAATAGAACACTGGGGAAAAAACCCAAAAAAACTTTAACACCCTAAGTTTGAGAGAATCTCATAGTTCTAGAAACAGTTTCACTCCCAGCACCAACTCTTACCAAAAAATATATAAGAAATAAACAAATAGAGAGGTAGAACCAAAATTCTTCCAACCCATGACAACTTAGGAGGTCAGAAAGAGTGATCTGTGACAGGAAGTAGAAGCTTTTCAGAAGCACACATGGATAAAACACCAGTGGTGGGAATAGCTAATAGTGACAGAAGTTCTCAAGTCAGAGAGGTGGAAACTAATCATTAAGTGATTACAAGGAACCTCTGTGCTAGACCAGATGTTGTTCGACAATTCCACTTCCTATACCCAATTCCATATCAAAGTTCAAGAGGAGAAAGCAGAACTTTCAGTCAAGAAAGAAACCTGAGGGGCAATATCACTTTTGGATACAAGGGATCAGGGCCTCAAGCATCACTTCTAGTGCCAAGGGAGTAGAGGTTCTGAGAAGCAGTATCCATTGCAATTTCAGTGCATTGCAATGAAGAGCTATTCCTGGGTAAGGAACAGAGTGCAGTCCAGGAGAGCAATGACCACACTTCTCCTCAGATCGCACCACCCTGGAAGCAGTGAAAACTTCCAAACCTCAGAACTAACTCTCAAAAGAGCAATGCGAAAAAGCCTGCCGTTTGAGACATTGCCCTTTCCTACCCATGCCAGAAAAAGAGCACAATTTAAAATAAAGTTCAGATTGAAGAAATAGTGGAAAAATGAGCAAACAACCAAAAAAATAGTCTGACAATTAAAAAAAACTACTTTGGTCACAGAGAAAATCAAGATACAAACTCAGAAGAAGACAATGAAGTCAAAAGAGCTGCAGGCAAAGCCTCCTTGAAAAATGTGAATAGGACACAAGCCTCAAAAGAATTCCCAGAAGAACTAAAGTATGAGTTTCAAAGTAAAATAAGAGTGGAAGACAGTGGCCATGAATATTTCAGCAAAATTCCAAATCTCAAAATAAGACAGACTCTCCACATAGAAGACAGAACCAAAATATTCAGATAACCAAATACATCCTAGTAACAAAAATTTATACATAATAACAATACAGAGAAGACCATCTTCAAGCCTTTCCTGCGCTAGGCTTCCCACAAACCATTAAACAAATCACAATCACTTTCACTTCTGCTAGCCAACTAGCTGCCTGCTTGCCTACATCCTTTCTAGCTCTGACTAGACCCTGACCAATTTTCTCTCAGCTCTGTTCTAGCTCTGCCTCTTCCTGTTCCGCCCTTCCTGCTCTACTCCCTTCCTGTTCCATGTGACTTAACAATAAGCAATATTTCAGGAAATTAGGTAGGACAATAGTCCCAATATCCTAAAACAGTGGGATAAAATAGAAATGCAAGAATCTACTGATCACCATCTGAAAGTGATTTTAAGATGAAAACTCTCAGGAATATTATAGTCAAAGTTCAGAGCTCTGAGGTTAAAGAGAAAATACTTAAAGCTACAAGAAAGACACCAGTAAAATATTATGGAGTCATAGTATGGATTGCACAAGATTTAGCAGCCAACATGTTCAAGAACTAGAGAGCTTGGAATATTATATGCTCAAAGGTAAAAGAACTGGAATTATATCCAAGAATAACCTACACCCTCAAAAGTAAGTATAATCTTTCAAGAGAAAAAATGTATATTTAATAAAAGAGAATTTTTAAGCAATCCTGAGGAAAAGACCAGAGTTGAATACAAAATACAACTTTCAAGTGAAAGACTAAAGAGAAAAATAAAAATGGAAACATAAAAGATAAATTATAAGGGACTCTAATATTAAACTGTGCACTTTTTCATATGGGAAGATGATACATGCAACTTCAAAGAACTTTATAATTATTAGGGTATTTAGAAAGATTCTCTATAGAAAGAGGGTATGGAGGTGAGTTGATTATCTTGAGATGACATATAAAAATGGATAAATTAGAAAGTAGAATTAGAAATTGAGGAGGGAGAAGAGGGAAGGGAAAGGAAGAGTCATGCAAGGAAGAGATTTAGGAAGGGAAAATTCTCTCAATACCTATATACAAACACAAGAACAAAATAAATTGAGAGGAATCTCAGAGGGCAGGCACTAACATTAAGGAATATCAGGAAGGGTTTTTTGTAGAAGATGGGATGCTAGGGGAGCTTTGAAGGAAGCCAGTGAATCCTGGAAGTGAAAGAGAGGAGGCAATAAACACATTTAAGGTCAAGAATTCAGGGTTGCAATTTGCTCCACTGGAAGAAATACCCATATCTATGAAGTTTCATATATATATATATATATATATATATATATATATATATATATATATATATATATATATATGTATGTATATATATATACATATATATATATATGAATGATCAAATATGCAAGTAAAAGATGGGGGGGAGAAATGACTAGATAACTGATATAATAAACAGAGAAGTTTTTAGTGAATTCCATATTCAGAATGAGTCATCAAATGTAAGTTCTATCAATAAGTGCTTGGACTGAGTAAGGCAATTATTCCAATGTATTCTGTGGTGAGTTGTAGGCATTGCACGTTAACACAGATAATGTTATAAGATGGAACATACCAAGGAATTTGACCAGGATGGGGAGAAAATGTTTTGCCTAAAAGAGAGGCTGTTTTCATATCTTGAGAGAATGGAGGGAGGTACTGGGTACATGATACATGTTTTAATATATTTGAAAGGTTTGCTTTTAAAAAAAGAGAAAATACATTTGTTCTACAAAGGATAAAACAAGAGATATATAGAGAAATTATACACTTTACCATAAGGGAAAACAAATTCTAAAAAAAAAAAAGGCTCATAGTCAAAAGACCAAATAGGTTATTTCAAACAGTAATGAATGGATTCACGAAAAAATGGGTCTTTAAGCAGGGATGAGATATACACTTGTTGGAGAATTAGTAAAGATAGTTCTTTCAAACTGTAATAGTCTGATCTTGAAGGCAGAGGAAAAAATGTAGTAGATGGAAATTTGGAAATTTGGAAACCATTCCTGGCTTGGACAATGGTATAGGCAAATGCATGGAATAGAAAAGAAGCTGAAACCTAGAAACAAGCAGTATTCCAGTATGATTGTAATAATAGAGTGCTGAAGGAAAGTGGCAAGCACTAGAAAAAAAGCAGATTAGAATTAGTTTTTGGAGAAACTTGAATACTTAGACAACTGTATTCTATTTAGTAAGCAGTGAGGAGCCACTTACAACTTTGTATCTAGGGCTTATCTGTCCATTTGAAAGATGAGTAATTTTCTAATGAAAATGTACTGACTGATCTGATAAACTATAATAAAAACCATATCCCTTCAATTAGGATGCTTAAGATACTTGGCATAATAGTTAAAGAAGCTAAAATTCTTGAAACGCAAATATTTCCATCATAACTGTATCATCTGTCATATCCAGGATAAAATGATTTTCTATTTAACACTTGAAATTAATCACAAATATATCTTTACCAATTCTGTTTTGCATTTAAAGAAAAATTGTAACAAATAGAATGACATTGAGTCTACGTTTCCTTGTACTCTTACAGAATATATTTTCCCATTGTGAAAAAATACCACAATCTTAGTTTTTACTTCCTATCATCTTTCCAGAAAGGATACTTTTTATTCCATACAACACTGAGCAAAAAGAAGCTTATTTGAAGCTAAAGTAACACATCACATAACACATGGGAGGTCAGATAAGAATTCAAATCCAGCATGTGGGAACATTTATAAAGATATTATTTTCTAAAATCTTACCTGGTAAGTTAAAGTGATATATACCTGATGGAAAAGCAAAAAACAAAACAAAACAAAAAAAAAACAACAACAAAAAAAATAGATGAAAGATCTTTTGTGGCATCCGATTGTAGTTGACACTGTGCAAGGTATAGAAAACAGAATTGGGTTCCTGGAGCTCTTATCTACTGAAACTAAGCTTTTCTTATCTCTACTTAATGCTCAACAGAATCCTCCTCTGTTTTTTAATATAAAAAGTATTTAAAGATAACTGGAACTAAAGTCCCTACTTATTTAGGACATAAGTACTTAAAAGTACTGACTAGTTTTAAGGATCCTGAAACTCTTCCTAGTTTCTTATAATAAAAACTCTGGATTTTAAGATTATGGAGATTACTAAATAGTAAATATAAAATGTAATTCCCCCTCCCTAGTCCAAATAAATGCTCAATTTAAATCTATAAAGGTTCTTAGCAGTTGGAGTTAACTGTCTGAATATTAAAGGATTTGGAAATATATTTTGACAGAATGACAATGCTTTTCCCCTCTGCCCCTCATTAATTGACAGGGCTATTGTGAAAGGGGCATTATTTCAAGATTTTATACTAGGTGAAAGTGTAGGTTCATAAGCCAAAGTTTTCCAGTCTGTGCTTTTTATAAAATCAAGACCATTTATAGTAAACATTCCACATGCTTAGTATGACTAACTTGCAGCTCCACAGGCTTTGTCATTAAAGGTCATGGACATTTGTTTCCAGTAGGCTTATTTTGGATATATTTATTCATAGGGGTGAAAAAAATCATGTTACATAATATAGAAGATGCTTCTAGTTTAAAAAAAGCAACACTACTATTTTTGGATTGAGCTTAAAAATACGTATGTGTATTTTTCAGTTTGAAAAAGGATTATTTCCTTATATGACACATTTTTTGTCTTATATTTGGTTATCCCCCTCCCCATTTTGAGGATCATGAAAACAGTTAAAAACACAGAGAAAGATAATCAATCCTTACTTGTTTCCTTCATTCTTAAAAGTGAGGTTAAAAACAAGGATTGGTTTCTGGAATGGATCAATAATTTCATTCATTATAGTATATACCTGAGTGAGGAAATACCTTTGACTAGCCCAGGTTGGCACCTTCACTACATTTTTTATTTTTATAGTATTACCTATAGCAGGGTTTCTAAAACTTTTGCCAATGGTGACTTCTTCAGCACTTCTTAAACTGTGGGTTATCACACCAATCCACAGTTTAAGAAGCACTAACGAAAGGCATTGAGATGTTAAGTGACTGGATCAGGGTCACACAGTCAGTTTGTTTCGAAGGTGAAACTTTAAACCAAGACTTCCTGATTTTATGGTCAGCTCTCTATTCATACTATATCTTGGGGCTGAGGGGGGAAGAAAAAAATCATCAAATAAACACAAATGTAAATTGATGGAATGCCCTGCAATCAATAATTAATACTGTTATTTTTGTTTTTATCACTAGCTCATTGTATAACCCTAGGTAAGCCAATGAGTTTTAATACCCAGGGAGGAGAAAATAAAGATCTATTTGCAAAATCATGCCATGTTATAGCTCAAAAGAAAAAGCAAGGAAACTTTCTGTAATGTCCTACTTCATGTAAGGAAGTAAATGAACAAAAATCACTACTATTGAAAATGTGAGAGTTGGTTTAGTTTACAGAGATTGGAACCAAACATCTGGCTTGACATCCTGGATTCATCCAGACCAAAAATTTGAGAAAGGAAAGTAATATTCTACAATGATTAATGATAATAGCAATAAAAATAAATTTAAAGTTTGTCAAGTATTGTATAAATATTATCTCATTTGATCCTCAAAGAAACTTGAGAGATATGTGGTGCTATAATTCCTATTTTACAAATGAAGAAACTGAGGTAGTCAGTTTAAGTGCCCTATCTTTTAGCTTGTAAGTGACTGGGTTTGGAGTCAGATATTCCTGACCCTAAATTGAGTATTCTATCTATTGCACCACTCTAGCTGCTTATGAATGGAAAGGAGAGATGCTGACCTTTATCTTAGTGTTCTAAATACTTTGCTAGACCTAGGGCTACAAGTACAAAGAATAAAACTACATTTTATTAAGTAGCTTAGAATTTACTGGGGGAGATGAGCCCTTCCATTTAGTGTGTGTATATATGTTTATGTTTGTATGTATGTGTGTGCTGTGTTTGTGGAGAAGGCAATAAGCAATTATATAGCACCTACTATGAGCCAGGTGTTGTGCCCAGAAGTTTACAAATATTATCTCTTGTGATCCTTCAGAACTCTGTGAAAGGGGGTTCTGTTGTTACTCATTTTATAGTAGAGGAAACTGAGGCAAACAGAAGCTAAGTGACATGCTCAGGGTCTCATAGTAAAAGTCAGAGGGAAGATTTGAACTCAGGTTATCCTTATTCATGATCTGGCACTTTATTCACTATGCCATCTAGTTGCTTCCATATGTACTTGTGTGTGTGTATATTATATGTATATAATATATATATATACACAAATATATACATGCACATATCTATATTTTTGTAACATAAATACTAAATGAAAATATACAGAGGTATACGAAATAGTTAAATAAAATAGCTTTAAGTTCATCTGGAAGAACAAATGTCAAGAATATCAAGGAAATCAATTAAAAACAAATGAAGGAAGGTGACAGTACTACCAGATCTTGAACTTTATTACAAAGTGGTAATCATCAAAACAACCTAGCTGCCTAAGAAAAAGAGTAGTAGATTGGTAGAATAGTTTGAGTAGACAAGACACAGTCATATATGATCACAGAAATCTAGTGTTTAACAAATCCAAAGGCTCAAGGTTTGAGATTAAGAAATGACTATTTGACAAAAATTACTGAGAAAACTAGAAAATAGTTTGACAGAAACCAGGTATAGGCCAACATCTCACACCATGTGCCAAGAAAAGTCAAAATGTGTACAGAACATAGATATAAAGAATGTTATTATAAACAAATAAGAGGAGCATAGAATATTTTAACTGTCAGATTGATGGATAAGGAAAAAATTTCCATCCAAAAAGGGACAGAAAACATTACAGGATATAAAAGGGATGATTTTGATTACATCAAACTAAAAAAGTTTTTTTCTTTCCCCACAAACAAAACCAATGCAGCCAAAATTATAAGGGAAGCAGAAAACTGTCAGAAAACATCATATAGCAATCTTCTCTGATAAAGGCCTCATTTCTCAAATATGTAGTGAACAAAGTCAAATTTACATAATGACTGATTTCCC
Source organism: Bettongia penicillata ogilbyi (assembly GCA_023548195.1). Taxonomy (NCBI): domain Eukaryota; kingdom Metazoa; phylum Chordata; class Mammalia; order Diprotodontia; family Potoroidae; genus Bettongia; species Bettongia penicillata. The sequence continues at coordinate 213,244 of JAJHZJ010000320.1, forward strand.
AATTGATATAACAGTCTTCAGAATAAATCAAAGCTATCTATAGTAATCTGAAAAAAAATGCACTAAACCACTACTGATCAGAGAATTATGGTTTAAAAACAACCTTGAGTTTCTACCCCATGCCTCTCAGGTTAGCTAATATGACAGAAAAGGAAAATGACAAATGTGGAAAGGAATGTAGGAAGATAGGACACTAATGCACTGTTGGTAGAATTATAAACTGATCTAACCATTCTGGACAGTAATTTGAAATATGCCCAAAGGGCTATAAAACCCTTTGATGCAGCAATACCTCTACTAGGACTGTGCCCCAAAGGTATCAAAGATAAAGGAAAAGATCCTATGTGTACAATTATTTATAGCATTCATTTTTATGTTGGTGAATTATTAGAAATTGAGGGGATGCCTATCAAATAAGCATGGCTAAATAATTATGTCATATGATTGTGACAGAATATTATTGTGCTGTAAGACATGATGAGCAGAATGCTTTCAGAAAAATCTTAGGAAGATTTATATGAACTGATACAAAGTGAAATGAGTGGAACTAAAAGAACATGGTACATAGTAAAAGCAATATTGTATGATGATCAAATGTGAATGAGTTAATTCTTCTCAGCAATACAATGGTCCAAAATAATTCAGAAGTATTTATGATAAAAAATGAACTGATGGCACATGAATTCAGATTGAAGCATATTTTTTAAAGCTTTGTATATTACTCTTGCTTTTTTGGTCTTTTATTATTTTGTAGCATGACCAATGTCGAAATGTTGTCTACATCTACATATATAAAATGTTTATCAAATTGTTTGCCTTTTCAAGGAAGGGTTGGTTATAGGAGGAAAGGAGAGAATTTACAATGCAAAATTTTAAAATAATATTAAATATTTTGTTTACACGTAATTAAGAAAAAATAAAAATGCTAAAAATAATTTGAGGGAGGGCACTAGCAGTTGGTAAGATAAGGAAAGACTTGATGCGGAAAAGATACTGGAACTGCATCTTAAAAGAGAAGGATTCCACATCCAGAGGAAGAATTAAGGAGTCTAAATGCACATCAAAGCACACTATTTGCTCTTTTTTGTTTTGTTTTGTTTCTTCTTGTTTGTGGCTCAATCTTTATGACAGGATTAATGTGAAAATATGAATGCACAGGTAGAGCCTATATCAGATTACGTGCAGCCTTGGGGAAGGGGGAGGGGAGGGAAGGATAGAAAATTTAAAACTCAAAAATTTGTGGAGGGGGCAGAGCCAAGATGGTGAAGTGAAAGCAGGGAGTCACCTGAGCTCTTCCACAAATTTTTCAGAAACCTCTAAGAAGTGAATCTGAATGAATTTTAGAGTGCCAGAATATGCTAGGAGACAAAATGTAACAGATTTCCCAGCCAGGACAGCCTGAAAGGTTAACAAGAACAATCTGTTAAAGTGGACTGGGAGAGTGCAGAATACGCAAGCTGCAAGAGCACTACAGCAGAGCAGAAACAGCCCCTGGAAGTCTGAGTCATCACCTGCTGTGCAGATTCCCAAACCTCTCAGTACAGGACTAGAGTTGAGCGGAGCTGGATGATAGAGAAGCATGGGACCTGCAACAGTCACAATAGCTGCTACTGGAACTATCGGCCCATAGACTGTATATTTGAAAGTCACTGACTTGAACTTCTAGGATCCAAGATGGTGAAGTAAACCATAAGTGCTCTCACCCTTCCTTGTAGACCTTGAAAAATCCAGAGAATATTGCCCCAGGAAAAATCCAGGAATAGTGGAGCCAGCAGAAGGAGTACAGCAGTCTTTTAGCTCAGAAGTCTGGGGAGATTAACAAGAGAGTCCCTCTTGCTGTGGCTAAAGGGGACCACTGTAGGATCAGAAGTTTCCCAATCCTACTTCAGCATACCAGCAGGAGATCCTGAGCCTCAGAGAGGTGAAGCCCATGGGCACCAACACAAGGACTCTAGGTGTGCCTTAGCCAGGGGAACTGGGCAGACACCAGGATAGACAGTGGTCCATCAGTCAGTGAACCTGCCTGTGCTCTAGTACAACCCTAGGAGAGGAGGAAACATTGGTGGCCAAACCACCCCTCCCCACACCTTGCATCATAAGCTTCAGTGTATCCCCTGGAAAACTTAGATAGATTGTCCTCAGCCTTGGCACACACCAGCCACTTCAGCACCAGGTAAACTGGAGCATTATATAGTTTCTAACTGACAGAACCAGAGGCCACAGCACACAAAGCCAGTAACCAGACCCCTAGCTCCCAGCACAAGAAACGTGGGACAGAGCCCATTGTGCCCCAGAAGTAGAGGTCCACTTTAAAAGTCAGGAAAAAAGCAATCATCATGAGTAAGAAGCAAATTAGAAATACAAAGATCATAGAACCTTATTATAGAGACAGGGAAGATCAAAATACAAATTCAGAAGAAGACAGTATTGACACTATATCCACATCTGAAACCTTGAAAGGGAATATGAATTGGTCTCAAGCCCACAAAACCATTCTTGAAAGAGCTCAAAAAGGATTTTAAATTGACCATTGATTTGAAAAATGCAATTGACAAAATGAAAAAAAAAAATTTACTGAAGAGAACAGCTCCTTAAAAAGGAAAATTGGCCAAATGGATAGTTACAAAACCTAACTGGGGAAAATAACTCCTTAAAAGGAACAATTGAACAAATGGAAAAGGAGGTATGGAAGCTAACTAAAGAAAACAATTCATTAAAAATTAGAATTAGGGTAGTTAGTTAGAAGGTAATGACTCTGAGACATCAAACAAAATCTGAAAAATGAAAAAAAAAATAGAAGGAAACATAAAATATCTCACTGAAAAAACAACTGACCTGGAAAATAGATCGAGGAGAGAAAAATCCAAGAATTATTGGTCTACTGGAAAGCCATGATGAGAACAAAAACCTGGAAAGTATTCTCCAAGAAATCATCAAGGAAAACTGCCCTGAGGTCCTGGAACCAGAGGGCAAAACAATCATTGAAAGAATCCAATGATTATCTTCTGAAAGAGGTCCCAAATACAAGATGTCAAGGAATATTGCTGCCAAATTACTGAATTATCAGGTCAAAGAGAAAATACTGCAAGGAACAAGAAAGAAACAATTCAAATATTGAGGAGCTAAAGTCAGGATCACACAGGACGTTGTAGCTTCTACATTAAAAGATTGGAGAGATTGGAATATGATATTCTGTAAGGTAAAAGAGCTTGAACTACAAAGGATCAATTACCCAGCAAAATTGAGCATAATCTTTCAGGCAAGAAGATGGACATTCAATGAAATAAGGGATTTCCATACCTTCCTGATGAAAAGGTCAGAGTTCAATAGAAATTTGATCTCCAAGTGATAAGACTCAAGACAAACACAAAAAGGCAAGCAGGAAAAACAAAACCTTGTTATTTAATATGGGCAAACTTTTTACGTCCCTATATGGGAGGACGTTACTTGCTAATCTTGAGAATTGTATATTTATTATGACATTTAAAAGAAATATACATAGATAGAGGGTATAAATTAACTGATGTAAAGATAAAAAATCTAATTATGGGGTGAGAAGGGAGAGGAGGAAAGGAGAGAAGGGTAAATTACATCACATGAAGAGGCACAAAAACAGGTAGCAGAGGGAAAGAAGGGAGAGATATGAGCATCATTTGATCTTTACTCTCATCTAATTTGGTTCAAGGAGGGAATAACATACTCAATTAAGTATGGAAACCTAATTTGCCTTACAGGCAGTAGGAGGAGAAAGAAAAGGAAGGAATGGTTAGAAAGGAGGGAAGAAGTAGCGTGGTAAAAGGGAAAGAAAAGGAAAGGGGCTGATAGAAGGGAAGGATGATTGATGGAGGTGGAGGTTAAAGGTAAAACTCTTTTGATGAGGGAAGGCAAGAAATAAAGGCATAAACTGTGGCGGGAGGGTAGGATGGAAAGAAAGACACAGATAGTAATCAAACAGTGAATGTGAATGGGATGAATACTTCCATAAAACAGAGGCATATAGCAGAATGAATTAAAAACCATAATCCTACAATATGTTATTTACAAGAAACACATCTGACACAGGGGATTCACACAGGGTAAAGGTAAAAGACTGGAGTAGAATATATCATGCTTCAGCTGAAGTGAAAAAAAAGCATGACTAGCAATTCTAATCTCACATAAAGCAAAAATAGATCTAATCAAAAGAGATAAGGAAGGAAACTATATGCTGCTAAAAGGCACTACAGACAATGAAGTAATATCATTACTAAATATATATGCACCAAGTGGTATACTATCCACATTCTTAGAGGATAAGTTAAAGGAGGTACAGGAAAGAAACAGACAGTGAAACTATACTAGTAGAAGACCTCAACTTCTGAACTTTTATTTATCTGAACTTGATAAATCTAATCTCAAAATAAATATGAAAGAAGTTAAAGAAGTGAACAGAATTCTGGAAAAGGTAGATATAGTAGACCTCTGGAGAAAACTGAATGGGGACAGAAAGGAATACACCTTTTTCTCAGTGGCACATGGCAGATATACACAAATTGACCATGTACTAGGGCATAAAAACTTCACAATCCAGTGCAGAAAGACAGAAATAGTAAATGCATCCTTTTTAAATCATGATGCAACAAAAGTATATGTAATAATGGGCCATGGAAAGATAGACCAAAAATTAATAGGAAACTAAATCATCTAGTCCCCAAGAATGAGTGGATCAAACAACAAATCATAGAAACAACCACAAACTTCATTTAAGAGAACAACAGTAATAACACAAACTACAAAAACTTATGGGATGCAGCATAAGCAGTTCTTAGGGGAAGTTTCATATCTCTGAATGCTTACATGAATAAAACAGAGAAAAACGAGATCAATGAATTTGGGCATACAACTAAAAAAGCTAGAAAAAGAACAAATTGAAAATCCTCAATTAAATGCCAAATTAGAAAAAACTAAAAACCAAAGGAGAGATTAATAACATTGAAATTCAGAAAATTATTGAACTAATAAATAAAACTAAGAGCTGGTTCTATGAAAAAGACAATAAAATTGATAAATCTCTGGCCAATTTGATAAAAAAAAAAAAAAAAGGAAAGAAGAAAACCAAATTACCTGTATTCAAAATGAAAAGGGTGAATCCACCTCCAATGAAGAGGAAATTAAAACAATAATTTGAAATTACTTTGTCCAACTGTATGCCCATAAATTTGACAATCTTTGTGAAATGAATGAATATTTAAAAAAATATAAATTACCCAGATTAACAGAAGAGGAAATAGAATACTTAAATAAGCCCATTTCATAAAAAAAGAAATTGAGCATTCTCTGTTCAATCTATGAACTCCCTAGAAAAAAAACCTCCAGGGCCAGATGAATTTTCAAGTGAATTCTATCAAAAATTAAAGAACAATTAATTTCAATACTTACTATATAAATCATATGGGAAAACTGGCAAAGAAGGAGGCCTACTAAATTATTTTTATGATACAAATATGGTGCTGATACTTAAACTGGTAAGAAGAAAAACAGAGAAAAAAATTATAGACCAATTTCCCTAAAAAATATGGATCCAAAAATTTTAAATAAGATATTAGCAAAAAAAAAATCACAGCAAATTTCACAAGAATAATCAACTTTGATCAGTAGGATTCATACCAGGAATTCAGGACAGGTCCAATATTAGGAAAACTGTGAGCATAATTGAAAACAAAACTAAAACAAACTGTATGATTATCTCAATAATTCAGAAAAATCTTTTTAACATACAACACCTATTCCTATTGAAAACACTGCAGAAAATAGAACTGAATGGAGTCTTCCTTAAAATAATAAGTAGTCGCTACCTAAAGACATCAGCAAGTATTAGATGTTATGGGGATAAGGTAGATGCATTTCCAGTAAGACTGGGATGAAACAAGAATGTCCATTATCACCACTGCTATTCAGTACAGTACTAGAAATGTTAGCTTTAGCAATAAGAGAAGAAAAAGAAATTGAAGGAATTAGAATAGGTAAAGAAGAAACTAAGTCATCACTCTGCAGATGATATGACGATGTACTTAGAGAATCCTAGAGAATCAAGTAAAGAACTAGTTGAAATAATAAACAACATTAGTAAAGTTTCAGGATACAAAATAAGCCAACATAAATTATTTGTATTTTTATATATCACTAGTGAATCCCAACAGCAAGACTTAGAAAGTTACAGTAGACACTGAAATATTTGGGAGTCTGTGTGCCAAAACAAACACAGAGGATATAGGAACACAATTACAAAACATTTTTCTCATAAATTCAGATTTAAATAATTGTAAAAACATCAGTTGCTTATGCATAGACAGAGCTAATATAATAAAAATGACAATTCTACTTAAATTAATTTGATTATTCAGTGGCATACCAAACTACCGGAAATTATTTTATAGAGCTACAAAAAATAATATCAAAAGTCTTCTGAAAGAAGAAAAGGTTCAGAATATCAAGGGAATTAATGAAAAGAAATTCTAGGGCAAGTGGTATAGCCGTACAAGATCTGAAATTGTATTATAAAGCAACAATCATCAAAACCACTTGGTACTGGCTAAGAAATAGAGGATTAGATCAGAGGAATAGATGAGGGACACAAGACACAGTGAATGACTATAGCAGTCTATTGTTTGATAAACTCAAGAACCCTAGCTTCTGGGATAAGAACGCACTGATTTTTGACAAAAACTGCTGGGAAAACTGGAAAATAGTGTGGTGAAAATTGGGCATAGACCAATGGCTGACACCATATACCAGAATAAAGTCTAAATGGGTATACAATCTAGGCATAAAGGCTGATACTATAAATAAACTAGGGGAGCAAGACATAGCTCATTTGACAGATTTATGGAGAATGGAGGAATTTATGACCAAAAAAGAGATAGAGAACACTATGGAATGCAAAATGGATAACTGATTACATTAAATTGAAAAAGTTTTTTGCACAAACAAAGCCAATACAATCAAGATTAAGAGGAAAGCAGAAAACTTAGAATTTTTACAACTAATGTCTGTGATAAAGGTCTAATTTCTAAAATATAGAGAGAACTGAGTCAAATTTATAAGGATATAAGTGACTCCCCAATTGATGAATGGGCAAAGTGTATGAAGTTTTCAGAGGAAGAAATTAAAGCTATCAACAGTCATATGAAAAAAATGATCTAAATCACTATTGATTAGAGAGATACAAATTAAAACAACTCTGGGATTCCTCATCACACCTATCAGATTTGCTAACAGGACCAAAAAGGAAAATGATAAATGTTGAAGAAGATGTGGAAGAGTTTGAACACTAATTGTTCGGTGGAGCTATGAGCTGATCCAACCATTCTGGAGAGCAATTTGGAACTTTGTACAAAGAGCTATAAAAATTACATATCCTTTGACCCAGCAATACTGCTTCTAAGGCTGTATCCCAAAGAGATCATAAAAATAGAGAAAGGACTCACATGTACAAAAAGTATTTATTGAAGATCTTTTTGTGGTGGTCAAGAACTGGAAATTGAGGCAATGCCTATGAATTCGGGGCTGACTGAACAAGTAGTGGTATATGAATGTAATGGAATGCTATTGTGTTATAAGAAATGATGAACAGATAAACTTCAGAAAAACCTGGAAAGATATATGAACTGATGCCAAGTAAAGTGAGCAGAGCGAGGAAAACATTATACACAGTAATAGCCACAGTGGTGATGACTGATTTTGATAGACTTATCCCTTTCCAGCAATGCAAGGACATAAACATTTCATGACACAAAATGCTAGCCACATCTAGATAAAGAACCATGGAGTAGAAATGCAGAATGAAGTAACTGTGTTCTCGTTTGTTATGTTTTCTTTTGTTTATTTTTTCTCATGATTTCTCCCATTTGTTTTAATTCTTCCATACAACATGACTAATGTGAAAATGTGTTTAATAGGAATGTACGTGTAGAACCCATATAAGATTGCATGTTATCTTGGGGAGATAGGAGGGGAGAGGAGGAAATTTAGGATTTATGGAAATGATTGTTGAAACCTGAAAACAGATGAATAAACTTGGGGAAAAAAGCTTGTGGAACTGAATGTTGTAAACTAAACATATTTATTACATTTATATTATGTATATATTTATATAAATAAATATGCATTTATTACATATATATAAGAGAGGGATTCAATGAGGTACAGATAGTTTAAGAGTGCCTTTAAGGCATGTGAGATGGCCAGTGCAAAGTCACTGAATTGAAGAAGTGTAATGTACAAGAGGATTATTGTTCAATGCAATTGAAAAGATAATTTGAGAGCAGATTGTACAGGACATTACAAACTAAAAGAGAAGTTTATATCTTATTCTAGAGGCAATAGGAAGCCCCTTGACTAGATTGAGTAGGAGACTGACATGGTGCTTAAGGAAAATCACTTTAGTAGCAGTGTGTAGAATAGACTGAACTGGTGAGACATTTGAGAAAGAAAGAAATTAGAAGCCTATTGCGGTAACTTAGGTGAGAGATTATTAGATTCTGAACTAGGCATATGAGTAAAGAGGAGCAGTTGGGTAAGCCCAATGCTACAAAAGTAGAAACAGAAACATTTGGCCATTGCTTGACTATGTGAGGTGAAAGAGTATTAAGAGTCCAGGAAAATACTAAATTTATAATCCTAAGAAAAACTAGAAAGTTGTTAATTCTTTCAACAGATATAAGGAAATTTGAAAGAAGAGACAATTTTGAGGGAAAGATGTTTACTTTGGGGTAAATTAAATTTTAGATGTTATTAGGACATCTGTTTTGAAATGTCCAGTGGGCAACTGTTGATGAGGAATTAAAGTTCAGGGGAGAGGCTAGGACTAAATATAGTTAGATATAGATACAGATACAGATATAGTCAATATACACATAGATATAGAGATAGAGATAGGTATGTATTTAGGTTTGATTTAGTTATAGATGAAGTACACAAATAGTCAGCTGAGTAGCTAGGGTGCTGAACTTGGAGTAATGAAGACATGAATTCAAATCAGCTTCAGATACTTCTTAGCTATCTTTGGCAATTTCTCAGACTTTTCCTTTGTCTGCAGAATGGGGATAGTATTAGCACCCACATCACAGAGTTGTAGTAAGGATCAAGTAATCTAATGGTTGTAAAGTCCATTACAAACTTAAAAGTACATTATAAATACTAGTTATTACTATTTATATTACTACTCATAGATATAGCTATAGGTATAGATACATTAGACAATAAATACAGATAGAGAAGTCTTAGGGCAGAGTCTTGGGGGACATCCATAGTAAGAGGATATGCTATTGATGGTGAGTCAGCAAACCAAACTGAGAAAGTAATGGTCAGTCTGGTAAGAAGAGTGCTAAAAGAGGGAGCAGTGTCACAAAGAATGAGGACAGATTATCTGCTCCATAGTGTTCTTTTTCTTGGCATCCCCAGAATTTATCATAGTGCTAGCATATGCACATAGTAAGTGTTTTACAAATGTGTACTAACTGCCTGAAATACAGCAAAAAGTTCAAAAAGGATGAGAACTGAGGAAAGATCTTCTGGCAATTAGAAGACCACTGATAACTCTTTAGAGAAATTTTAGTTTAATTGAAAAGCTAAATGGCAAAGGTTGAGAAACAAGCAAGAGGAGAGGGACTGAATTAGTTGAGAGATTTTTCAGGGAGTTTATGGATTAGAATGGTCTTAGAATCTATCTGTCTATTTATCTATCTATCTATCTATCTATCTATCTATCTATCTATCTATCTATCTATCTATCTATCTATCTATCTGTCTGTCTGTCTGTCTGTCTATCTACCCATCCATCCATCCACCCATCCATCCATCCATCCATCTACTTGCTTGTTTACTTATTTACCTATTCATTTATTTTTAGGATGGGGGAGATTTGGGAATGTTTGATGGAAATAGGAAAGCAGTAGATAAGGAGTAGTAGAAGGTTCTAGAAGAGGATGGATTATGGCGCAATCTGTTGGAGAAGATTGGAGGGGATGAATTCAGGTGCACACGAGTAGGGCTGACTTAACAAGGAGAAAGGTCACCTCTTGGGGGTAAAGGGACCAGGAGACTGTGGGAAAGTAACAGAGAAGGGGAGATGACACCAAGTGGTTTTGAGTTGAAGGGGATGGGAAAAGAGGGAGCTCATATTTAATATACTAAATTTTCTCTTTAAAATAACAAACAAGATTCTCAGCTAAGAGAAGTGATGCAGAACCATGAGAGGCTTGGAAAAGGAAGAGAAGGTCTGGAATAGTGTTTGTTGGAAATAAGATAGTATATTTAACAGGAAGAAATAAGAGTGCTGCCTTGCTGTTGGTGTCCAGCTTGGTTGGATAATATGTAATTTAAATGTACTCAGCATTCTTTATAGACTTCTTCCAACTGAGAGTAGCCTCTTGTATTGTTAATGTATTTTTGCTTAGTTTGAAGATCTTTCCCACTCTTTAATAGGCCCATGTGACTTGCTTAAATCACATAGAAGCCTAAGTCACATGTGGTGGGAAGAGTTTGCTGAATGGGTAGAATAGGAAGGGCGGAGTAGAGCTAGGAACAGGAAGGATGGAGCAGAGCTGAAAGCAGTTAGAGTGGAGGAGAGAGAGGACACAGGCAGGTAGACAGCTAGGATTATGAGTGTTTGTAGGAAGGCCCCAGTAGGGGATGGGTGGTAGGAATGACTGTTGACCCCTGCACTGCTAATGTGTATTGACTTCTTTGTTACTATGATGTCGTTGGCTTTCTAGTATTGAGATTTGGCTTTCTGGTGTCTGAATAAATGGGTTTTTTCTGCCTTCTATATGGAGAGCTTGTTGTTATACTGTCACTCAGAACTATGCCAGCATATTCATAATCAACATTGGTGCTGTGAACACTGCCTTGGTGGTATACCTCTCTGAATAGGAGGGGTGGAGACTGATAGAGGGAAACAGAGGAGAGACAGAAAAGAAACATGTTAAGGAAATAAATTTGGTGAATATCTAAGGGTGAAAAAAGTAATAAAGAGCCGGTAAAAGAAAGGAAAAAAAAAACAATGGTCAGGGAAATGATCTGAAAAACTTGTGGTGTCACAGAAACTGTCTCTCTCTCTCTCTCTCTCTCTCTCTCTCTCTCTCTCTCTCTCTCTCTCTCTCTCCATATATGTATATATATATATATATATATATATATATATATATATATATATATATATATATATTTCTGTCTCCTCTCTTTTTACTTTTTCTCCCAAATACGTACACAGACAGACAGACACATACACACAGCTATATCCTTTTTATTTTGTAACCATTGGTCACATATAATAGATTCAGATTTTTTTTTTCATTTTCTCTTGCCTTTTTTCCTTTCCATTCTGAAAAATGGGTCCATTAACCTCCAGAAACCACCATTTGACATTGGGCACATATATTATTATGATTTTAAACACTGCCTCCAATAATCTAGATTCCTTCAATTTTAGGTTTCTATAAAATTAACAGAAGGTTGGTAGAATCTATCACCTAAATTAGAAAGAAACTACTAAATAGCTGTATAATTCATTTTGGAAATGAATAGGAGTATGTGGAATGGGATAAACATATTTACTCAAGCTTTTTTTTTTTTCAATTACATTTTGGTTTCATACACATATAACAATTTCACACATAGAATGCTTTTACCCTCAGGACAGGAGAAATCATAATGCTGTATATTCAACTCAGTTTATGAAAGATCCAATCATAAATGGGGAAAATATTCAGCTTTACTAAACTGTAAAATATGTTTTCTATTTCTGGAAAAGTGAGCTGACCAATGGCACAATTCTACCATCTTCCTAAACATTAAACAGTACTTAGTGGAAATATGAGAGTCTGTCAGAGAAATTGGGGCCATCACACTGCATCGGTTATTTTGCGTTATGTTCAATAGCATTCTTGTTCTAGATACACAGAAAAGTTAAATGAAATGAGAAAAAAATGAATAAAAGAAAATATGCATCAATTCTCAATAACAGTGTTCACAAAACTAATGTAAACAGGTAAAAGTAAGTAAAGATTTATGTTGCAAAGCATTCAGTGCCATGTAAACAACAGATTTCTTTTTGAAAAAATGAACTCATTGAAGAAAGATATATGTATACATATTTGTGTGTATGTATATATATATATATATATGTGCACATACATTCATATACATATACATGTAAATATATATGTATTTCACCCTAAAAAGGGATCCCTGTATCAGCAAGCAGCCTGGCATACACAGGAGGCTCTGCTGCACAGGTTCTTCAATCTGCTTTTCTAAAAGGAAAGCAACTTTTAAGGGGTCAAAAATCTACTTTAATCACATTCACCAACAGAGAAAATACAAGCAGAAAAATAAAGACCGACAGAACTTCTAACTGTCTGACCATAAGCAATACATACATCACAGATCAACAGACAGATCCACCTGTCTGACCATTACATACATACAAATGATATCTATTAATGAGTGGAGAAGATCTTTAACTCCAATTAACATTACAATCCCCCAAAGTCAATCATTATAGAATCCTAAGAAACACTCCTAAGATTAAGGGATGATTTATCCTGAGGCCTTTTATAAAGCACTTTAAGGTTTGGAAAGAAAGCTTATTAAAGGTTTTTGTTTTGTTTTGTTTTGTTTTTTTTATCAACTCGATCCCTCAAATTGCCCTGTAAGGTAGCTTTACCTCCTTTTACAGATGAATGAAGTTTCAGAGAGATCAGTGCTCTAGGTAATTCTCTCTCACTACAGGTATCACCATGTGTTAAGTGAGGGAAGTTTCTCACCAGGAATTCACTCTATCAGTAAAATAATAGGTTCGGTCCCTACCCCAAATTCTCTGACTGTCTTAGTTATTTTTCATTATTAGCTGCTATGTATAAGTCATGTCTCTCTCATCCTGAATCAGAGAACAATTATTATATTTTTAACCTGTGTGTGGGGCTTCTCTTTAGTACTACTTTGCCTGATTATCCACACTTTAATAATATAGGAATTATCAAAAGAGTATATTAACTTCTATTTAGAATGTATGCATGTGTGTGTTTTGTCTAGACTTGTGATTTCATTGACATAGAAAATTTCCAGTGCAGATCATCAACTTTCCTTTAACTTCTAACCTTGTTGAACTGTTAAGAGCGAGTTTAAGAGACTTGCTCAGAGTCAATCAGTATGTATCAGATTCAGGAGCTGAATACAGTTTTTCTTGACTTTAGGGTAGACATTATCCAAAATGTTATGTTGCCCCTTTATTAGGAATTAGTTAATAATAAGACTCCCTTCCACCACTGAACTTCAGTCAGAATGAAACTTGGAAAACTAGCAAGAATGAGTCATGTAACTCATTGTTTATTGTTTTTAGCAGATTTTTGTTTCCCTGATTCAAAGGAAGGACTACTCCTTTCACTGGTTCTCAAATCTGGCATGCGTAGAGTGTTATGTTTCCAAAGAGACTCTGGGTTATTTTAAGTAGTAGACTGAAAAGAAAACCTCAAGGAAGAAACTGATTATATGTTACTTGAATGGAAGGAAGTAATAGGGAATGCTTAAAGGTGTTCTTCATGCCTCTCTTTTCCCTTAGAGAGCAGAGTGACTGGTACCATCCATTTTACAACGCTCTTCCTAGAGGTCAGAGGCTCACCTGGAAGCAGTGTTCCACTTTGTTGCTTTCCTGTTTAACTCCTCTATGGCATTTTCATCGGAGTCCTGACCATGCTTAGCACAGGTAGGGATCAATATTCCATTTTCTGTCTCTTTTCAGGGATGCTTTTGTGCTTATTTTTTAAATTGCCAATAAAAATTATAATGTTTAGTTCATTAAACCAGACGGCCCAAGGAAGCCTGAAGCAACACAAGTCCAAGAGTGACAGGAACAGATATATACCACACTATCGTCCAGTTCAAATGTTGGTTCTGCTTCCAGCCTGGATACCATACCAATAATATGTAAGATCAGCATGTGTGGAAAATGGGCCTGACATTCTTGTTAGCAACAAAACTAACTGTCAATTACAGGCAGGTAAGCTCAAAAGCACCAGGAATAGGAACCAACCCTCAACCTCCACCTCCATAAACCATCCATCCTGCTTTTAGTTCATCAGTGGCAGTCATTATGCAGGAAGCTACTTTTGTGGGTAAGAGACATGTCCAATTCCTTTACTGCTGTTGACTGCCCTTATTAACATTATTAAGCACCTACTATGTGCCAAGTATCATGATAAGTGTTGGGAATAAAAATACAAAGAAATGAAAGAATCCCTAATCACAAGGAGCTCTCATTCTAATGAAGAAGACAGCAACTACAAAATAATAAATATGGAATAAACATGAAGTGAATAAATAAAAGTAAACAAGTTAAATAAAAGGTAGTTTGAGAAAGAGAGTGCTAGTGATTGTGGATATCAAGAAAACTTCAAGGAGAGGGTGGCATTTGAACACACCATCTTCAATCAAGAAAGAGAAGAATTTTATGAGGCAAAGGTGAGGAAGGAATGCATTCCACACAAGAGCAGCCTGTGTAAAGGTATGGAGATAGAATAAGTATCTTGTGTGAATAAAAGGGGGAAAATAAGCACTTTGCCTAGATTACAGAGTGGGGAGGGGCATGATATACAAGGAAACTGAAAAGACTGATTGGGGCCAGCTTTAAAACCTGAAGAAATTTACATTTTATTCTAGATGTAATAGGAAGCAGTATCAGATGTTATATTTTTGGGCTCAAAGATCACTGCAGAGAATGACTGCAGCCATGAAATTAAAAGATGCTTGCTTTTTGAGAGGAAAGCTATGGCAGATCTGGACAGCATAATAAAAGTATATTTATTATAATAATTTATTATAATAAAAAGCTGACAAAGGTTTGTATATTTAAAGCTATGGCTTTTCCATTTGTAATGTATGGATGTAATAATTAGAATATAAGGGAATCTGAGGGCTAAGGAATTGACATTTTTGAATTGTGGTTCTGAAGAAGACTTTTGAGAGTCCTTTCAGTCAATACTTAAATTAATTCAGGCTACTCACTGGAAGGTCAAATACTGAAACTGATGCTTAAATACTTTGGCCACACAATGAGAAGATTCATCAGAAAAGACCCTGATGTTGGGAAAGATTGAAGGCAAAAGGAAAAGGGGTGGCAGAGAATGAGATGGATAGACAGTATCATGGAAATAATACAAATGAATTAGGATAGACTTTGAGAGATAGTGAAGGATAAGAGTGCCTGACATTCTATGGCCCATGACAAAGAATCAGACACAACCAAAGACAGGCAGCCACTAGAACTAATTGAATAAGATAGTGAGTGACATTTTCTAAACAACCCTAAAGGGAAGTTACTTTGTCTTTAGTGACTACAAGGAACTGAAGCTAGAGAGTTTTAGGGCAGCAATAGAAATAAAGTGAGTGTGACAAAATAGTATGTAAGAGGCGACGAGGACCTGAATAAAGGTGGTAGCTGTGTAGATAAAGAGAAGGTGATGACTATAAAAATGTTATAATATAGAAATGGAAACATTTGACAATTAATTGGATAGGTGGGGTGAGAGAATAAGGAGTTCAGGATAATGTTGAGTTTAGGAAACTAAGAGAATGGGGGGAACGATGGTCCCTTTGATAGAAATAAGAAAGGTTGGTAGAAAATGTTAAAGGGAAGGATATAGGGGAAAAATAAACAAAACATCTTTAACTTTTTCTAAATCAAAGATAAAAATGAACATAACATAGGAACGGACAGTCTAAGAGATGAAGAACACTCTTATCAGAGACTCCTTTCTAGGCTGAAGTCAATCTACTAATTTTATCTGATGTTCAGCAATTTTGGACCTACAAAAGTACATGTCATGATCTAGGCCTTATCTTTCTACCACAATCACAAGGATATTAAAGATTGCCAAAAACCATGCTAAAATCAAAACACACTGTTTATCACATCCTAATGATTAGTTTCTAAATGGCATTGAAAGAAACAAATGAGCTTAGATGTACAAGACTGATTATGAAGTCATGTAGGGTCTTAGCGATGGTTGCTTCCTTTACACAAATCATCCTTTTAAGGGTGCATTCCAGAATTTTCTCTGAAATTAAAGCCAATCTCATAGCCCTATAGTATAAAGAATATGTCGTTCCTGTTTTTGAAAATCAGAATACTATTTGTCCATCAACATCAGTCCTACAGCATAATTCTTTCTTGTTGATATTTCAGTTCAGATGTCATTGACTTGACATAGTTTGAATGAGGTGTTTTGAGTCTTTGCCCCATCTTTGATATTGTAATCCCTAGCTGGAAAGCCACCTGGGACAAGACATTGTCTTAGTTTTGAAGGCTTGGTCTTGTACCAGGACCTGAACCTTTGAAGCTCCACTTATTGCCTGAATATGACAGCCTGGAATGAGGTCTGTAGCACCGGCTTAGGCTGTCCTTAGACACAGCCCAGATAGGAAGATCAGGAAAGCTTAAGCCCCTCCCCCTCCCACCTCCCCATGTATATACTTACATGTCTATGGTGTGAGAACCATCTATAACTTTGAACCAGATCCTGGTATAGGATTAGACTGCTAGAATAACTCACCATTTCTCTTTATTTTCCTGAACTTTTGTTTCATCGTCCCTCTTCTTCATTGTTCCTTACTTAGCTATAACCCAGCAGAGATGAACTTGACCGAAACTTTCCCTGTTGCCCACACTTAGTGGAAGTATACAAGATATAAGGCACGGAGAAGCACTAGAATCTGAGGTGACCAGGAAAGGCTTGATGTAGATGGGTACTCTTGAACTGAGAATTGAAGGAAGTTAAGGCTTTTAAAAGACAGAGGCAAGGAGAAAGTACTCCTCATAGAAGAAAAGCTTAAGTCACAGCATGGAGACTAGAGATGGAATATAATCTTTTCAGACGGTAATAACATGTTACTCTCTTTCATATACCCTATTATAGCCAAGCTGAACAACTTTCAGGTTCCCAGATCAAATATTGTGTCTCCTACTTCTTTGTCTTTGTACAGGTCATCCCCCATGTCTGGAATCCTCTTCTTCACCTTCAGCTCCTGAAATCCCTGAAACAGCCTTTTCCATGAGAGTTTTCATGATCCCCTCTCCCCAAACTGTTAGTTTCTCTAATAGCCCAACATGAAATAAATTTATATACACTTACATGTGTCTAAATTGTATCCCCCAGTAAGCATATATGCCCTTTGAGGGTGGGGCTGCTTAATTTTTACCTTTATCACATTTAGCACAATATTTTGTACACAGTAAACACTTATAAAAATGTTTATTGCATAGAAGTGAAAACTCCCCACATATGTTGTTGGAAGATTTTACATGTAATTGTTGAAGAAGGAAAAAGTTTTCCTTATGGTTTAAGGTACTTTAGGGTATTGAATACTTATTTTCTCATCATTGGTATTATTTTTAATTCTGTATTACATACAAATGTTGGGTTTTAAAGTTGTCCTCCTGAGTATATGTGCCTGAATTTTAAGACCCTTGATGATTTTAAAATATAAACACCAATTAGGAAAGACTTTGGCTCACTCACTACACTAATAATGTGGCAAGAAGATATGTTACTATAATGTACCTCAGAAGAGAAAAAGTCTGCAGTTCAACTGTGGTTAAACAAAATATGAGACATCAAACACATCAAGCCATGAATCACACAGTCCCTGTACCTTTCTGGGCAATTGTTTGACAGGCAATTTAATGTTCCCCCCAAAAGAAAAATGACAAGGGCTGACAGCTACCAGTAAATTAAGGTGAAAAGGGGACTCAAGAGGTGGTGACTACTAATTATTCTTTAAAATCAAACTCCAACGCAGTCACACAATGCAGTTTAGAAAGATGATATCCTATATTCTCCTCCATAAAACAATTCATTTTTAATAGGATCAGGACCTTCCCCAAACTGAAATTACTGCCTCTCATTTCTAATAAGGATTTTTAAAAATGTGAATAGCATTGTCCTTTGCCAACTTAGATCTTTACTATACCAGGAAAGCTGCACAATTTGAGGAATTCAGCAGCCAATTTGTCATTTGGGGTAATAAATATTCTTCCTTCATCCAAATAAATGAACAATTTTAGGAAGGTAAAATAATTGAAATGATCTTCCGAGCCACCAATCAGTCAAAATCCCCTGGGTTTTCATCATTCACATGAGGTTTCACTGGTGAAAAGGACCTGCTCTCACACATATTTCTATACAATAGCTCATTTTTTAAAATTAGAAGTTCTGGAAATCCTCATAATACTGTGAACTACAACAGTGAGAACTCAGGCCTGGAAATAGGAATCATTTTTCCATAATTATCATTATGATTTATAACATTATTTAAAATGTTTATCCTATGTTATTGGGATAGATGTGCAAAATATATTAAGCACAAAAACACTGCTCTCTATAATTAAGCAATAATCAGAACTAGGTGCAATAGGAGATAGGAAGGCAATTCATCGATATACTATTTGATCATATGTTCTTTGAGGGCAGGGATTATATAATTCTTTCTTTGTGGCTCTAGTGCCTGAAAGATAAAAAACACATAATATGTTATTTTTGAATGATTGATTGATAAGACTTTTTCCTCATACAGCTTTCCATCTAGTCAGGGGATAACACACAAATAGGGATAATTAGAATAGGTATTTTTCCCAGAATAATTACATTAGAAAGTAATAAAGGAAAGTGCTTCAGTAGGTCCTGCATAAAAATTGTTACTGACCTAACAGTTGGAGTTAGGAATAGAAAGGAAGGGATTGTGAATGGTTTTCATGGTGGAAGCAGCATATAGATTGGAGTTTAAATAATACAAGGAATTTAATTATTAAGAAAACTGGAAAAGGATATTTCAGGAACAAATCACTACTAAAAGGAAGTCCAAATTATATTTCAAGGGGACCAAGCAGAGTATTGTTTGGATGATAAGTGGATGCAAATGGTCTTGGCCTGGTCGTTTATATGTATTGTACTGCTATGTCAAAAAGTGACTGTAGTAATTTAAACATAGTGTATGTTTTCATGACTAGCAATCTATATTTCAAATACCACTCTGAACTCTTTTATATTTAATATTAGTTTGATAATTGTTTTTTCCCATTGAAAATTTGTTAATTTTAATGTTGCCATTTTTATACCAAGTCTGTGCTGCCTAATGTCAAGTCAACACCCATCATGCTAAGCACTAGAAATACAAAGAAAAACACAAATAATCTTTACCATAAATGAGTTCATAATTGACTTGGGGAGACAACATAATTAGTAAAAGATGGCCTCAGAGGTAAGGTGCTAATGTTAAGGGGAACTGGGAAAAGTATGCAGAAGGTGGGATATCCTCTGCAACCTGAAACAAAGTAGGGAAACTGGGAGGCAGGGACAAGGAGGAAGGGAATTGGAACACCAGAGAAAATGCACAGAGTTGGGAGATGATGATGATGATGATGATGATGATGACGATGATGATGATGATGATGATGGAGATGGTGGTGATGATGATGGTGGTGATGGTGATGATTACGATGGTGATTATGGTGATGGTGATGGTGATGATGATGATGATGATATTAATACAACACTTATTATGTGCTGGGCACTGTGTTTAAGCACTTTACAATTATTATCTCATATAATTTTCCCAACCCTAGAAGCTAGTTGGCATTATTATCTTGACTTTACAAAGGAGGAAATTGAAGCAAACTTGCTCAGGGTCACAGAGTTAGTAAATATTAGAGGACATTTGAATTCAGGTCTTTCTGACTATAGGTCTATCCACTATGTCATCTAACTGTCCTTGTGCAGATAGACATAAATATTAATAATCAGTTAAAATCAGTAATTTCTTCTTCATCAAATAATTCAGCATTTCGGGCACAAAAGAGAGGAAATAAAGATATTTTATAAGTTTTCATCATGAAAATGACCTAAGATGATAAAATGATCTACTAAGAGAATTCTCAAATATTAATAGAGAAAGCCCCTAGAGTGTATACAGTATATACTGTAGTTAGAATTCTATAGCAAATTAGAAGTATATGAGTGTATATGATATATTTGTTCAGGTTGGGAGTTTGAGAGGAGATTGCAGGTCTCATTCAGGTAGAGGTTGATACTTATCTAGAGACAGATATGAATGATGGTCATTTGACTAAGAATGAACTGAAGGAGTAATGGGTTATGATCTGCATGCTAAGATCCCCTTGGAATCCTTGAATAATTCAGGCCTAAAAAAATCACAATTGGCTTGATTTTGGTCAAAAGTAGTGGTTTAATTCAATCCAATAAATATTTATCAAGTTCTTTCTGTATAGAGTGTTCCCAAAGTCATAGTGCCATTCAAAGTTTTAATAACTTAAACATTTAACCTCTCACTATTCTTATGACTATGCATTATAGATGAGTTGCCCCATTCCCAGGGAGTTTCCAAAATTAGAGTTCCAGTGAAGGGAGCTCATACATCCTGATCCTTCTGTATAAAATGTATGCTCTGCTAAAAGATGGGAGATACTTGAAATTTAGAAAAGGCACGGTCCTTGACATCATGGAGCATTCTGGAAAAATAAAAATTGAAGACTGTGTAGTGTTCAGAATACAAGGACAGACTTCCAAATATTGAAAGGATTTACATACATAGTAGATGTTTAATAAATATAGTATATGTTGATATTCGCTGTTCAATTGTTTCAATTGTATCTAACTCTTTGTGATGCCATTTAGAGTTTTCTTGGCAAAGGTATTAGAATGGTTTTCCATTTTACAACTCATTTTACAGATGAAGAAAGTGAGGCAAACAACTAGTAAGTCAATAATTAGTAAGTGACTATGGCCAGATATGAACTCAGGTAGATAAGTTTTCCTGACTCCAGGTCTGGCACTCTATCTGCTGCATCACCTAGCTTCCCATGTGTTGATTAGTTATCTGTTTAGGAACTATTTTTAATTGTAGATATTAAAATATTTCAATATTTTGAAGATTAATAACTTGAAACAGAAACTATTAGTATTTCACATTATACAAATTGTCTCTAAATATGTTTGTATCCCAAGATAAAATGAGAAATCTTTCTGCTTTATCAAATATTTAACAACTTAATATACTAAAAATTGTGTGCATATTTGAATGATAGAAACTAAAAATTTGAAATACTCTATGCTCATTAATTTTCCCCATCAGTTTATTTAACATAACATTATTTGTTTTTAATGAGTTATGCAATGGTTCACTTCACATGTGAGTTTATCATTAGCTTATGTTAATGGCATTTTCATCAAAAGATTTGCTATTAGGAAATTAAATTATGATTTAATTAATACATGTATAAAAGGCTTCAAGCAAATATGATTAGATGTAATTATTTGGAGCGTTGTATTTACAGAATAACACTGAAGTTAAGGTAACTTTCTTGAAAACAGCTTTATTTTATATTTTGGTTTTTCAGGTATTGCTTAATAATTGAGCTTCTCTAAGTAATCTCTATTGATAAACATCTAAGGATTGTCAGAAAGAGAAATTCAGATAGTCAGTTTGAGTTCACTGAGTCATATTTGACCTTGCCAATGTTATACCGGGCCCATATGTTTTTATTATTTTGTAGACAGAAGAGAATATATATGGATCATGAAAATTAGTCTTAAATATGTATGATGAATGGCTAACACACAATTATTTCCTTTAGAAAAATAATTTTAAATGTATTGTCTCACAATAACCTGACAGATTATCTTTATTCAAGCTTCTAAAGCTTGTCCTAATAGGTGTCATAGAAGCAAATTTAGGAATTGTCTTCCTAAAATAGCATAGTTAAGGATTATAGGTCCTTAGAGGAAAACTAATACACTCTAACAAAGAAACCCACAGTGTAATAATCCTTTACTTTTTCTAAATAAGGACATAAATACAATCTTAACTTCAATATCCATGACATTTTTGCTTACTTAAAGGAAAGAGCAGTTTAAGCAAAATCCCTTTGAGTGCAAGTTAACTAATGGAAATAGAGAAATCTAAATGAACCTAATTTTCCCATTCTCTGGTGTTAACAAAAATTAACATAGAAAACACAATACTGACAAAATAGTCTTTGCAGGACATATCACACACATTTTAAATTATATTCCTAATATGCTCCAAAGCATGCTTCTTGTTATAGATTAGGTAGGAAGATAAATTTCTCAAAGTCATACTTATATTTTGGAATAAGAGCAAAATCACATCTAAAATAGTGGTTTTTAAAATTTACGATATATGCCCCATGTTTGGATTATTGTATTAATTGATTCTTGGCAAATGGTGGAGGGTCATGGTACTCTATTGCTAAGAAGAGGCAAATATGCATAGGATGTTCCTTATAAAGGAGAAAGAAAATGGAATGCCCTGCATAGCAGAGATATTGCTAAACTAGAAGTTGGAAAATCTGGGTTCTAGAATCAAAGTAACTAGTCTAGCTAATGACTAAAGGTGTGACTTTGAGCTAATGCCTTTTGTTTTTGGGTGCTAGTCACTTTATTTTAATGTTGAACAGATTGGACTAAAGGATGTCTGAGTTACTCCTTGCCACAAAATTATACAATCTCTCTAGTGTCATTCATACAAAACCAATACAAGAGGACAACTAGCTTAGGACAGGATGACCTCCACTTCCAAGTTTAATTATTTGTAAAGGAGGGAGAGAGAGAGAGAGTGGTGGGGAGGGAGAGAGGGAGGGAGGGAAGGCGAGAGAGACAGAGTGGGAGAGAGAGAGAGAGAGAGGAAGAGAGAGAGGGAGAGAGAAGGAAGGAAAGGGGGAAAGAGAGTAAGGGAGGGAGGGAGAAAGAGGGAGGGAAAGAGGGAGGGAGAGAGAGAGACAGAGAGAGAGACACAGAGAGAGATAGAGAGGGAGAGGGAGAGAGAGAGAGGGAGGGAGAGAGAGAGAGAGAGAGAGACCAAGAGATTGCAAGTGAGTATGTGTTTGTGTGGCAAATTCCAGACTAAGAAGCTAAAATGTTTTGAATGATACAAGCAGTTTTGTTTTCTGGTTTTAGGAAAGTCCTTGGCATGAAATGAGGCAGGATATTACTAAACATTTTTTGTGACTGTGTTTTTCATCTGTAAATGAGGTTTCAGGATAATCTGGAGCCATTTTTCTTCACTGCAATTAAATATTTAAAACCTATTACCTCTGGAAATTATCTATTGTTCATGAGTCATAAAAACAAAATTCCCCAAAGTGTCTGGGCTATAACACATATTCCACAGTCCTAGTACCTTTCCCACCTGGATCTATGTGATGACAATCAAATTAGCATCTTTTGCTATTCTTTTTTTTATTTTAAATTTAAATTTATTTATTTAAGTTTTCAACATTCATTTCCACAAAATCTTGGGTTGCAAATTTTCTCCCCATTTCTCCCCTCCTCCTACTCCAAACACCATGCATTGTAATTACCCATATCACCAATCTATCATCCCTTCTTAAATCCTTCCCTTCCCTTATCTCCATCTTCTCTTTTGTCCTGAAGGGCAAGATAAATTTCTATACCCCATTACCTGTATTTCTTATTTCCTAGTTGCAAGAACAATACTCAACAGTTGTTCCTAGTACTTTGAGTTCCAGCTTCTCTTCCTCCCTCCTCCCTACCCATTCCCTTCGTGAAGGCAAGCAATTCAATATAGGCCATATCTATGTAGTTTTGCAAATGACTTCCATAATAGTCATGTTGTGTAAGACTAACTATATTTCCCTTCATCCTATCCTGCCCCTCCATTTCTTCTATTCTTTTTTTGGATTCTATCCCACCCCAAGAGTGCTCTCTCCTCCCACTACCCTCCCCTCCATCATCCCCCTCCTCCCTGCTTATCCCTTTCTCCCCCACTTTCCTGTATTGTAAGATAGGTTTTCTTACCAAAATGAGTGTGCATTTTATTCCTTCCTTTAGTTGAATGTGATGAGAGTAAGCTTCATGTTTTTTCTCTCACTTCCCTCCTTTTTCCCTCCACTGAAAAGTCTTTTACTTGCCTCTTTTATGAGAGATAATTTGCCCCATTCTGTTTCTCCCTTTCTCCCAATATATTTCTCTCTCACTGCTTAATTTCATTATTTTAAGATATGATCCCATCCTATTCGATTCACCCTGTGTTCTTTGTCTCTGTGTGTGTGTGTGTGTGTGTGTAATGCAACCAACTACCCAATTATTGAAAAAAGTTTCAAGAGTTACAAATATTGTCTTTCCCTGTAGGAATGTAAATAGTTCAATTGTAGTAAGTCCCATATGACTTCTCTTTGATGTTTACCTTTTCATGCTTCTCTTCATTCCTGTGTTTGAGAGTCAAATTTTCTTTCCAGCTCTGGTCTTTTCATCAAGAATGCTTGAAAGTCCTCTATTTTATTGAAAGCTAATTTTTTCCCTGGAAGTATTATACTCAGTTTTGCTGGGTAGGTGATTCTTGGTTTTAGTCCCAGTTCCTTTGACTTCTGGAATATCATATTCCACACCCTTAGATCCCTTAATGTAGAAGCTGCTAGATCTTGTGTCATCCTTATTGTATTTCCACAGTACTTGAATTGTTTCTTTCTAGCTGCTTGAAATATTTTCTCCTTGACCATGGAAACCTGGAATTTGGCCACAATGTTCCTTGGAGTTTCTCTTTTTGGATCTCTTTCAGGAGGTGATCGGTGGATTTTTTCAATATTTATTTTTCCCTCTGGTTCTAGAATATCAGGGCAGTTTTCCTTGATAATTTCATGAAAGATGCTGTCCAGGCTCTTTTTTTGATCAAGGCTTTCAGGTAGTCCCATAATTTTGAAATTATCTCTCCTGGATCTATTTTCCAGATCAGTTGTTTTTCCAGTAAGATATTTCACATTATCTTCCATTTTTTCATTCTTTTGGTTTTGTTTTGTGATTTCTTGGTTTCTCAGAAAGTCATTAGCCTCCATCTCTTCCATTCTAATTTTGAAAGAATTGTTTTCTTCAGAGAGCTTTTGAACCTGCTTTTCCATTTGGCTAATTCTGCTTTTTAAAGCATTATTTTCCTCATTGACTTTTTGAACCTCTTTTGCCAATTGAGTTAGCCTATTTTTCAAGGTGTTATTTTCTTCAGCATTTTTTTTGGGTCTCCTTTAGCAAGGTATTGACCCGTTTTTCATGCTTATCTTGCATCTCTCTCATTTCTCTTCCCAGTTTTTCCTCCACCTGTCTAACTTGATTTTCAAAATCCTTTTTGAGCTCTTCCATGGCCTGAGCCCATTGGATATCTATTTCGGGTGTTTGGCATACAGAGGCCTTGACTTCTGTGTCTTTCCCTGATGGTAAGCATTGTTCTTCCTCATCAGAAAGGAAAGGAGGAAATATCTGTTCACCAAGAAAGTAACCTTCTATGGTCTTATTTTTTTTTCCCCCTCTTTCTATTCCTTGCAAAGCAAAGGGATTCCAAAGATATATAACAGGGACCATGTATCTAGCCAATTAGTATTCTAATATGAATGATTTAGCTCAAGTAGGCAGGAACTTCTGAGGGAGTGGATAGAATACATATAACTTCTCTGGCCCTCAGTTTTCTCACATATAAAATGAGAAATGGTAGGATATAGAAGAAAGAAGGTGCTTCTAAAATCAGAGGCCCTGGGTTTGGATCCTGGTTCTTCTGCTTACTGTCCTTGAAACCATAGGCACATCACTCTTCTGGGCCTTAGTTTCCTCATCCATAAAAGGAAAAATTATACTAGGTGATCTCCAAGGCAAAGTTGTACTGACAAATGTTTAACAACCAGCTATCTGGGGAGGGAAGGAAAAAAAACCTCATAGTACATTTGGAAGGTAAATCTGCATTATTGCCATTTTCTCTATCCCTTTCTTAAATCTAGACATTATACAAAATAAATCACACCCTGCCAGGTAGTGTAGAGTTCCAAGGTGTAAAATGTTCACAGTAAACATTTAACAATCAGCTCTCATGAATCAGTTTGAACTGACTTTAGTCTATCATCCCAGGATCTAAAGGTCTCTCTACTTCCTTAAAAATATAAAGTTATGACCCTAAATGAAGTACCCAAGACTTGAATATATTTAACAAGCACAATAGAGTAACGTACTTTTTTTATCGAGTAAGGACATTTTGAATCTATTTAAAATTTAGCTCATCACACACACATTAAAAATTACTTAAAAATTAACACCTTTTTGAGTTATAGAATTTAAGTAATAGGTATTGATACCAAAAAAGTGGAAAACAAGATTCAGAATAAATAATAGTGAGTACCTAATATACCCAGCTAGTTAGAGTTACCCTGCATTATTAACTCTGGGTGAACATATGCCAGGCTGCCCTTCCATACAAAAAGTTAGAACAAACCAACTACTAAATTCCTGCTGCCCACTCTATCTGTTCAACACTCCTAAACAAAGCTACATTATGTTAATATCTCATGTTCATATCAAAATTCACATGTCACTTAATTAAAATGTTTGACAGAGAAGTTCATTTTGTGTTTTTGAGCCTGGCATCAAAAATACACATAGAAAATAAAAGTATTCCCATGTGGCAGAATATGTACTAAACAGTAGTGATTATTTAACAAGACCTGAGGTAAAAGTGTTTAGGTACATACATTTTAATGTAGGAAAAAAGAAATAATAAGACCTATACTCTGGTACCCAGAGAGTAGGGACATAGACAACAACTAGGGAAAGACAGACTAAGGAGGGTCATTATATGGTAGGGCTCTGGGCATATTAGATTAAGAGGTAGGTGTCAGCTAGAAAGTATTTTGCTTAGGGCTGTAACAAACAACCTTTGTATAATTAATAATTAATTGTGGTAATTATGGCTAGTAAATTAAATAATAAAATGTTGGTCACTTGGTTTTCTTTTGTAAATCAAAGATGAATCATGGAGGCAACTCAATACTTATATACCCTTGGAAGAATAGGTGCTCCCAACAGGTAGAAATCAACTCTGATTGCTTAACAATTAATAAGAGAATTACTATTATAATGAGTCAGGCCCATTCTAACAAGGGACTGGGTCCTTGACTCTAATCATGTCACTTATGGACAAAAAGAAACTCATCTAAGCCAGAATGCTCTCATCCGAGGCAACCCATACAAAAAGATCTGTCTTCCACCCAGTCAGCTAACAATAAACAATGGTGGGCTAAGAATTCTACCTCGAGAAAATGGTCTGGGGGTAGTGACTATGTCAAAAATGTGCGTGCGGACCACGTGTTTGGACTATGTCAAAAATGTGCACGTGGACCACGTGTTTGGACTATGTCAAAAATGTGTGTGTGGACCACGTGTTTGGACTATGTCAAAAATGTGTGTGTGGACCATGTGTTTGGACTATGTCAAAAATGCCCTTGAGAGTCTGAGCTGTAAGTGAGGAAATAGGAAGAACCCCCAATATTAATTTGTTATTAATAGGAGAGAAATAATCTCTTCTTTCAGGTCCTAGAAGGCAGGGAAAAACAAAGCAAAATAAAGCACCAATAGTTAACAAGAAAAACAAAAATCTCAGTTAATTCACAGTTTTACCTGTATGTTTATTTCTTTAAGTTTAAGAAGCAAATGCTACTAAGATTCTTAACAAGACCACAGGCACTGATTTAAGTTAAGAAGCCAATAAGGCAGGGGAATTTTCGTGTGTGTGTGTGTGTGTGTGTGTGTGTGTGTGAAAACTAATCCCACTACATTTAGAGATGTTTATTTACTTACTCTTTTAAGGATTTACATCTTAAAATTGGGAACATATGAAATTTATTTTAAAAAGTTATAGTTGATCCCACCTTATGTGAAGAAAGCTTATTGTATGAATTTGCACTGATCGAAATATGTCTTCAAAGTTGGATATTAAAATTTTTTAAGAAGAGAACTTAAGTTTTCTTTTTACCATCTTATGTTCTACCCAACAGGAATGATTGTTTAGATTTGTAAGGTAAATTAGAGTTTTTCTTTTAAAATGTTAACAGAATAAGATGTATTTTTCAAAAGTTTTACGATTAATTATTTAATATATAATTTAATGGTCTTAGTATCTGAGTTTGCTAAATAACTGCTAAAAGTGCATAATTATATTACTAATAGGAGGGCAGAACTAAAATATTGAATTATTGAGGCGACACCTTGACAGAGCTTTCTAAAGCACTGACATTCAGCAGAATTCAATGATGTCTAAATCTCTCCATTTTATACAGAATACTGCTTTTCTTTTAATTTTGTAACCCTGACTTCAGATTAGAGCCTATGAATAATGCTTGCCTATGTGAAAGGCAGAATTGGAGGGAGAGGAGAGTCATGTTCCTTCCTTCTTCTAGAAAGGACACATTCAGTCCCTGGCCCTTGTTAGGAATAAACCCTGAAAGAAAGAAAAGATATAGAAGGTATATACATGGAGAAGAAAAATAGGTGCTCAGTATGTCTCAAATTCCCAATTTATGTTTGCTATCTACTTATATAAATGAGTTTACTGACTATTTCCTATTACCATAGTGACCTTTTGTGTAGCTAGCATTTGGTGGGAAGGTTCAGGTCTTCAAATAAAAACTTAGGGATATATGAGATAATGACCTTGAAAGTGGTTTCAACTTCATAAAAAAATCTGTTTACCACAGAGTACCTTTAAGTGGTGAGAAACATATGTTTCTGAGCATTTGTTCTGATGATGGCCCCTTTTCTGACTACGCTCCAGGTACAAATAAATGTGTCCCTCGAAGAAATGTGAACAAGTTGCTGAGATGTATACGGACAATATGGTATGGATATAACCTTCATGGGTCACATATATACCCTACAATTTAGCAATAAAGAGCTATTTCATATGGAATAAATGCCTTTCAAAATTATTTTACCAGAAGTTTAGGATCAAGTTTAACTACTCAGTTTTAAGGCAAAAGCAAAACTCTAACAAATCAAAATGAATTTTATTTTTGTATTCTAAGTTAGTTGCTGAGAAGATATTAGGCAACTTCTTAAAGTAATGTACTTAAGTAGCAGTCGTAGTAGAAGGAGAACCAATAGCATGTAATACTGATAGGTTATTGGTGTTCACTATAACTAGGTACAGAGCCTTCCAGGGACGGAGTAGGGAGAGAACTGGGCAAAGATGCTTATAATTCAAAGGCAGTGCTATTTTCCCAGTGTAAACAAAGAAACAAACTTCAGTTGTTTGTTTGCTATGTAGGAAGATATGGAGGTGCCTAGACTTAATAATATTTAATTCTCTGATTCACTCAGCAGTCTGGGACTTAGCCAGAGTGAGTCTTGAGATACTGGTTTATTATGCCTATCATCTGCAGAGTACTAAAGGAACATTATTTACCTTTTTCATACACTTACCGTGCACAACCTCTAACTTAACTCTATTTCACTTATGTTTTTACTCACAGAAAGAATCAGTTCAACCTTTTTGCTTAAGATAGAACTCATTATACAGGCAATTCACATATAGGTACTTCTCTAATTTAAGTGATTTGTGTTTGATTTTAAAGGTTCTCCCCTCTTTACACTCTCCCTAGTATTATAAATTTATTATATATTCACTACCCTAATTCCACATATGTTCCTTGAAATTTAGCTGTACTGATTATTTGGGAATTACCACAGGACATAAGCAAAGTCATAGAAGTTAGGACATATTATATATATATATATATATATATATGTATGTATATATATGTATATATGTATGTATGTATATATATGTATATATATATATATGTATGTATATATACGATTGGCACTTTGATGAATGTGTTATTTATATTTCATAGAAATGGCTAAATCTTATTCAACATTCTAAATTAAAAAGGAAAAAGTATTCAAATTATTGTGAAAATTCATTGTAGTATATGAAGTGTTCTACTGCTGTTAATATAAAATAGAGTTGTTCGGTTTAAGACAATGCCATCCACAACACTAATTATGAGCACAAAGGAAGTACCAATGGGATATATAGCAGCAAAGTTTCTTATTGCCAGTCCCAGTTGACTTTTTATTTTCCAATAAATATAAGCTATTCCTTTCTATTTATGTCTTGGTTATAATATGTGTTAGTCAAGTATTTTAGAGGCAGAAGCTTTAATCTGACTTAATAATTTGCTCCCTCCTGAGAGATTCTGAAAATCCCTGGATTTCCAAGCAATCAATCTTTTCTTCTTTTATAGAACTTAAAAAGAACCTCTGTTGACTTTGTGTTCTTCTTTGCTTACCTAGTGTAAAATTTTACAAACAAAAAGGGAAAATTAATAAATAAATTCTGTCTCACTATCTCTGCTAAAGCATCACCTCTTTTGGTATTTTATTTGGATTCTCATTACCTACAAATCAGGGTCATGAAAATAAAAAGCCTAAAAATCATTTCTACTATTATTTTTGTCTATAATTTTATGCACACACAAACATATGCGTATATGTGTGTAGGTGTATATATATACACACACAGACATATATTTTACTGAAAGCTATATTCTAATTTATTAGGTGGAGAATTTAGTTGCTCTCTTACCTCCTAGTATCTCATTTTTCACTCCCAACCACACCTTCTCTGGTCCCAGGGCTCCAAATATGAGGAAACAAACTTCATGAAGACAAGGATTTAAATCCTCCATCCAACGCATATCACCTTTGGCACCATGTGTAAGTCATTTCACTTCTTGAGTCTCAGTCATTTCATTAGTAACATGAGAAAAACAATCCCCAAAGCACCCACCTTATAGGACCATTATGAGGTTCAAATGAGATATCATTTATAAAGTACTTGTAAAACTTTAAAATTCCATGTAAAATATTTTTAGACCATTAAGTCAGGAAATTGTTAAGATCAATATCATTTTAGACACTAATCAGACCAATGTGTTCACTTTCCAAGTGAGAAAACTGAGGCCCAGAATGATTAAATGACTTAGTTAATATCAGTAAATTAGTGGCATTGCCAGGACTAAGACACGGATTTCTTTAGTTGCAGTGCAATATTTCTGTGACTGCATTGATCCTTTTTCCTTTCCTGCCATCCTGAGAATCTGCATGGTAATTCCCTACCTAGACTTAAACCAGTGGAGTGTTTCTCCTGATATCTGAACATTTCAAATTCTGGTTCTGCATTTGCTACCTGTATGACCTTAGACTACTGAGGGTTAGGTTCCCCTTCTATAAAAATAGATTTTTCGACTATGTTATCTTTAAGGTTCTGGTAACAGTTAATATAAATTTTGGACTTTAATAAGAGCCAGAGTTTGAATTAAGAAGAGCCTGGACCTAATAGTCTCCTTTGTTAAACTCAGAGAATGCCTTTTGATGTCAAGCAAGCAAATGGGACTTCCTTACCAGACCCTTCTTCTGGCATCTTAGTGATAAGGCCTGGGTTGTAACTTCAGGTTTGTCATCTCTATTAAGATACCACAACTTCAAAGGCTTGTTTAGGGCAGGATATCAGAGTGATAAGACTTTCTCTTTATCCTACGCCACAGAGACATACTACAGAAAGAAGATTCCCACAGCTTGGGTTCATAAAACCCAACTGACACTATTTGTTAATTATCTTACCAAATTTACAATGTGTTTATCTAAGAGAGTTCCTTTCTCATGGGTAAAATGTATATAAACCAGAAGATTGCTGTACTGGGTAACCAGAATATTTTTCTGGCTCCATAATGCATTATGTTACCGTTTTCTTTAATAGGGAATTGATTAATTAATTAAATCATAAAATGTATACATTTAGCCTGTTACGTTTTCTTTAACTAAGTTTTCAGGTCAACAGTTCCTTTCAACTCTAGATCTGTGATCTAGATATCTATAAACATGTCATATTATTACCTTGCTAATGAGGTGAATAAATAATCCCTCTTCCTTTGAGATTAGTGTGAAGGACATGCAAAGATGGAGATATGAGTAGACCAGTGGTACCAAATTAAAAAAAATACATAAATCCCCCACATATTGACTTAGAAAATCATGGATTAACATTATCTATACTGTATATTGTATTTTTATATATTTTGTTAAACATTTCCCAATTTGTAAATTGGCTTGTAAATTTCCCATCTTTCCAGTAGAAGATGCTGAGAACTTTAGCTATCTATATATACTGATTTAACTGTCGTCACTTTAAATGTGAGTTCTCCATCCAAAAACATGTAAATTGAAATACTTATAAGAACTGTATAGCATAATTATAATCTCAGTACAAATTCAGAATGTAAGCAAGTTGTCACTAATGGAGGTTTGTTTATATGCCCAGCAATTGGGGTTGAAGGACACAGAAAAAGGCACCTGAGAAGACATCAAAAACCACTAAGTTGCAAGTCTACTTTAATATGTCTATAAACACTTTCTGAGAATCATCTACATATATATAAAGGAAAACCTTAATGAATATATGAGATGGGATCAGAGTCTTCTATAAATTATTCATTTTTATAAACAACAATACTTTCATAAATATATGTTGAAAGGTACAGAGACTATACAAACATGAAATGTACAGAGAATATAAGAAATTATACTTTATTATGTATAGATTATTAAAGTGATCCAGTTTATTTTAATGAGAAGATTCATACAGTGGGGATTCAGTAGTAGTTTTAACACCTTATAAGGTTAATATAAGGTTAATAGGGCAGGGAGTTAAAGATCTTCCTCACCCATTAATAGGCCTCTGACACCTTTTGCTAATTTGTCAGGGTCACAAGGTGTCCTGCCCTCCAGTCCTGAAAAGAGTATATATACTCTGAGGTGAGATTTTGCTTTGGGGCTTAGTTTTTGGAAGAAAGTTCTTGTGCCAGATGAGACTCTGGGCAGCCATTTTAAGAAGGCTTCAGGCTTTGAAAACCCAAATGTTGGTGCTTCTGTCTCTGGTGCTTCTATCTCTTGATCTTTCTGTTTGTAATTTCTGCTTGTAATTTGTTTGTATTTTCTCTGAAGTTCAGGGTGCTGACTTTTTTCTCCTGAACTAAGCGAATGATATATGTGCTTGATTAAAACAAATTGTTGATCCCTCAAAAGTTACTTTCCTTTTAGAAAAGGAAATCTAAGAACCTGTACAGCAGGACCTTCTGGGGTCCTTGCTGATGCACACCTCTAGGCAGATGGTTAAAAAAAGTACTCTCAGTTGCATGAAGCGGGTAAAGGACATAGGTAGGAGACATCCCAACATACAATGAATTTACTGATGAAAAGGCTGTTTTTCAGGCCATTTAGTGGCTTTCCATTTGAACTAATTATTCTTTTAACATTTAATATAATCTGTAATTGTGTATCTAATAGTGTGGAGTAATAGATACAGAGCTGCTCTTGGTATCAGGAAGATGTAAGCTCAGGTCTTGCCTCTGACACATGCTGATTATGAGACCCTAAGAAGTCACTTAAATTCTCAGAGTTCTAGGCAAATTTTTATAACTTCAAACAGCAGAGAAGGTGGCAATATACACTGATGGATGGGGTTGCTTTATTAGGGATTTTTCTGTCTCAATGAAATCATGGATGTGGTCCCCAATAATCATCAGCAAATATTTTTATTTCAAGGTAGAAAGGACTGGATGAGAAGCTAAAAAAAAAAAGATTCTGTATTTTTTTCTTTTTCTTTTGTAAATGAAATATATGTGCAGCATATATGGTCTAGTCACTCCCTCAATATCCCAATTAAACTGGCAAGTCAGTCCTCTAGAACTCAGCTCCTATATCCCCTCAGGGTTTTAGAAGTAGCCCTGAGGGGCTGGGGGAAACTTTCTGCACCAAAGGTATGAATTCCCCCATAATCATCAGTTGATATCAATTACTCAAACAATTAACTTTTTAAAAAGAGGAGCATATTCTAAGTTGATATAATTAAAAGCAATCATACAAAACATCCCTCTAAGCCTTTATGACATAATATTCCCTGATATATCCAGAGTGCAGGGGAAAATGGACTTAAATCTTAAAGGCATGTGTGACAAAGAAGCAAAATCACAGCTCCTGGCTGTATTTTCTATTTGTTTGCTTCTGTTAGTTTGTTTTGGTTGTTGGGTTTCTGGAGTACTTAAGGTGTTTCTGCCACAATTTCTCTTCTGAGGAACTTGCTAGGACACTGCCTAAAAAAAAAACAAAAAACAAACAAACAAAAAAAAACAACCGATAAAAAGTCCAAATCATCTCTTTCTACATTTAGTTCATAATTTAGTTCATAATGTTCTTCTCTGGCTAAGATGAAGGTCAACATGGGAGAAAGAGGAAATGAACTGAGGCCAAGGAATTCTTTCTAGGATCTTGGCTGCCATTTCACAGTCTCAAGAAGAATATCCTATTTAACTTTTCTAAAACTATATTTGAATATTTTACTACTTTCTTTTTATGTCTTTTAGATTTGTCAAGATTGAAAAAAGCACAGTAATGTTCTAAATGGTTATTGTTCTTTTACATTTTCCTTTAGATCTGCATTTGCTGGACCACTTTGTGCACGTATATTTGGTATAGAGCGTATATAATTCTCTATGATGCCTTTCAGCAACTTTCATTTTCTTTATCTCTTATAACTATGTCTATGTTTACCATTGATACAAGATTTATATTTACCACTCCTGTTTTAGAGTCACCTGGGAATAACTGGTTATATTTCATCCCCTCTTCCTGTGTTCAAATTTTTTAGATTCCAGAATATGATTCTCTATAAAGAAACATATTATTGTATTCTGTTTTCTAGCACATTCTCCATTCTGTCTTCCTCCTGCATTTTATGGGTAAGTTTACCGCATTTATATTTATAGTTATGATTATTTTGCACTTTTATCCTTCTTATTCTAAGTCTTCTGTGATTCTAACTGTAGTTCCATGGTACCTCCCTTTCTTACCGTCTATAATGTTTTCTCACCTGCAAACAGTTAGCTTATGAAATTTCAAGGTATGTGCAATTGGTGGTTTCTTTCATGAACAAACTGGTTAATTTTTCTGATAGCACATTCACCTGTAGCTTTATTAGTTCTAGATCAGGGGTTCTTAATCTGGGATCCATGGAAAATTATTGATGGAATGTAAACTTGAATGGGAAAATAGATTTTTATTTCCATATAATTGGTTTTCTTTATAAGCCTATGTATTCAATTTTATGCATTTAAAAATATTATCAAGAGGGTATCCATAGGAATCATCAGACTGCTAGGGGAGCCATAACACACACACACACACACACACACACATAAACAACATGCACACACAAGGTTAAGAACTCCTAATTAAATAAATATTAATTAAAATTAAACTTAAAGTTAATTATAATTAATTAAATAAATTAAATTAAATTAAATCTTAAATAACTGACTAAAATATAAGGATTAACTTATTTTGTTTTTTGTTTTTGATATTTTTTTTTGTTTTTGATATTTTGTTTTTTGGTTTAGACATGGTTTTTATAGAGTTTTAATTATCTCTCTTCTTATTGTCTGTCAGTTAATACCATGAAAGGTAAGAAATGTTATATTAAGAATCAATTAGGCTAAATTTTTATTTTATAGAGGTCAAAACAAATAGGGGAAGTGATTTCACTGAGGTCACAAAGGAAGGCTCATTCAACTCTTACTGAAATGGAGGTCATGTCTCATTAATTCATAGACTATTACACTGGAAAGGAATTTATATTCCATTTTCTTAATTTTGTAGAAAAGGAACTGGAGACCCAGAAATAGTATCAGAGGTATATTAACAATAACAGTGACAGCAACAGTGACAACAGCATTTATATAATACTTTAAGATTTGTAAAACACTTTGCAATTATCTCATTTTATTCTCACAATGACACTGAGAGGTAGAAGCTATTGCTGTCATCATTCCATAGATGATGAAAACTGAGGCAGACTGAGGTGAAGTAATTAACCTAGGATCACAAAACTATTAAGTGTCCAAGGCTGGATTGGAACTCAGTTCTTCCTGACTTAAGACCTGGCAATTTCCTGATTACCCAGTTCAATACTCTTCCGACTCCATTGTCAAAATTCTGGCCTTCCAAAAAATGAAATACCATATATTTTTAGCTTTAATTCTCTTTACTAACATTTTCTTAAGTCGACACAATCATCAAAACAGTAAATCAAATCCCTGGTTAGGTTTGTTGATTTATGAGGTGTAAATTCTGACACTGAAAATTTAACAGTCAATTGTACTATGCCAAGTTTTCCACCTAGCTTTAGCACTCAATATTGGCATATAGGATCACTAATTTTTCAATTACAGTGGTTCCTGTTTTTATGACTCAGAAGAAACAGATAAACAGAGAGGGAGGTCGGGGTCAGTCTTTCCAGGCAAACATATACTCCAAAGTTTGCACTCTCTCTTCTAGACTTCCCCCACATTTATACTTCAGTTAGAGGGAAAATTGAAGTAGGTGTGGTAGGGTGAGAGACTGAGAAAGGAGAAAAACTTCTAAGAGGAGAAATGCCTTTAGGGAATAGATGTAGCCGAGGTTTCTACAGGAATTGATGGCCCTGAAATTCTTCAGTCCTCTACTCTATTGGGGCAAATTGAGCTTAGAGAGTTTCTAGGCCTGAGAATGCATTTTCCCATCAAAGAGTAGCCCAGCCTTTTACAGAAGGTAGATCCTGAGACTATCCTATTTCCTACACCTTAGTCAGTCTACCACAATTTTAATTTGCCCATTCTGCCCAATCTGGGGGTCCCAAGTCTGGGGAAATATGAGAAGCCAGGAAAGGCAATTTTCAAAAATTAATATTTTATTTTTTTCCAAAATACATGTAAAAGCAAATTTTAATTTTTTTGAAAAAAAATTTGAATTCCAAATTCTCCCTCTCCCTCCGTCCTCTCCCCACCCCTTGGGAAGGCAAACAATTTGATATTGGTTATACATGTATAGTCATGCAAAACTTCTGTATTAGTCATGTGGTGGGGAAAAAACAACAAAAAAGTTAATAAAAGTTTGCTTCTATCTGCATACAGCCTCCATCAGTTCTTTCTCTGGAGATGATAGCATTTTTCATCTTGCATTCTTTGAAATTGTCTTGGATCATTTTATTGCTGAGAATGGGTTGTCATTCACAATTGATCATCGTTAAATATTGTTGTTACTATCAATGTTCTCCTTATTCTATTCATTTCACTTTGCATCAGTTCATGTAAGTCCTTACAGGCTTTTTCTGAGAGTATCCTGCTTGTTATATCTTAAAGCACAATAATATTCCATCATATTCATATACCACAACTTCTTCATCCATTCCTATATTGATAGGCATCTCCAAAATTTCTAATTCTTCACCACCCCTAAAAGATCTAGAAGTCAAATTTTCTATTCAGTTCTGTTTTTCTTTTCATTAGGAATGCTTGAAAGCCTCAATTTCATTAAATGTCCATTTTTTTCTCATTAAGGGTTATATTCCATTGTGCTGGGATGGTGATTCTTGGTTGTAATATCCTCCAGAATATCACATTCCCCTCATAGCCATTTCTGTGGAGGGACTTACTGTATAGATTTAATCATAGATTTTCTCTTAATGTTTTCCTAATATTAACCTACAATAGACCTTCCTGTTTCTTCACATTAGTATTAGTTCTGACCTAAGGTTTCCAATTTAACAAGTCTATAAGTTTGCAGATCCTAACATATGGAATTACTTTGAGGGTAAAAACAAAAAGATTCACAGCATTAAACAAGTTGTGACACAAAATTTTACTCAGTCTCCTACCCTTAGGACTGTAGACTAAGATAAGTTAGGTTTCAACCTATATTTTCGGGAATCAGCTCTAGGCCAGCCGCCAATGTTTGGTCAACCTTTCTCCTAAATTCACTTTCAGTTTTTCAACTCCTTCTCTCTTGTAATTGCTTTCCCTGATTACAGTATAAGTACCTTGAGGCAGAAACTGTCTTTGTTGCTTGTATTTTCGTTATCAACTTTTAGCAGAGTATCATGTATTAATTAATATCATGTATTAAGAAAATGTTTCAAATAATTTTTCATTCATTCTACATAAAACCTGATGCAATACTAGTTTCCAATAATATCTATAAATTCAAATTTTTTACTCTTATTGTTTATATAGGT
Source organism: Bettongia penicillata ogilbyi (assembly GCA_023548195.1). Lineage (NCBI taxonomy): Eukaryota > Metazoa > Chordata > Mammalia > Diprotodontia > Potoroidae > Bettongia > Bettongia penicillata. The sequence goes on from JAJHZJ010000320.1 coordinate 251,248, forward strand.
GTATGATTTTTTTTATTTATTCATTTTGTCTTATTTTATTTTTGCCTTTGTTTTTATAATGACTTCTAAAAGATGTTGCATATCCATTTTCCCCACTTTTATATGAGGACTCTGAGATATGAATAAAGCAAGTATGTTTACTTAACAAACACATGTGATCAAGAAAAGTTTAGGAAGGGGAGGGCACATCAGATGAATTGTAAATATTGTCGGGGGTTGATATTGGCTCCAGTGATTTGGCCATACAGAAAATCTCATATAGGGCCAAAATAGAGTCAATATGGTTCCAGCTTTTCCCAGCCCTTAGGTAGGAGTGTGGCCATGGCTAAAGCATGATATTGAATCATCTGGCCAGTGAGAATATCATTGGTTGATGATGAGGTCATGAGTCTCTAGTACTGAAAAGATATCTGATTTGATTGAGGAGAATCCAGATAGAGAACCATCTGGGACTTACCACTGCACAAGATGCTGCAGGCAGGTGGTGCAAAGGTCATTTTGTGTAGCAAATAACCATTATTGTGCTATCTTTTCTGAATAAAAGTAATTATTCTTAGGAGAGAAGGACAAAATAAAAGAGTTGAGTAGCTCTGATTTTCCTTCCTTATGTACTGTAACCTCATGTATTACAAATAATAGTGCTAATAATCCTATCTATATCATCCTCTTGTTCCACATAAAACTTTTTTAGTTGCCTCTAGTAATGATTATGTTGTAGCAAGAATAACAAGTAGGAAAGAATGCTTTCCCAAGAGACCAGGCAGAAGGCACACATTTACGAAGGACAAAGACAAAGTATGCTGCAAGGAAAAAAAATACCTAGAAGATCTACCAAAGATCAAACAGGCAGAAATTCTGACTACCTGAACCATTTAGAAGAATTTCTGAACTGTGCTAAGATCCTGAACCTAGTAGAGCAATTGGAATAAGAATCCAAGAGGAGACCTTGAACAAGAAGGATCCTGGTCATGAGGACATGTTGATGCCATCTTTGGACCTTTGCCCTGTCTTATCTGTTACAATTACAACCTTCAACTTCTTCTGGTCTTGAGGATTTCTGAAGTCTCCTTTCAGGATCTGGCTGCTCTGTGGTATTCATAATCAGGTGATGTCTTTTAACTTAGAGAGACTGTTGAGGTATGACCTGTAGAGCCAAATCAGTTTTTCTCCTCATTTAAGTTGATTTTTGAGAACTTCCATTATCTTTTGGTCTTACATTCTTTTTGAAATTTCTGGCTATGGGATCCTGTGTATCCTACCTTGTCCTCTTTGAAACTGAATCTACTAACATCTAGAGTCTATATCTGATATTCTTAAAATCCCTTCCTCCCCTTTATCAAGGCTGAAATTTAAATGGCCATTATCCAACTTTTCCTCCCTCCCTGATCCCAATCTTTCAAGCCTCTTTTGACTTCTCTTCAATTCTGTTGTTGACTTTAATTGCTGTTTTGGTTTGAACTAGAGATTTCCATAACTATTTATGATTTATATAATGTAAATACAGAGGAAGAGACAATAGGATTTTTGTTAGCCCATGAATATTGCATATCAATCAATTATTCAATCACAAAGCATGTATTGAGTGCCTAATATATATGCCAGACCTTAGCCTTTATAGGGCCAGACCCTTTGCTACTTGCTCAAGATAAAAATGAAATAATCTCCATTTGTAAAAAAAAAAAAAGCATATTCTCAAATGGGAAATAAAAAAAATGTATATATAATACAAATATGTAAAATAAATATAAAAAGAATAAACACAAATAAATATAAGATAGTTTGGGAGGGAAGGTACAGCTTAAAGGAAGATCAGGAAATTCTACATTAGAAGAAATAAATCCAAAGTGTCAAAAGTTGTGTTATATTTTGGGGCTTCTAGGGAATAACTATATCTAATGAAGGAAAGGAGAAGCTTAAAAAGTGCAATGGATGTGGTGTCAGGCCTGGAGTCAGGAAGGCTTATCTTTCTGAGTTCAAATCTGGTCTCAGACATGTGTTAGTTATGTTACCCTGGGCAAGTTACTTAACTCTGTTTGCCTGAGTTCCCCATCTGTAAAATGATCTGGAGAAGGAAATGGCAGACTGGCCTCCTAGTATCTTTGCCAAGAAAACCCAAGAATGGTTTCATAAAGAGTTGGATATGACTAAAATGACTGAACAACATTTAGGAAAAGAATTCGTAGGTTTCCAAGGAATGTAAATTCCACCTTTTCATAACATTAACAAAATGTAAGCAAACTAATAAAATTGACCTTTGCATCAATGATGGGCCATAGCAATAGCCGGTTGGATTTATGTTGTGACGTGTGACTGTGTCACCCCAAATATACATGAAAACCGGTGGAGAAGCTCCTAGTCTGGGTAAGAATAACATGTACCTGGTTTTATCATGTAGGTGTTTGGCACTGAGAGCACTAATGATTATATCATATCACCACAGCTCATTAATTAGTACTTGTTAAACTACTGTCTGATAACGCATTATGAGAACATGGATAAAAGTTACATTGACACGGATGGGTTAGGATCTGAAAGACTGGTTGGATAGCCACACTGATGGTATAATAGATGGATTTTAGCATCAGATTATGGACATCATTTCTAATCAGCTCAGGTTTTCCTAGGGACCTCAGGGTTGGACAAACACATTTGTAAATGTAGTGTCATGGTTAATTTATTGATTCAAAATATATTTAGTAAGTACCTGCTATGTGTGGAACATTCTGGTAGTTTCTTGAGGAAATACTATAGTATTTACCTTCATGGAAAAAATGCTGAGTACAAGGTGACTGACCACTTATGAAGTATGTTATAATAGGGACTCCTTTAGGGTATGGGTTAGATTAGAGGGCTCCCAAAGTCTATTGTAATGTGAAATTCTGTGATCTAATGGTTCATAAGGCAGCTAGATGGCACCGTGGATAGGTTCATCAGGTTTGGAGTCAGGAAAAACTGAGTTCAGATCAGCCTCAGACAAGCTATTTGAATCAAGGGAAGTCATTTGCCTCCATTTCCTCAGCTCTAAAGAATAGGGAAAATATAAGTACCCACCTCCAAGAGTTGTTTTGAAGATAAAATAGAATAATATTTGTAAAAATGTTTGTTACAGCGCAGCACACAGTAGGTAGTCAACAAATACTTGTTGCCTTCCCTTTCCTTCTCTTTTATTTCTTTTTCCCTTTAAGAAGGGAAATATTTATTATATGGTCAAGGTTCCAATGATAACTAATGACACCCACTTTAAATCATAAATTGAGAGGTACATGAGACTTTACAGGGAAGCTGGTCTAACAATTTTTTAGTTTACAGATTAAAAAAAAGTAAAATCTCAGGATCTAAAAGACTTTACCATGGTAACGCAGGTAGGAATTAGAGGGGCTAGAATTCCAACCCAAGTCCTCTAACTCCAAATCGCACTCTTTTTCACTGTTGCATATTACCTTACAAGATTCCTTTACGTTATTTGGTTTAAAATGTTCTTTTCTCCATTCCTTCCACTGTATGAAAGGAAGTGTATCTGAGGAAATTATTCTCAGCAAAATAGTATCATCAGAATATTTTTACCTCAAAAAAAAAGCATGGTCTCCAAGAAGTAAATAACAGCATAGGCTCGTACATAATCCTGTGAAAAAGATTCATGAGGTGGGAGAACTAAGCTTCATAAGGAACTCTCATAGGACCAAGGAAAAATGATTATAGGAGTAGGATGAAAAAGTCTTTGATTTTAGATACAAGTAAAACCATTTAAGCATAGTAAGCACTAGAAAGAAAGTGAGGGGAATGTGATAGATAAGAATTATTACGACAGTATAAAGATGCAAATGAATATTCTTAAATCTTGCTGATGGAAAAATCAACAGCTACACAGAGAAGCAAACAATCAATTCTGTACCACAATTATGCAGTAATTAAATTTAACTGGACAAAATAGAAATCACGATCTATTATGTCACTACTTCTCTGTGACATTGTTTGCTATGAATCACTATTTACTGTAGAAGAGAATAATTATTTCTTTTTCTAAATTTGATCACTGACCCAGAGGTATTAATTAAAACCATGCAGGGCTCCATTTCAAAGAACAGTTGTCTGCATGTTCTTCAAAAGCAATTGAACCTTTTAAACAGAAAATTTAAAATACACGCGGATAAAGTATGCCAGAAGAAAAGAAATTAAACCATCATTATAAATGTCATTTGAATTTTAATGCAGTCTCATCAATTTAAATAAATGGACAATTCCAAAGGTTAAAGAGTAATATTCAAAATGATAATTAGAATAGCAACCAAAATTTGAAGTAAATATTAGAAAATAAAACAGAAAAAATTAATTTAATTTAGAAGTGAATCTTTTAAATGAGTTCCTTTAACATTTTTTTCCTTTCTCTTTCAGGCCACAGTGAGATGAGGGAAAGGACATAAAGAGTGTAAACAATGACAATGTATAAAGAATCTCTACAAAAATCATTTTCAGCTCTCTTTTTTCCTTTTTTCATAATCCTATAGTTTTTAGTACTAGAATAGTTCTCATTTGTTTTGAGTTTTTTTCTCTTTTAAGTCAATATTAGAGTATTTGATACATCAAGTAATCAAATTAAAGGTTAGAAAGCTATTAATGGTATGTTTCATTTAACAAAGATTCTAGTTATGTTTCTAAGAGTACTCTCCAAAGAAATGATTTTCTGATAACAAATGAGATCGTGTAAAAATTACATTAAAAATAATTTAAAGAATGTTTTACAGTGCAATTTTATTTTTGACTCATGTTTCACTTTTCTGATTACATGTAAAAATTCTTTTTAACATTCTTTGTTGAAAATTTTGAGTTCCAAATTCTCTCTCTCTCTCTCTTTCTCTCTCCCTCTCTCTCTCTCTCTTTCCCCCCTCCTTATCCCTGAGATGGTAAGCAATTTGAAACAGGTTATATGTATACAATCATGCAAAACATATTTTTCATATTGGCCACGTTGTGAAAGAAAACATACAATAAAAGGAAAAACAAAACCACCATTAAAAAATTGTATACTTCAATATGAAAACGGTAACATGATTACAAAGGAAATTTATGGAAGTCAGTGAGATTTATCAAATTCACAAATACTATTTTTATGATCATGCAAGGATAGGATAAATTTCTGATAATTAAGAAAGGCTTAAAGTTACACTTTCCTCAATTCAATATCACCCATGTTCAACATGAATATCTTTTAAGTTACTATTGGGACTTTGGACAAGAAACATGTTAACCCATTGAAGACCATTCACTCCAAGTCTTTATAGCTTAGCAGGATCTGCCAGAATTGTAAGTTCGCATCAATATGCCTCATTATGTTGATCATAAATAATTCTTAAATAATTTCTCTTTGATCTATTTTCAATAGGTCACTTTTTTCCATATATATTTCACTTTTTCCATTTTTTTCATTCTTTTGGTTTTGTGCCATTGTTTCTTGATATTTCATAGGTCATTAGCTTCCACTTCTCCAATTCTGATTTTTAAGGAATTATTTTGTTCAGGATATTTTTATGCCTCTTTGACCATTTGACCAATTCCACTTTTTGAAAGGTACTATTTTCTTCAGCTTTTTTTTTTTTACTTCTTTACTAAGTTGTTAACTCTCTTTTCATAATTTTCTAGTATCACTCTCAATTCTTTCCCTATTTTTTCCTCTATTTTTAAAATTTGATTTTTAAAGTTCTTTTAAGTTTGTTGAGGCATACTTTTGGAATTTGTGACCAATTCATATTTTTCTCTGAAGCTTTACATGCAGCTCCTTTAACTTTGTGGTCTTTTTCCCAGTTTGATTCCTGATCTTTCCTGTCACCAAAGTAACATTTTATGTTCGGATTATAATTTTTTTTGCTTATTTTCATAGACTATTTCTTGACTTTTATCTTTATGTTAAAGTTGTGCTGTGATCTGAGGGTGAGTGGTAACTGTTCCTAGCTTATTTTTTTGTTTTGTTTTTGCTCTTGTTTCCAGAGCTAGTTCTGGGGTTCTATAAGTTTTCAGTTCTTCCAAGATGATATGATCTAAGGAAAGGCTTGTGCTCTCCTGGCTTGTGCTCCAGCATGTGGGTGACCACAAGCACCCATCTGTGAACTGGAACTATAACCAGGCCTATATTCCTCTGCAGCTACAAATGATTTTGCTCCTTATGAACTTAGAATTCTGACTCAGGCTCATGCTCTCCTGAGGTCTCACATGTCAATGCTCCTTTCTGCATCCAACCTGAGACTAGGGCTCTTGCTCTCTTATGAGTGACCACAATCACTCTTCTCTACCCTACTGTAACCAGCCCTGGTGACATAAACTCTAGTGTGGCAGTACTTCTCCTTGCCCTGTGACTGTGACCTGGGCAGTGCAACAGAGTAGTGTACTCATTGACAACAACGGGTGTCCTGAAATTTCCTTCTAATCAGTGGATCGCTTATGAGCTGTTGGCTGAGAGCTTTTCAAGCTGCTTCTACCACTGCTGATGCAGCTACCCTTAAAGTCCAGTCACCACACTGGTGAGATAGAACTTTCCTGTCAACTTCTTAAGTTGTCTTAACTGGAAAATTGTTTTACCTCAACATTTTGCTGATTCTGTTGCTCTAGAAATCCATTCGAGGGGGTACTTCACAGTTGTATGTAAGAGAATTTGGATCTGCTCATGTGAGTCCCTACCTTTAATATGCCATATTGGCTCTATCCCCCCAAATGGAATATTTAAATTTAATAATCAAATGGATCTGCCATCTCAAGAATTTTGAATTTCTCTCAGTGATGGAGATCTCTAATCTATCTTTGCCTATGCATAGTTTGAATCTTTTGTACATAGTCTTTCCCTAATTTACCACTGATTGTCCTGAAGATCTTCCCATAATTTCAAGGATATTAGTGAGATACTTGGGCTTACTTGTCATCTACTGCATTCTTCTTATGACCAAGCAATTTTTCCTTCCTACAAAAAGTCTTTGATGACTTCCTTTACTTTTGTACTTCTTTAACATTTCTTGTTTGTCACCTGATGTAGCCTGCTTATACTCATAATATATCTTTCCATGACCCCTATGTAAGATTTATCTTTAGTTTCTTTCCTCTGGAAGACTGGGGTTTCAGGTTTCTTTTCATATAACAACATCAATGAAATGTTCATTTGGAAAAGAAAAAGGTCATCCATGTAATGGAAAATTTGAAGTCAGTACAGGAATTTTGTGGTTTCCCTGTAAAGTCATCCAGTCTGTTCTTCTATTCCTTTTCAATTATGAGCACAGCTTATTGCATTGTCCAGCCCAGATATATATCTGTTGGAGATACTCTATAGGATGAAAAGGACTTTAAAATGCTTTGAAAAAAAAGAAAAGTAAATAGTTTGCCAAGAAAGTGAGAGGCAAAGGTTACTAATTGCCATCAATTTGCAAAGACCAAACCCTAGCCACTTTCCACGTTTGGGAAGGAACAAAAGAGAAAGTGTCTATAAAGTAATTTATAAAACTTATGGTACTGTAAAGAGATTAGCTATTATATAAATATCAGATTCTGTCATATGGAGAAAATGCTTTTACATCCATAGCTTATCCTTTGTTTACTTTACTAGCTCTGGACTAGACAAGTCATCTTTTAATGTTGTTCATTTTTTTTTTTGAGGGGGAGTTAGATATACAGAATAACAAAACACCAATTCATTTCACTGAATTCATTCAATTCACTGAAAAGCATTAAAGCTTTTGCATTCAACAACCAAAAATATTAAAAGAAAGAAGTTCACATTAGGAGAAATTAATGGAGTCAGAGAACAGAAGGCTAAGAGATAACATGGTAAAGAGCACTGAGGAAGGAGCTGTTTATTTTCCAGCTGATTGGTTTTGTATACTGAGAAGCTAAATATACTTCTATATGTCTCAATTTATTCATATGAAAATTGAAATTCACTAACTTCAAGGTCTTCTATTTTATGAAAACCCAAGAGTCACAAGACAAACAAATAAATAAAAAGTGAGTTTGTTTTATTTTTTAATGTTGCAAATATGTATTAAAGATGTAAACAAAAAGGATGGTGTTTGTTTAATCAAAGAATCAAAGGTTTAATTAAGTTTATTTTAAAAATTAGCTATAACACAAACATGTAAACTTTATTATCAATATATAAACTTTATAAAGAAAGATTCTTTTTCAAAAAATCAAATCCTTCTTACCTTACATTGTAGAACATTTACAGTCACCATTTTGATTAAAAAGTATTCCTCTACTTGGATCCTATTCCTCTATTCTGATGTACTGTTACGAAAGGCCAGTGGTAAGATTAAGGACTAATGACCAGAGGCCAATTATCATAAATTTTAACTATTTTTTCCCTTCCCTGCCCATGCTGACTAGAGCTAATGTAATTCTATATAGTCAGTCACAGAAAACAAAGTGGCCAAAATGGGTTAAAAAGGAGAGATGTGTACAGAATTTTTTTTCCTAGTCTGGTGAGCCAGATTTCCCATCTTTCCTACAAAGTAGTGGTCTTAGAAGATGAGAATCAGGAAGACACCTGCCCCCAGAGGAGTTGGGCTCTGTGAAGCAGGCCTTCAACTGGAGCACACAAAGTAGGCCCAGAGACATTCCAGGAGAGCTTATTAGAGGGTACCTGGACTGAGGAAAACCAAATCACTAGAAGTCTTCCCGTTTTTCTCACTCAGGAGAGTCTTACAGGGATGGGGAACCTGCAGCCTCACGGCCGCATGTGACTCCCTAAGTCCTCAAATGTGGTCCTTTGACTGAATCCAAACTTCACAGAACAAATTCCCTTAATAAAAGGATTTGTTCTATAAAACTTGGACTCAATCAAAAGGCCACACCCAAGGATCTAGAAGGCCACATGTGGCTTGGAGACCAGAGGTTCCCCGCCCCTGACCCAGAATCAAGGGAGGATAATTTAATGAAAAGATAGGAGTAAAATAAATTGAGATTACAGGAAACTTATATCCTCAGATTTGGGGTACATTATCCCTGCCCTCAAGGGCTTTTGACTCTGGGCAACCCCACAGCATCCAGAAGGCTTCCTGAATGTCATGGTGTGTTAGATATATCTGGTATAATAGCCATGCCTGCTTATGATTCTATATTCAGCTTTTCCCCTGATTTATTTCATAATCATTGGGTTATTATTCATTTACTTGGGCTTCAGTTTCCATATTTTAAAATGCCTATGTTGTAAAGATGACCATTAAGGTCTCTTTCAGACAGACTATTCTCTGAATCCTTAACAACTGTAATGGGCACATGAAATCCATTATCTTGATGATCTCAGTAGATTTGAACATAATTGAACGTGCCTAAGTGGAATCATGAAATTGGTTACACAGGATAGAACTTCCTTACGGTAAAGGTAAGGTAAAGGTGAAAAATATTCTGTAACCTCCAATGAGAAGCATGGATTTTCAAGTTTAAGCCATCTAATTTGACTGGATTTCTTTTCATTTTTGCTCCTGAGAGTACTAACTGAGGTCGCAGTCACAAGTTCTCTTTCATAAACTTTTCCTTATCTCTTTTTTCTGGACTGCTTTTGATTTCATTGGGATTGAATTGCAGGTTAATAGCTTTTTTGCTTAAAAGCTTATCTATTTTATAACACTGGCTCATCAGTGTCCCAAACCGTTTGTAGAAACACTCATCTGAAACTGTAAAAGAAGGGTTAGTCCTTGTTTAATCTTATCTTTCTGAATGTTTCTCTTAGGTAAGTGTGGTAGCTATCCTCAGCATACACATTGACAGACTCGACCGAGGGAAATTGAAAAGCAAGCTAGGGAGTTTGTACTGGCCTTCACCTCTGAAGGTCATGGTTTCAAAGTAAAAAGTTCCTTGTGGGTAACAGTGACATGGGAAAAATCAAGAGCTTTGGGGGGGGAGGCGCTTTATTTCCAAGAGAAGTATAGTCCCTAGCTAGTTAATTTCCGAAGGACTTCCTTCAAAATGAAAGGACATTGAGATATTTAAAAGGAATATGTGTATATGTGTGTGTACAAAATATGTCTGTGTGGAAGACATATGTCTATAAGAATGCATATATGTTTATACCCAATTATACATTTATGGATCAACATGTGTATATATAGTACATATGTGTATATACATATGGGTTATATACACATAAAATCCATTAAAAAGATCAACATAGGAGTTAATATTTGATTCCAGAGTCAATAGGGAAACGCTACAGTTGACTGACTAGGGAGTGGCATGGTTATATTTGAGCTAAAGGAAAATCACTTTGCTGGATGTGTGAAAGATGGAGTGGGGTGTGGAGAAACTTGAGTAAGAGAACCATGAGGAGATCATAGCTATAGTCCAAGTAAGAGGTGATGAGGATCTGAATTAAGATTATTGTATGAATAAAGAGTAGTCACATATGAGAGATGTTGTACTGGTAGAAACAGTTAGATTCGTCAATTCTTTGCATTAAGTAGGTTGAGCAAGATTGAAGCGTTTGGAATAGCAGTTCTGAAACTGAGAGACTGGAAGGGCGATACCTTCAAGAGAAATAGATTAATTTGATGGAAAGCTAAAGTTGAGAGGGAAAGATAATAAATATTGTTTGGGGCATGTTGAATTGATAGAACCCCAATATAGTCAATTTAGAAGCACTTGATGATTTGGGATGAGAGTTCATGAGAGATACTGGTGTTGCATATATAACTCTGTGAGTCATTCACAAAGAAATTATTATTAAACCTAAGAGAGCTAAGGAGATCAAGATTACATACAGGAATGAGAAGAGGGTCCTTAATTACTTAAGTGTATACTATGTGTAAGGCTCTGTAAACTGTGATTAGATTATCTTTGCTCTTAGAAAAAAGGTAAATGTTATAATTTTATATGTAAAATCACTGTCTTTTTACATATTAATAATAACCCACAGGAAATAGATGCTATTTCATTCTCTTCCCCTTTCTAACTTCAGCAATGTGCTATAATTAAATAAATTCTTTATTTTCAAAACTCACATTTTAAAAATAGAAATTATTTTATTTTTTTTTTCCTTTACAGAAAAATTGTCTTACATTTTAGAAGTTCATTACTGACTTTGAAAATGACTTCTGTTTACCCAGGGCATATCCCTGATCTTGATAACCTCATTTAGTCGTATTTCTTCTTTTGAAGGAATATCTGACTTACTGTCTTTTAAATTGAGGATAAAAGATGAAAGCTTATTCATTATTGTTGTTCGGTCACGTACAACTCTTTGTGCCCTATTTTGGGTTTTTTTTGACAAAGATACAGGAGTGGTTTGCCATTTCCCTCTCCATTTCTCTTATTTTAGAGATGAGGAAACTGACACAAATGTGGTTAAGTGACTTGTCCAGGGTCATATACCTAGGAAATACCTGAGACCAAATTTGAACACAGGAACATAAGTTTTCCTGACTCCAGGCCCAGAACTTTATTGAAGTTGCTCATTGAAGCAATTATTAAGAGGTCGGGATATATCCAGTACAAAACCAAGTATAGAGAAATCAAAGAACATAAAGTCATATAGATGTAGAGTTGGAAGGGATAAGAGGAAGGGAACATACTTTACTATGTTCCAGGCCCTATGCTAACTGTATTACAAAATTATCTTATTTCATCCTCATAAAAATCCTGAGAAGTATTTCCATCTTATATTATTATTATCATTATTTCCATCTTACGTATGTGGAAATTGAGACAATAAGTGGTTAAGCTCAAGCAAGGCTCATAGAGCCAGCAAATTTCTAAGGGCAAATTTGAATTCAGGTCTTCCTGACAAGCGCTCAATCTACTGTACCATCTAGTTGCCTCTCTAACTGATATTAAAGATTATCTAGACCAACCAACCCATTATATAGGTGAGGAAACTGAGGCATAATTAAAATTGAAGGATTTTCACAAAGTCACATGAATAACAGGATTTCAACCCAAGTCTTCTAACTCTAAATTCAGCAGTTTTTCCATTGCACATTGAGAGGAAGTATGTCATAGTGGACAGAAAAGTGGTTTAGAACTCAGGATGACCCAGGTCAAGTTTTATCTCTGAAATATAGTAGCTGCCTTAACCTTCATAGATCACTTAACTTGACAGGGTCCCAAGAAACAAGCTGCAAAAATAAATGAAAACACTATGAGTTCACTAGGGCAATAAATTACAATCTCACCTTTCTCTTCCCCTGTTTTCTCCCACAATGGGACCAAGCACAAACCCACCTATACCACAACTCTGCAGATATTTGTACATCCCTAAGTGACTGATGTATTAATAATTTTGAAATTGTCCTCTGTAGAAAAAGAAACTACTTCATTCTTCTCATACATACGAAAATTTACAATCCTTTCCCAATCCCACCCTTAACTACTCCACAAACTTTCTCATGATGTGTGTCTGTGTACACATATATGTCTATGTATACATACAGAGACAGAAAATAAATTTTGAAGTAGGAAATCTGTATCGAAATGCCAAAAATTAAAAGTAGTAAAGGAAAAAAATAAATCAGATGTTAAAATAAAAATATTTTCTCTACATTTACATCCTTTTAAAGGAAAAAAGTAAGCAGTGCATTTTGTACTAAAGTCAAATTATGCCTTAAGGCATTTCATATTTCTTACCTCCTTTGTGGGTTTTTGTTATAGCCTATGCTTACCCTTTTAAATTCTATTTATTTGTTTACATATTTTTTCTATCAAGTAAATTCAAGTTTTCCTAGTTGGAGGTCATATATCTCACTGGAAATGTTGTTGTTCGTCCTCCATTTTGGGAGAGGACCATGACATCAGTAAGGAGATGTCTTGAGTTACAAGTAAACTGTATTTAAGTGAGGCAGGGCTGTACAAAGTCAACAACCTCACTTTCTACTCCAGAGTCCAGTGGCAAGATATAGATCAAGATGACCAGAGATGGCCTGCATGCAGTGAGAGGTCTTGGTCTTTTTAAGCTGAGGTGTTTCTCAGATCTCAGTTTACCTGAGACAATGGCCATTCAGTGATTAAGTCTTGGTAAAAAGTGAGACAAAGAATGACCTCTTTTACTTTGTCACAAACAAATGTTTGCTAAATGTAATCCACTTAGGACACTAAGGGCCACCACAGGGCAGAGGCAGGGACTTGGACTCAGAAAAATTGGAGTTCAAATTCACCCTGAAGCAATTGCTAGCCAGGTGACTCTGGACAAGTCACTTCACCTCTCCTGTCTCAATTGCCTCATCTGTAAAATGGAGATAATAACAGAACAACCTCCTAGGGCTGTTGAGCATTAAAACATTTTAAAGCATTTAGCTCAGCATCTGACACACAGGTGGTACAGAAATGCTAGCTCTTCTTATTATTAATTAGAAAAGATTTCAATTGCACCTCATGTAGAAGAAAAAACATGATTTTCCACTAAAAAAGGAAAATTCTGCAATAGGGCAATGAGATGTGCTCCCTTTCAGCAAGAATAATACGTATGTCCTAAGGAGTCCTGATTCATTGGACATATCTTAGCAAAGAAAGACAATGAATCTCAACTAATGCTGGGAAAGTGTGAAAGAGATAAAAATGAAATTTAGGGAAGATTTTGAAGTGGATTAGAAAGGCTGGTTTGAGCTAATAGGTAGATTTACACTGACAAATTCCCACTCTCCTATACTTGCACCTAAAGAGCAATTTGCTTTCAGCTGTGGTGTGAAGAAAGATTAAAGTGATGGATCATAATTAATCAGAAGGAACATTATAACATCATGTTCTTTACTCAAGAGGAGGAGCACAATGATGAATAATTTTACTTGGGTAGATAAGCAAGCAGGGCAGATTGGGAATGCCAATTAACTCGTGACCAATGGGTCATAACTGATGGTATTAATGTTTTCACATATCAAATAGTTTTGGTAATCAAGTCAGAGAAAGGATTTTCCTAAAAATATTGGGATCATTGAAATATTGTATCATATTTTAATTTCATTTGAAAATTTAAAATAATTATGTTCACAACTTTATAATTTTATAAGAATAAATTCTAGTGTGATAGAATAAGACTTTTGAGTCAACTTAAATCTCATCTAGACCAATCTCTGAATTTTACAAATAAGGAAACTGAGACACAAAGAGTATATGAAGATATATATCCAAAGACGGAAAAGCAAAATATTAAACGTACTTTTTACAGACCATAAAACAATAAAAATTACATTAAGTGAAGGGTTGTGGAAGCATATATTGAAGCTTAATTGGAAAATAAATAAACTAATCTTAATGACTGAGTGGATCAAAGAACAAATCATAGAACAATCCATAATTTCGTTAAAGAAAATGACAATGAGACAGACAACATTTCAAAATTTGTGGGATACAATTAAAGAGAACTCAGAGGAAATTTTATAGCTCTAAATGCTTATATCAATAGAAGAGAAAATGGAAAAATGAATTGGACATGCAACTAAAAAAGACACAAAGTAGAAAAAAATTTAAATGAACAGTTAAACACCATAATAAAAATCCTGAAAATCAATAACGAGATTAGTAAAATCAAAAGTAATAAAACCTTTGAGCTAATAAAGATAACTAGTGTGGTGGAGCCAAGATGGCGGAGCAGAAGGACTCATGTATGCTAGCTCCAAACACACAGCCCATATATTTCCTGCAAGAAGAACTCCCCACAAATTCTGAATCACTGCAAGGCGTGCAGAAACACAGTGGAAAAGATTTCTGTCCCAGAGAGCCCTGGAGAGCCATCCCCAGGGTCCATCGCATCCTGGAAAGCAGAGCCCATCCCTGAGCTGCCCTGGCCCCGCGGCTGAGAGAAGCAGATCTGAGCAGGCTTCAGGGACGGAACCTCCGGAGGCTGGGAAGGTCCCTCTGCCCACAGACGCTACAGGTCAGTGAGAGAGACTTCTGGGCTGGCAGAGAGGGGAGCGGGGTGTCTCCGTGACTCGGGCCCCCTCGGGAGACAGCGGAAGAGGGAGTGGCAGAGGCAGAGGCAGCAGCGGTTGCCCAGAACTCCCAGAGGAGCAGTCAGAAGTTCACAGCCATTACCAAAGGTCTCTGCATAAACCTCCTGAGGGAACTGAGCCTGGGAGGCGGCCCTGCCCCCAACACAGCACTAGAACTTAAACTCACATTGAATAGCAGCTGCACCTGCCGCTGAAAGCCCGTTTGAATCTCAGAACCCAAGCACTAACTGGGCGGATCTAGGTGGGGGTGGACAGGAATCTCGGAAGTCAAGTAACTGGCTGAGAAAATGCCCAGAAAAGGGAAGAAAAATAAGACTATAAACAGCTACTTTGATGGGGTTCAGATGTTCCCGCCTTTTAATTCTGATGAGGAGGAAGTATTCTTACCGTCAGGGAAAGATGTGGAAGTCGGGGCCTCTGTATCCCAGACATCCCAGGTGGATGTCCGGTGGGCTCAGACCATGGAAGAGCTCAAAAAGGATTTAGAAAATCAAGTTAGACAGGTGGAGGAAAAACTGGGAAGAGAAATGAGAGAGATGCAAGAAAAGCATGAAAAACGGATCAATACCTTGCTAAAGGAGACCCAAAAAAATGCTGAAGAAAATAACACCTTGAACAATAGGCTCACTCAATTGGCAAAAGAGGTTCAAAAAGCCAATGAGGAGAAGAATGCTTTCAAAAGCAGAATTAGCCAAATGGAAAAAGAGGTTCAAAAGCTCACTGAAGAGAATAGTTCTCTCAAAATTAGAATGGAACAGATGGAGTCTGATGACTTTCTGAGAAACAAAGAAATCATAAAACAAAACCAAAAGAATGAAAAAATGGAAGAGAATGTGAAATATCTCATGGGAAAAACAACTGACCTGGAAAATAGATCCAGGAGAGACAATTTAAAAATTATGGGACTACCTGAAAGAAATGATCAAAAAAAGAGCGTAGGCATCATCTTCCATGAAATTATCAAGGAAAACTGCCCTGATATTCTACAACCAGAGGGCAAAATAAGTATTGAAAGAATCCATCAATCCCCCTGAAAGAGATCCAAAAAGAGGGACTCCTAGGAACATTGTGGCCAAATTCCAGAATTCCCAGGTCAAGGAGAACATATTGCAAGCAGCTAGAAAGAAACAATTCCAGTATTGTGGAAATAAAATCAGGATAACTCAAGATCTAGCAGCTTCTACATTAAGGGATCAAAGGGCGTGGAATAGGATATTCCAGAAGTCAAAGGAACTAGGACTAAAATCAAAAATCACCTACCCAGCAAAACTGAGTATAATACTTCAGGGGAAAATAGGGTCTTTCAATGAAACAGAGGACTTTCAAGCATTCTTGATGAAAAGACCAGAGCTGAAAAGAAAATTTGACTTTCAAACACAAGAATGAGGAGAAGCATGAAAAGGTAAACAGCAAAGAGAAGTCTTAAGGGACTTACCAAAAGTGAACTGTTTACATTCCTACATGGAAAGACAATATTTGTAACTCTTAAAACTTTTCAGTATCTGGGTAGTTGGTGGGACCACACACACACATGCACACACACACATGTACATGCGTGCGTGCACACACACATACACACATGCACGCACATATAGAGACAGAGAGCACAGAGTGAATTGAATAGGATGGGACCATATCTTAAATCAAATTAAGGTAAATGGTGAGAGAGAAATGTAGTGGGAGGAAAGAGGGTGAAATGGAATGGGGTAAATTATATCTCATTCAAGAGGCAAGCAGGAGACTTTTTAGTGGAGGAAAACAGAGGAGAGCTGAGAAAAAAAAACAAGAAGTTTACCCTCATCACATTTGACTAAAGGAAGGAATAAAATGCACACTCATTTTGGTATGAAAACCTATCTTACAATACAGAAAAGTGGGGGGAGAAGGAGATAAGCAAGGGGGGGGGATGATGTTAGGGAGGGCAGTGGGAGAAGGGAGCAATTTGAAGCCAACACTCGGGGAGGGACAGGATCAAAAGACAGAATAGAAACAATGGGGGGCAGAATAGGATGGAGGGAAATAGAGTTAGTCTTACACAGCACAACTATCATCGAAGTCATTTGCAAAACTACATAGATATGGCCTATATTGAATTGCTTGCCTTCCCAAAGGGAATGGGTGGGGAGGGAGGGATGGGAAGAACTCAAAGTTTTAGGAACAACTGGTTAGTATTGTTGTTGCTACTAGGAAATAAGAAATACAGTTAATGGGGAATAGAAAGTCATCTGGCCCTACAGGACAAAAGAGAAGATGGAGACAAGAGAAGGGAGGGAGGATAGAAGAGAGGGCAGATTGGTGATAGGGAAAATTAGATTGCTTGGTGTATTGGGGTGGGGGGAGGGGATAAAGGGGAGAAAATTTGGAACCCAAAATTTTGTGAAAATGAATGTAAAAAGTTAAATAAATAAATTTAAAAAAAGATAACCAACACCTGGTCTTATGAAAAAGTCAATAAAATATACAAATCATTGGTTAATTTGATCAAAATAAGACAAAAGAAAGCCAAATTACTGGTATATAAAAAAAAGTAAATGCACCAGGAATGAAGATAAAATTAAAACTTTTATTAAATGTCATTTTGCCAAGTTATGTGCCAGTAAAATGGGCAATCTAAGTGAAATGGAAAGATAATATAAATACAAAAATATAAATTGCACAGATTAGCAGAAGAGGAAATAGAATACCTAAATAACACTCTCTTAGAAATTGAATGTTATCATTTAACTCCTTAAGAAAAAGTCCTTAGGACCAGAAGGATTCACAAGTGAATTCTACCAAACACTTTAAGAACCATTAATGTCAATATCGTATAAAGTATTTGAAAAAATAGGTAAAAAATGAGCTCTATAAATTTCTTTTATGATAAAAATATGGTTTGAATACTTAAACTAAGGAGAGAAAAATAAAGAAAAATATAGACCAATTTATTGAATGATTATCAATGCAAAATTTTTAAATGAAATACTATAAAAGAGATTGCAGTAATATATTATAAAGATCACACACTATAACCAGGTGGGATTTATACCAGGAATGCTAGGATGGTTAAATAATAGGGAAACTATCAGCATAATTGACCATATCAATAACAAAATCAACAAAAATTGTCTCATTATCTAAATAGATGCACAAAACCTTTGGCAAAATACAACCTCCTTTCCTATTAAAAACACTGGAAAACATGGGAACCAATAGAACTATTATTAAAATGATAAGTAGGATATATCTAAAACTAAGAGAATGCATTATCTGTAGCAGGGATAAAATTTTAGACTTTTCAATAAGATCAGAAATGAAGCAATGATGTCCGTTATCACTGCTATTGTACAATATTGGACTAGATATGCTAGCCATAGCAATAAAACAAAAAGTAATTGGAGGAATAAAAATAGGCACTGAAGAAACAAAATTGTCATATTTGCAGGTAATATGATGATATGCTTAGAGAATTTAAAGAAAATAGGTTAAAAAACTAGTAGGAACAATTAAATTTCCCAAGGTTGCAATACATGAAATAAACCCACATAGATGATTAGTATTTGTATATATTACCAACACAACTCAGTAGCATGAGGCAGGAAGGGAAATCCCATTTAAAATAACTGCAGACAATATAAAACACTTGGGAATCTACCTGTCTGTAGCCACCTGTAAAGAAACACTTTTTCCAAGAAATAAAGACAGATCTAAGTGAGTGCAGAAATATTAACTGCTCATGGGCAGGTCAAGCCAATATAATGAAAATGACAATTGTACCTAAGTTTATTTATTTATCTCGAAATGCACTACCAAAAAATCATTTTATAGAGCTAGAAAAATGCTTACAAAATTCATCTAGAAGAAAAGAAGTTCAACAATATCCAGGTAATCAAATAAAAATATGAAGGAAGGCATTAGCAGTTACAGATTTTAAACTATGTTACAAAGCAGCAAATGTAATCATCAAAACAATATGGTAATGGTCAAAAGCCAGAGTGTTGTATCAGTGGAAAAGATTTACATAATACACAGTAACGAATGACCATGGTCATCTGTTCTTTGATAAATTCAAAGAACTAAGCTTTGGGAGAAAGAACTAAACATTTGACAAAATTTGCTAGGAGCACTAGAAAGTTAGTCGACTGAAAATTAGTTATAGACTAATAAGTAACACTGTATACTAAAATAAGGTCAAAATGGATATATGACTTTGACTTAAAATGTGATAGTATAAATAAACTAGGGGAACAAGGAAAAATGTACCTGTTGGATCTATGGACAATGGAGGAGCTTAAGACCAAAGAGGAGATTAAAAGGATAATGGAAAATAAAATAGATAATTTTGATTATAAGAAATTAAAAAAACTTTTGCATGAACAAAAATAATGCAGTCAAAATAAGAAGGAAAATAGGAAATTGAGGAAGAAATATATATCAAGTTTCTCTGATAAAGGCTTCACTTCTCAAAGACATAGGGGAATGAATCAATTTTATAGTACAAGATCCATTTTCCAGTGGAGAAAAGGACATAGGACATGAACAATTTTCAGAAAAAGAAATCAAAGATATTAATAGTGACATAAAAATGTTCTAAATCACTACTGATTAGAGAGTTGCAAATTAAAACAACTCTAAGATACTACCTCTCACAGATCTGAACAACCTGTAAATTTTATCAGGGCACAGATAGGTTAGTCTAGGGACAGATAGATGATGGTTGATTGCCATGGGTCATGTGATAGCCAGCTAAAATCCTTTAGTGGACTGCAAGGGGCCCATAGTCCTTATGTTGTACAGGTCTAACCTATCAGATTGTCATGACAGAAAAGCAATATGACAATTTATGGCAGGGATCTGGAATAATTGGGACACACCCACTATTTCTGAAGTTATTAAGTAGTCTGAATATTCTGGAGAATTATTTGGAAATAATACCAAAAGACTATTAAAACTACATACTCTTTGATCCAGGAATATTACTGCTATCTCTATATCTCAAAGAGAACAAAGAAAAGGGAAAAGGACCTATCTGTACAACAAATATTTATAGTTACTCTTTTCTGTGGTGTTAAAGAATTGGAAATCATGGAGATGCCCATCAATTGGAGAATGGCTAAGTTGGGATATGTGATTGTGATGGAATTCAATGTGTTCCAAAAAATGATGAATAAGATGGTTTCAGAAAGACATAGAAAGACTTATATGAATTCCTGCAAAGTAAAGTGAACATGACTAATAGAACATTGTACACAGTAACAGTAATATTGTAAGGATGAACAATTATGAAAGACTGAGATACTCTGATCAAAGTAATGATCCAAGATAATATCAAAGGACCCATGATTAAATATGGTATCCACCTCAAGAGAGAGAACTGATAAACACTGAATGCAAAAGGAAGCACATTTCTTTACTTTCTTCTTTTTTTAAAGATATGTTTTATTTTCTTTGTGGTTTCTTTCATAATATGGAATCATGTTTTGCATGATTTTATTTGTGTAATTGTTATCAATTTTTTCCCTTCTCAAAGAAGGCAGTGGGGCAAGAAGACAGGAGATAATTTGGAAATTTGGAACTCAGAAAGAATGGTAATTTTTACATGTTATTGAAAAACATTTAATTAAATAAATAAACATAATTTTTAAAAAGATATGATAAGCAGGATGGTTTCTGAGGAAAAAAACTATATTAACTCTGCAAAATAAGTAAGCATATATTTTATATATAAATATATATGTGTGTATATATACTATATATTATATATAGTTAGTATACATACTAACACATACACATATGCTAACAGCTGATTACTCTAAATGTGCTATAGTCAATAAGTTCTGACTTGAGGGTCTCATTGACTGGGGAACTTAAAAAGACTTTACCTTTTTCTTTGCTTTATTCTTGAGTTTTGCCTAGGGAAGATCAAATTATTTCTTAGTGTTGACTTCATAAATTGGCTTAATTTGGCCTTTGTATTCAAGCTTAAAGTCTTAGTCTTTACTTTTCCTTGGGATACATTAAGCATTTTCCACTCATTCAATCCAAATGACATTTCAATATTGTTAGAGAAAGTTTCCCCAGGGAATCCCGGGAAGGATGGTAACATAAAATGATCCAGTCAAGGCTTTGTTCCCTGAGAAACAAATTGGGAAAAATGGAAAAGGAAACTACATAAAGCAATGGTTCAACAAAACAAAGAAAACATCAGTAAATTTCTCCAAATAGCCCAAGCTACGCAGAAAGAAAACAGAAAACCTAATGGCATTTTGAGGTGGGAGTGGAAAGGTAGAGTCAAAGGGGCTTGAAGCCAATGTAATCTCTATTAAAGTAAAGACAGGTCTAAAGCTAGCAGGGACACGTCTGTGGTACAGTGAATAAAGCACTGAGCCTGGAGTCAAGACCTAAGTTTAAATCTCCTTCAGATACTTACTTACCTTGGTAGAGTCACTTAATGCACTGTTTGCCTGTGTTTCTTCATTGTAAAATGAACTGAAGAAGGAAATGCAAACCACTCTAGTATCTTTGCCAAGAGAAACCCAAATGTCATGAAGAGTCATACACGACAGGGACAAAGTTTATCGGTGTCTTGCTTTTGGTTTGTTGGTCTTGGCAGGTGACAGGGCCAACTGTCACGAGATGATTGTAGAAAGAGACTGATGGGCTGAAATTCGTCAGCTGCCTTTTTCTTTCTAGTTTCTGCCTCCTGCCTTCCTTGAAATTTCAGCTATATACTTACACAAGATACTTTCCTCAGACCTCAATTCTACTGACTTCCCCTGAGAGTATCTCTAATTTATCCTTTATATACTTCGTTTCTGTTCCTATAGCTATATAGCAGGCATTTACCATGGCACTTGTGCTAAGCACTTTATAAGTATACCTCATTTGATATGGAATTTCATAAGACCAAGAGAGGTCATTGGTATGTATTAGAAGCATACCCAATCTTTAAAATGGAGTTGGTACTTTAACAATTTGACATCAGCACTGATATATTAACCACTATAGCTAGGTGGTACAGTGGATAGACCACTAGCCTGGTATTGAGAAGACCTGAGTTCAAATATGACCTCAGACATTTATTAGCTTTATGAACCTGGGCAAATCATTAAACCTCTTGTGTTTCAGTTTTCTCAACTGTAAAGTGGGAATCATAATAGCACCTACCTCACTGTGTTGTTGTAAGCATTAAATGAAATCATATTTATAAAATGCTTAGCAGAGTGCTTGGAACATTGTTGTAATATCAGACTGTCTGTCCCTTATGTCCCTCTTGTCTTGTTCACCCTTTTTGTCACCAAGATTTAATGCTGGCAATGATACTACCTTAAATGATGATTTGATTCAGAAATTTCATTAATTCAGAATTGACTTTCTGTTAGTTATTACAGTGCCATAAACAGAGTTACTCTTTAATAAACATTTATTAAATTAATGAGTTCAAAATAGTGTCAATTTTTTGCATTCTAAGATCAATCTTTCATAAAATTATAATGCAGATGGGCACTGAGAAATAAGATTTTAAGTAGGAAGTTTGATAAAAAAGATCATTAACACATTTTGTGTGTTATGTATTCCCTAATGCTCAAGACCATGAACATTTCCTCAAAAAACTAAAATGCTAAGATAAATTGTGTACCAACAGAATAATTAAGGCATTTTATAAATTTTTTTGAAAGCAGCAAAAAATTCTTGGAAAAAATTCAGCAAAAGAAAAAGAAAACTTGTCAAAATCATCATTTGAAAAGCTAAGTTGCAGCATGCTGAACCACTGTTTATTATATGCTTGAGCAGAGTAACAGAAAACTCTGAAGCAATATATTGACATATACAAGATAGGCAAGAAACACATTATCTTCATCTCACTGGTTTCAAATCTCAGACTACTTGTTTAACCTTTTTTTTTTTTGGTCTCTATGAGATGGCTGTTAGAAGGTTAGTGCAATTGACATCTTTTACAGCTTCATAAGTCTTTTTAGCATATTTGTACGGCTTACCTCTTGCTTTGACTGAATAAACACATAACAAATTTGAAAAGCAACCTAGGACAGCAACAGCTCTATCCCAGCTGTTAAGAACACCATCATTATCAGCAAACTGTCAGTGGCTCATTTACAAGATCAATGTCATGTATGAATAACATGGAAAAAGAGTATGATTATTGAGGAATAGTCAATTTTCCTCTCCCAAAAGACAAGTAAATAAGAAAACAGATCACAATTTTAATAAATTTTCTGAAGCTGTATCAAAAAATGATCCTACGGTACTTTGCCCATTTGTATTACTTATTCGACCAATTTTGATTAGGGTCAGTAATATAATTCCTTGAAAATTGTACTAAATAATTGATTTCAGGGGACAAATAGCTTTTAAATATCAGTGTGGCATATTGGGTAGAGAATTGGATATAAACAGAAAGACCTGGGTTCAAATCCTACCTTATTACCTGTATGATATTTGGCAATCACTCTGTGGTGAAGGCAAAGGGAGCTAGTGTTGAGAAAGTAGATGTAAAGAGAGCTAAAATTGAAGGAGTGAGCCAGCTTTGAGAAGAAGAGAGCCAGGAGGAGACCTCTGAGCAGGGAAGAGACTTTTGAGCTGACAGAGGAGAACTCTGAGTTGAGAGAGATTTCTGGGCTGAGAGAGGAGACTTTCTGAGGGAGCTCTGAACTTTGAAAGTGAACACAGCTGTAGGGCAGAAACATGCCCATGAGGCTAAGTCCATTTTGAGAGCTGTTAAAGTGAACTGAGCTGTTAACACAGAGCCTCTGGACTTTGGAGGTGAATTGGGATGATGGCGCTGGTGGTGTGTGTCACTATTGTTGTTGCCCCATTGAGCTTTGTTTTCCCAGAGTACAGCAGTTCCCCTGAGCTGAGACATGGATCAGAAGTGAAGAGTTACCTACATATGAATCCAGGCAAGAGTCAGGAATGGTCAGCCCACAGAGGAAGAGCCATGGAACTTGAAAGTCAACCTCAAGTTAAGATGAAGGAAGACTTTACTTGGACACTTGGTGTCGATTAAGGAGATTGTTCTTACTGTGACCTAGGGGTGGATAGTGTGTTATTTTGAAAAAGGATTTTACTTGGATACTTGATATTGATTAAAGATGTTGCTATTGTGTTTATATGCGCATGTGTGTGTATGCATATATACACATATATACCCATACATATATACACACATATACATAGATATGGAGATATATAGAAACATATGTATGTAATATCTACATATATTGAATGATATGTTTTACTTAAGGATTTTGCTATGAATGTCATGCTTTACTGAACATTATTTAGTTTATTGCTGAATAGAGAGTTCATTATACTATGCAATTCGACAGCTTGAAATTATTCACAGCAGCAGTCCCCAGGTGGGCTGCTGTGATTGGTGTTAGAAAATCTCCTCTATTAATTTAGGAAGGAGTTGATTTTGTAATTTATAGTATTAGAAAGTTTCTTAGGATAGTAAAAATCTTAAATCACTTACCTAGGTTATATAGCCAATATACGACCAAGATACAATTTGGATCTAGATCTTGCTGACTACAAGTTTGGCATTTATTAAGCACCTATGTGCATGTTATCCTTATGTATCAATACCAATATTGTAAATTTTATTCCCTTTAAATGTTTCATTCTGTGTACTCCACAATATTTGTGATGGTTAAGAAAATGCCTAAAGACTGGCAATTACCCGAAAAGTGATGAAATGCCACTGTTCTTCCTCCAATAAGCCATAGTCCCATCTCTTCTTTATGGATTGATTTCATTATTACCTGGAATATAGAACAAAGCCACTGTCCTTTCAAGAAGAATGAAAATTTCAAGTACTCATATACTGATTTTTTTCAAACTTCTTTAATTTTATTATCATTTATTTCTCCATGGTTTTGGATCAATACCATGTTTGCCACAGAAAATGTTTTCTAAGATGCTGTTCTCTTTCTATTTTGATGACATCTTATGAAACAAACAAGTTATATGTAAAAGCTTTGATATAATTTTCTACAGCAATTTTTTTATTATCTAGTTTCCATTTGGCTAAACCGGATGGATAATTTGGGTAAGTATTATTCCACTTATCATGTTTTTATTTTGTTAGCTTACAATTATAGTCATTCTGATAATTGCCTTTCTTCTCATGTAAAGTCAGCACACTTTTATTAAGCACCTACTATGTGCCAATTTATTTTGTTTTCCAAACTGTTTTACTACCCTCCTGCATTTTATTTACTATTTGGAATATCATATCTACTTTTTCATTGACAATATGAATTTCTTCATGATTATGACTAAAGTTTTTCATATTAGATACTTGAAGAATTCTTGGACCTAAAAGTTCTTGATTTGAGAAACCCATTTCTGGATAAGTTAAACTTAACATTTCTCTCTGGTATTACTCTTAGAAGACTATTGATTTGTCCTTAACCAATTGATTCCAATGCTTTGAAGTAATTTTCTTATATTCTGAACTATAGTGTTAAAGATTTTTGTTTCTTTTGGGAATGTACTGAATTTTAGACTCCCTCTCAGAGACTCAATATTCAAGTCAATTGGAGATATCTCCTAAATTCTGCCAGTTGGGAGCAGTTAATTATTTATTGTTATATCATTGAACTTTTAAGTTTTGTGATCATTACTATGTCTAGTGTTTTCTCTTTTTTTATACTGTCTTTGCTTTTACTAAGATATCTAAGTTCACTATTCATTTCTTCCTTAATTTCTTTTAAACTTTCTGCTCACTTTTCCTTTCTCATTTCTAGGACAATAGCTTCAGTTATTTACACAATTTCTTGTGAATATATTCTGATTCTCTTAAGCCATACTATTGCTTATGGGATTAAAATTTTCCTTTGTTTTCTAACCTATTGATTGTCTATTGTTGCTTTCCTTCTTCTTGTCCTATTGTCTACCCTAGAATGACTTCCTTCTGTGACTTTTTTCCTTTTTCCATCTGTTTCATCTGTTTGTTATCTTTTACTTTGCTCTTTCCCTCTTGCAAATCATGGTATTTACTTGAAATAATCTATATCCTCTCGTGTAATAAATGATTTCGCAAAGATTACTGGTTATTTTAATCATCTGAGCAAATTCTTAAAATGGTTACTGATGTAATTCATCTGATCCTGAATACTTCAACTAATTTAAAATTTAAATTCCCTTATCTCTCTCTCATCAATTTTTTCTGAACCATGTGTGCCACGTTTTTCAGTTTGAAGTCAATTTTTGTGTTTATTCTTGTCAGAAAAAGATACAAATGAAGTGGGAATAGTACTCTCAGATTTCAAACTAAATTATAAAGCAGCAATGATCAAAATTATTTTGCACTATTGAAAAAAAGAGTAGATATGCATAACGAGTTAGCTAAGGGAAAATAAGAAATAATGACATTGACCAACTCATTGATTAATAAACTCAAAACATAAATTGCTTGTGAAAGAACTGTATTTTTTTATTTTAATTTAAATAATGTAACATTATGGCCATGACTCCTTTAACTCCTTTCCTCTTAACATTTTTAAAATAAAAAAAAATCTAAACATAGCTGTATTGTCCAGCAAAACAAATTTCCACATTAGCCTTGTCTGAAAATAAAGGATTCTTTCTGTGCTTTAAGTCTACTGTCTTTCTATTAGGAAGGGAGTGGCAAGCTTCATCTTCACTTTTTTTTTGGTTGCAATTTTTTCTTCATTGTGTTGATATTTGATAAGAAATGCTGTATACATAGTTTAATTCTGGGCAACTACTGTAAGAAAGACACTGATAAGTTAGATAGGACTCAAAGGAGGGCAACCAGGATGGTGTCTATGAAATATGAAAATCAGTTACATGAATTAACAGTGTTTGGCTTAGGGAAAAGAAGATTCAGGTCTGATCTGATAGCAGCACTCAGTTAGTTAAAGAGTTTTCATTTGAAGATGGAATACATTTGTTCTGAGAGTAGAACAAGGAGTCAGTAGATAGAAATTGCAAAGGCAAAAATGTAGTTATGAAAACAATAAAAAAAAATAAAAATATCCCAAAATGGAGTTATTTAAAAGTGGAAAGGGCTATCTTGATAGTCTGGATGACTGTCTTGTAGAGAGGATTCTTTTCACTTATATTGTAATAGTTGTCAGCTGAGGCCCTTAGCAGTTCTCAAAATCTATGTTTAAGTGGAACATTTCAAAAATTCATTCATTTATTCATTAATATGTTAGAGAGTGAATAAATAGTAAAGAGTATTCATTTAACAAATATTTATAGTGTGGAACTTCTGACCATGACTGCCTAGACAAGAGGTATACCTTCAAACTTCTACATATTTACTCTGGCAAAACTCTTAATTTCTCTTCAGGTTGAATAATTATCAAGGTATCTAGTGAGAAACTATAACAAGAGATTTGTTTCACCCCAGAAATTCACAAGCAAAAAAAATCATCCAGAAACACACAGGGATTAGGAAAGAAGGTCCTCTAGCAAAGTAGCACC
This sequence comes from Bettongia penicillata ogilbyi, assembly GCA_023548195.1. Classification (NCBI taxonomy): domain Eukaryota; kingdom Metazoa; phylum Chordata; class Mammalia; order Diprotodontia; family Potoroidae; genus Bettongia; species Bettongia penicillata. Next base: position 278,616 of record JAJHZJ010000320.1, read on the forward strand.
ATTGCAAGAGAATCACTGATTATGAACAGAAATGAGCTTAAGAACACAAATAGTCTACAAGTTTCTATCAGGAGGCATCAAGATAATGTAGGATTTCCTGAGAAAATCCTTGGCAAGCCACTGAGCAAGCAGTGTGCTATTCCTCTTAGTTCTGAACAGTTTATGCTCATATGCCATGGCTGGGAGTGTGGGGGCTAAATAACTAGCAGTTAGAACCTAAAAGATCCATGAACATAAAACCTCAAGAACTAGAGGACAGCTCAGGAACCCAGGGGCCTCAGGATGATACCAAGCAGGGGTAACCACCCCACACAAAACTGAAACAGAGGATGAAATCTGATTTTAACACAAAGCCTCAGATCAGGAATGAAATCTAAGAACTGAGTAAGAAAAGAAAACACTAATAGATCAAAAACAAGAGTATTGCAAATCTTGACATCTTAAAAAAGGAGTAGCTCCATATCCACTGCAGAATCGAAGGAAAAAACTAGGAAATAGACTTTCTATTTACTGAGGATAAATGAATTAAGAATTTAGAAATGAAATAAAATCTCCACAGAGAATAATTGGGGGTCCCACATGTACAAAAATATTTATAGCAGCTGTCTTTGTGGTAGCCCAAAACTGGAAATCAAAGGGATACCCATCAATTGGGGAATGGCTGAACAAGTTGGGTATATGAATATAATGGAGTGCTACTGTGCTATAAGAAATGAAGAACAGGAAGACTTCAGGGAAGCATGGAAAGACTTATGTGAACTGATGCTGAATGAAGGGAGCAGAACCAGGAGAAGACTGTGTACAGCATCAACCACAGTGTGCAAGGAATTTTTCTGGTAGACTCAGTACTTCATTGAAATGTATGGAGTTGGTGGTGGAGCCAAGATGGTGGAGTAGAAGGATGGACCTTTAGAAGTTCCCTGAAATAGCCCATAAAATATCTGTAAAAAATGACTCTAAACAAACTCTAGAGCAGCAGAAGCCACAAAATGACAGAGTGAAAGAGAGCAGCCCAAGACAGCCTGGAAGGATGACAGGAAAGTTTGATCACACCAAGCACAGAGTGGAGTGCAGTCCAGTCTTTGTCCCGTGGCAGAGATAGGATAGGAACAGGTCTCAGGGAACCTGGAATCCCGGGAAGCAGCTGCAGTTCCCAGATCCCTCAACCCACAAATGCCAAAGGCAGCTTCAAAAGTCAGTGAGAAAGCTGTCTCACCTGGGTAAGAAGGGAATGTAGTCTGGGCGCGGCAACCCCAGGGCAGCAACAATTGCTGTGGCAGAGTGTCCATTTTAGGAGCCCTCATCATAAAGCCCCTGGGGGAATCATGGGGCTGATATGAATGTCAGCCCTGAGTGGCACTCCTGGGGTGAGAAATTTGGGTCACCCTGGAGGAACTGAGAACTTACAAGTCCCCAGAGTATACTCTCCTCTCGACAAAGAACTCAAAAGTCAAGTTAGTTGGCTGGGAAAATGCCCCAAAAGGGGGAAAACATAAGACTATAGAAGGCTGCTTTCTTGGTGAACAGGTATTTTCTTCCATCCTTTCAGGTGAGGAAGAACAACATATATCATCAGAGGAAGACCTAAAAGCCAAGACTTCTGCATCCAAAACCTCCAAAATAAATATGCAATAATCCCAGGCCATAGAAGAGCTCAAAAAAAAAGGATTTTGAAAATCAAGTAAGAGAGGTGGAGGAAAAATTAGGAAGAGACATGAGAACCATGCAAGAAAATCATGAAAAGCAGGTCAATAGCTTGCTAAAGGAGACCCAAAAAATGCTGAAGAAAATAACACCTTGAAAAATAGACTAACTGAATTGACAAAAAAGGTCCAAAAAGCCAATAAAGAGAGGAATGCTTTAAAAAGCAGAATTAGCCAAATGGAATGGCAGATTCAAAAGCTCACTGAAGGAAATAGTTCTTTAAAAATTAGAATGGGGCAGATGGAAGCTAATGACTTTATGAGAAACCAAGAAATTAGAAAACAAAACCAAAAGAATGAAAAAATAGAAGACAATGTGAAATATCTCATTGCGAAAACAACTGACCTGGAAACAGATCCAGGACAGACAACTTAAAAATTCTGGGACTACCTGAAAACCATGATCAAAAGAAGAGCCTAGACATCATCTTTCATGAAATTATCAAGGAAAACTTCCCTTTATTCTAGAGCCAGAGGGCAAAATAAATACTGAAAGAATTCACCAATCACCTCCTGAAAGAGATCGGAAAAGAAAAACTCCTGGAAATACTGTAGTCAAATTCCAGAGTTCCCAGGTCAAGGAAAAAATATTACAAGCAGCTAGAATGAAACAATTTGAGTATTGTGACAAAACAATCAGGATAAAATCAGGATAATACAAGGCCTAGAAGCTTCTATATTAAGGGATTGAAAGACTTGGAATATGATATTCCAGAAGTCAAAGGAACTAGTATTAAAACTAAGAATCACCTACGGAGCAAAACTGAGTGTAATATTTCAGAAGAAAAAATGATCATTAAATGAAATAGAGGACTTTCAAGCATTCTTGATGAAAAGATCAGAGCTGAATAGAAAATCTGACTTTCAAATACAAGAATCAAGAGAAGTAGTATGAAAAGGTAAACAGGAAAGGAAAATGATAAGGGACTTACTAAAGTTGAACTGTTTATATTCGTACAGGGAAAGATAATATTTGTAACTCTTCAAACTTTTCTCAGTATTTGGGGAGTTGGAGGGATTATACACACACACACACACACACACACACACACACACACACCTATGGACAAAGTACAAGGTGAGTTGAATAGAAAGGGATGATATCTAAAAAATAAAAGTAAGGGGTGGGAGAGGAATATATTGGAAGGAGAAGGGGAGAAATAGAATGGGGCAAATTATGTCTCATAAAAGAAGCAAGAAAAAGTTTTTTTCAATGGAGGGGAAAAGTGGGGAGGTGAGAGGGAAAAAGTAATACTTGCTTTCATCATATTTGGTTTAAGAAGGGAATAACATGCACACTCAATTTGGTATAAAAATCTATTTTACACTCCAGAAAAGTGGGGGAGAAGGGATAGGGGGGGAAAGGGGGAGATGATAGGTGGGAGGGGAAATGGGATGACAATAATTGGAAGTCAACACTTTTGGGAATGGAAAAGGTCAAAAGAGAGAATAGAATAAATGGGGGTCAGGATAGGATGGAGGGAAATATAGTTAGTCTTACACAATATAACTATTATGGAAATCATTTGCATAACTACACATATATAACCTATATTGAATTGCTTGTCTTCTCAGTGGGGATGGGTGGGAAGATAGGAAAGGAGAGAAATTTGAACTCAAAGTTTTGGGAATTACTGTTGAGAATTGCTTTTGCATGCAACTGGGAAAAAAGAAATACAGGTAATGGGATATAGAAATCTATTTTGCCCTACAAGAAGGAAGAGAAGATGAGGAGAAGGGAAGGGAGGGGTGTGATAGAAGGAAGGGCAGATTGGGGCAAAGCGTAATCAGATTGCATGGCATTTTGGGGTAGGGGGAGGGGAGAGATGGGGAGAAAATTTGGAACTCAAAATTTTGTGGAAGTGAATATTGACAACTAAACATAAATACCATTTTCTTTTGTGTCATGTTTTGTTTTGTTTTATGGTTTCTCTCATTCATTTTAATTCTTCTATGCAACTTGTATTTAATAGGAAAGTACTTGTAGAACCTGTATAAGATTGTACACCATCTCAGGGAGGGAGTGGGGAGGAAACGGTCAATGAGAGGGAGGAAGGAGAAAAAAATCTAAGATATATAGAATTGATTGTCAAACACTGAAAACAAATAAAATAATTTAATTCCAAAAAGAAAAAAAAAGAGAATAATTGGAAGGAGAATAAGTAACTGACTAGAGAAAATGATAAAGCTTACCCAAGAAATGGAATTCCTGAAAACTAGAAAAGCTCAAACAGAAATCAGTGACTTGATGAGACAGCAACCCATTATAACAAGATCCAGAACTGGAAAAAATAAATAAACATGCAAGATAAATAATATAAAAATAAATGAAACAAGAAAATAGGTCAAGAAGAGAAAAGTAAGATCCTTTAGACTTCTACAAAACCACGATTAAAAAAAAAGCACAGAGATTACATTTTCAAAATCATAAATAAAATCACCTTCCTCTATAAATTCCAAAGGACATTTAGTAAAGACTGAAAAAAGTCATCAACTCCTGAAAGGAATAATTTTAAAAAATTAAAAGCACCAGTCACATCATACCCAAAATCAAAGAAGTAATACCACTTCAAAGAAATGATATTGTAAGCATTCAGAAAGAAGTTAAACTACTTAGGAAATACACTGAAAATCATAAAAGACATGGCATCTTCCATTTTAAATGAGAAGTGATCTTGGAATACACTATTTTTAAAAACAATGTATTTATTTATTCTTAACATTCATTTTTTAAAAATAAGTTCTGAATTTGCTCCTTCCATACCACTGTCCTTCTTTCATTGTGAGTGCAAGAAATATAATATCAATTATACTTGTGAAATTATGCAAAACATATTTCCATGTTAGTTATGTTGAAAAAAAAAAAGAAAAATATTATGCTTCAATCTCCATTCTAGGTCAAAATCTTAAAGATCCTGGAGTACAAGGCAGGATTCAGCTGAAATCTGCCAACATTTCCCTTTAAACAACTTTAAAATTATGCCCAAATGAAATTCTGGAATGGCAGAGACAGCAAAAGGTCAGAGGGAGACATTTTTCCAACCCAAGACAACTCAGAAGGTTCCCAGGAGAGATTTGTAACACTGGCATGGGTCTAGGCCTGGAGTGCAGCAGGAAGACCAGCAGTGATTAATGTATTTATTGATTTTAATGATTTGTCTTCATATTTATCTTTTTATTATTGTATTTTAAACTTAAATTCTAAGACAAATAGAAAATAAGAAGACAAAAAAAACATTGCCATGTGTACAACAGAATTTAAGAGAGGATTCCTAATATGGAGCTATAAATTTCCATTTCAAGAAAGCATATATAACAAATACTGCACCTTGTGTTCAGAGCTGTTAATCTTTTCTTTGTTTCTTTGTGAGTTTTCTTTTGTTCTTTGCTATGCAATTTTTACTTTGTTTTTTCCCTTACATCTCTCCACTTCAATAAGGCTACAATTAAATACACACACACACACACACACACGCTCATGCACATATATATGCATACATATACACATACATATGCTTAGATATCTATAATCATACTAATATATAGATATATGCATGTTTGTAAGTCAACTGCAAGTCAGGCCATCATCTTGCTGATGTTATAGTCTTCTTCCAAAATGGACAAACACAACCTGTGAGCAGTACAAGCTGCTTAAGTGGGGACCCAGGATATTGGGTAACTCAACTTGCATCCTTCCTTCCCTCCTTCCTTCCCTTCTTCCTTCCTCCCTCTCTCCCTCCCTCCTTCCTCAAAGACCAAACCTTAAATTCATTTCACTCTGGAACTTGTAGATTGGACCACAATAGGTCCCTGTCCAAGCACCACTTAAAGTCTATATTTTGGACCCTCCTGGCTCAGAGTGAATTTAAAAGTAACTATTTTTCTTTTGACCAGCAACTTTGGAGCTCTTCCTGTCGAAGTTTGATTTTTTTTTAATTAATTAATTTCCATTCCATTAATCTGGACATCCTTCTATATTCCTCCCTTTTTCTATTCCCTCAGTCTTTTATTTCTTTGTAAATTTAAAAGACTTTAATTCCATTCCAAATGTATATGTTGTTCTGTCTTTAACCCAGATCTGATGTGAGTTCCCTTAAAATCCCTTCCTTATCATCTCCTCCTATGCTATTACCTTAGTATTTCATTTTTTTTCTGAATTTAGAAGACTTTCATACCCTTCTACACATATATATGTTTTGTTCCCTCTTTAACCCCTTTACAATGAAATCAGGGTTCCAGAACTACCAGCCCTTCCCCTCCCCCTCCGCAAATTTCACTGCTAGGCCCTATGGGACTGTAGTTGTGACTCCACCACATCGGAATTTTTTTTCTTGTGGCTTATAATGTTTTCTACTTGAGCTGGGGTTTCAGAATTTGACAATATTCCAGTAGGTCTTCCTCATAGGATCTTTGTTCGGTGGTGATCAGTAGATTTTTTTTTTTCTATTTCTACTTTCCCTCTTGTTCTAATATCTCAGGATAATTGTCTTTAATTTCTTGTATTACTGTACCAATTATTTTTTTCAATTGTAGCTTTCAGGTAGTCCAAATACTCACATGATTTCTATTTTTAATCGATTCTCTAAATCGGTTGTTTTTATTTTTTTTAATATAAATTTATTTATTTAACTTTTTACATTCATTTTCACAAAATTTTGGGTTCCAAATTTTCTCCCCATTTATCCCCTCCCCCCACCCCAATACACCGAGCATTCTAATTTTACCTATCACCAATCTGCCCTCTCTTCTATCATCGCTCCCTTCTCTTGTCCCCATCTTCTCTTTTCTCCTGTAGGGCCAGATGACTTTCTATTCCCCATTAACTGTATTTCTTATTTCCTAGTAGCAACAACAATACTAAACAGTTATTCCTGAAACTTTGAGTTCCAAATTCTCCTCATCCCTCCCCCCCACTCATTCCCTTTGGGAAGGCAGGCAATTCAATATAGGCCATATCTGTGTAGTTTTGCAAATGACTTCCATAATAGTCATGTTGTGTAAGACTAACCGTATTTCCCTCCATCCTATCCTGCCCCTCTCATTGTTTATATTCTCTCTTTTGATCCTGACCCTCCCCAAGTGTTGACTTCAAATTGCTCCCTCCTCCCATTGCCCTCCCTTCCATCATCCCCCACCTTGCTTATCTCATTCTCCCCCACTTTCCTGTATTGTAAGATAGGTTTCCATACCAAAATGAGTGTGCATTTTATTCCTTCCTTTAGTCGAAAGTGATGAGGGTAAACTTCTTGTTTTTTTTCTCAGCTCTCCTCTTTTTCCCTCCACTACAAATCTCCTGCTTGCCTCTTGAATGAGATATAATTTACCCCATTCCACTTCAGCCTCTCTCCTCCTACTACGTTTATCTCTCACCATTTACCTTAATTTCTTTTAAGATATGATCCCATCCTATTCAATTCACTCTGTGTTCTCTGTCTCTGTATGTGCGTGCATGTGTGTATGTGTGTGTGCGTGCATGCATGTACATGTGTGTTTGTGTGTATGTGTGTGTGATCCCACCAACTCCCAGATACTGAAAAGTTTTAAGAGTTACAAATATTGTCTTTCCATGTAGGAATGTAAACAGTTCACTTTGGGTAAGTCCCTTCTGACTTCTCTTTGCTGTTTACTTTTTCATGTTTCTTCTCATTCTTGTGTTTGAAAGTCAAATTTTCTTTTCAGCTCTGGTCTTTTCATCAAGAATACTTGAAAGTCCTCTGTTTCATTGAAAGACTATATTTTCCCCTGATGTATTATACTCAGTTTTGCTGGGTAGGTGATTCTTGGTTTGAGTCCTAGTTCCTTTGACTTCTGGAATATCCTATTGTATGCCCTTCGATCCCTTAATGTAGAAGCTGCTAGATCTTGTGTTATCCTGATTGTATTTCCACAATACTGGAATTGTTTCTTTCTAGCTGTTTGCAATATTTTCCCCTTGAGCTGGGAGTTCTGGAATTTGTCCACAATGTTCCTAGAAGTTTCTCTTTTTGGATCTCCTTCAGGCGGTGATCGATGGATTCCTTCAATACTTATTTTGCCCTCTGGTTCTAGAATCTCAGGGCAGTTTTCCTTGACAATTTCATGAAAGATGATGTCTAGGCTCTTTTTTTGATCTTGGCTTTCAGGTAGTCCCATAATTTTTAAATCGTCTCTCCTGGATCTATTTTCCAGGTCAGTTGTTTTTCCAATGAGATAATTTCACATTCTCTTCCATTTTTTCATTCTTTTGGTTTTGTTTTATGATTTCTTGGTTTCTCAGAAAGTCATTAGCCTCCATCTGTTCCATTCTAATTTTGAGGGAACTATTTTCTTCAGTTAGTTTTTGAACCTGTTTTTCCATTTGGCTAATTCTGCTTTTGAAAGCATTCTTCTCCTCATTGGCTTTTTGAACCTCTTTTGCCAATTGAGTGAGCCTATTGTTCAAGGTGTTATTTTCTTCAGCATCTTTTTGGGTCTCCTTTAGCAAGGTATTGACCCATTTTTCATGCTTTTCTTGCATCTCTCTCATTTCTCTTCCCAGTTTTTCCTCCACCTGTCTAACTTGATTTTCCAAACCCTTTCTGAGCTCTTCCATGGCCTGAGCCCACCGGACATCCACCTCAGATGTCTGGGATAGAGAGGCCCTGATGTCCATGTTTTTTCCTGATGGCAAGCATTGTACTTCCTTATCAGAAATGATGGGAGGAAGGAACATCTCTTCCCCAAGAAAGTAGCTCTGTATGGTCTCATTTTGCTTCCTTTTTCTGGGCATTTCCTGCCAGCTACTTGACTTCTGAGATTCCTGTGAACCCCTGCCTAGATCCTCCCAGCTAGTGTTTGGGGTCTGAGATTCAAATGCTGCTTCCCAGCCTCATGGCTTTCCACAGCGGGAGGAGCTGCTATTCAATCTGAGCTTAAATTCTGGTGCTTGGATGGGGGCAGGGCCCCCTCCCAGGCTCAGTTCCCTCAGCGGGTTTATGTAGAGACCTCTGGTAATGGCCCTGAGCCTACCAACCCCGGGAGTGCCGGGCTGCCGCCTCTGCTGGTCCCTCCTCCGCTGCCTCCTGAGGGGGCCCAAGTGATGGAGACACCCCGCTCCCCTCTTGGGCAGCCCAGAAGTCTCTCTCACTCGTTCGCGGCCGCCAGAGGTTCCGGCCCTGAAGCCTGCTCGGATCTGCTCCTCTGGGGCCTTGCGGACAGGGCAATGCAGGGCTGGGCTCCATGTCCGGGGTGCGATGGACCCCTGGGGACGTCTTTCCAGAGCTCTCTGGAACGAACATGTCTTCCAGTGTGTTTTTGTGCGGGTTCCACTGCTCCAGAATTTGTGGGGAGTTCTTTTTTTTAAAAAAAAAAAAATTTCTAATAAAAATTTATTTATTTAACTTTTTTTACAGTCATTTTCACAAAATTTTGGGTTGCAAACTTTCTAACCATTTATCCCCTCCTCCCACCCTAATACACTGAGAATTCTAATTTTCCCTATGACCAATCTGCCCTCTCTTCCATCATCCCTCCCTTCTCTTGTCCCCATCTTCTCTTTTGTCCTGTAGGGCCAGATGACTTTCTATTCCCCATTAACTGTATGTCTTATTTCCTAGTAGCAACAACAATACTAAACAGTTATTCCTGAAACTTTGAGTTCCACATTCTCCTCATCCCTCCCTCCCCACTCATTCCCTTTGGGAAGACAGGCAATTCAATATAGGCCATATCTGTGTAGTTTTGCAAATGACATCCATAATAGTCATGTTGTGTAAGACTAACCGTATTTCCCTCCATCCTATCCTGCCCCCCATTGTTTATATTCTCTCTTTTGATCCTGACCCTCCCCAAGTGTTGACTTCAAATTGCTCCCTCCTCCCATTGCCCTCCCTTCCATCATCCCCCACCTTGCTTATCTCATTCTCCCCCACTTTCCTGTATTGTAAGATAGGTTTTCATACCAAAATGAGTGTGCATTTTATTCCTTCCTTTAGTCGAAAGTGATGAGGGTAAACTTCTTGTTTTTTTCTCAGCTCTCCTCTTTTTCCCTCCACTACAAATCTCCTGCTTGCCTCTTGAATGAGATATAATTTACCCCATTCCACTTCAGCCTCTCTCCTCCTACTACGTTTATCTCTCACCATTTACCTTAATTTCTTTTAAGATATGATCCCATCCTATTCAATTCACTCTGTGTTCTCTGTCTCTGTATGTGCGTGCATGTGTGTATGTGTGTGTGCGTGCATGCATGTACATGTGTGTTTGTGTGTATGCGTGTGTGATCCCACCAACTCCCAGATACTGAAAAGTTTTAAGAGTTACAAATATTGTCTTTCCATGTAGGAATGTAAACAGTTCACTTTGGGTAAGTCCCTTCTGACTTCTCTTTGCTGTTTACTTTTTCATGTTTCTTCTCATTCTTGTGTTTGAAAGTCAAATTTTCTTTTCAGCTCTGGTCTTTTCATCAAGAATGCTTGCAAGTCCGCTGTTTCATTGAAAGACTATATTTTCCCCTGATGTATTATACTCAGTTTTGCTGGGTAGGTGATTCTTGGTTTGAGTCCTAGTTCCTTTGACTTCTGGAATATCCTATTGTATGCCCTTCGATCCCTTAATGTAGAAGCTGCTGGATCTTGTGTTATCCTGATTGTATTTCCACAATACTAGAATTGTTTCTTTGTAGTTGCTTGCAATATTTTCTCCTTGACCTGGGAATTCTGGAATTTGGCCACAATGTTCCTAGGAGTCCCTCTTTTTGGATCTCTTTCAAGGGGTGATTGATGGATTCTTTCAATACTTATTTTGCCCTCTGGTTGTAGAATATCAGGGCAGTTTTCCTTGATAATTTCATGGAAGATGATGTCTAGGCTCTTTTTTTGATCATGATTTTCATGTAGTCCCATAATTTTTAAATTGTCTCTCCTGGATCTATTTTCCAGGACAGTTGTTTTTCCAATGAGATATTTCACATTCTCTTCCATTTTTTCATTCTTTTGGTTTTGTTTTATGATTTCTTGGTTTCTCAGAAAGTCATTAGCCTCCATCTGTTCCATTCTAATTTTGAGGGAACTATTCTCTTCAGTGAGCTTTTGAACCTCTTTTTCCATTTGGCTAATTCTCCTTTTGAAAGCATTCTTCTCCTCATTGGCTTTTTGAACCTCTTTTGCCAATTGAGTGAGCCTAGTTTTCAAGGTGTTATTTCCTTCAGCATTTTTTTGGGTCTCCTTTAGCAAGGTATTGACCCATTTTTCATGCTTTTCTTGCATCTCTCTCATTTCTCTTCCCAGTTTTTCCTGTCTAACTTGATTTTCAAAATCCTTTTTGAGCTCTTCCATGGCCTGAGCCCACCAGACATCCACCTGAGATGTCTGGGATACAGAGGCCCCAACCTCTACATCTCTCCCTGATGGTAAGAATATTTCCTCGTCATCAGAATTGAAAGGCGGGAACATTTACACCCCCTCAAAGAAGCTCTCTATAGTCTTATATTTCTTCCCTTTTCTGGGCATTTTCCCAGCCAGTTACTTCACTTCTGAGATTCCTGTGCACCCCTGCCTAGATCTGCCCAGCTAGTGCTTGGGGTCTGAGATTCAAATGGGCTTTCCATGGTGGGAGGGGCTGCTATTCAATGTGAGCTTAAGTTCTGGTGCTTGGGTGGGGGCAGGGCCACCTCCCAGGCTCAGTTCCCTCAGGAGGTTTATGCAGAGACCTGAGCTTCTGTCTGCTCTGGGAGTCCCGGGCTGCTGCCACTGCCTCTACCACTGCCTCTGCCGTTGCCTCTGCCGCTTCCTGCCCCTGCCTCTGCCTCTGCCACTGCCTCCTGAGGGGGCCCGAGTCACAGAGAAACCCCGCTCCACTCTCGGCCAGCCTAGACGTCTCTCTCACTGACCTGTAGCATCTGTGGGCGGAGGGACCTTCCCGGCCACTGGAGGTTCCGTCCCTGAAGCCTGCTCGGATCCACTCCTCTCGGCCCGCGGCCAGGGCAGCGCTGGGTTGGGCTCTGCTTTCCGGGGCACAATGGACCCTGGGGACAGCTCTCCAGGGCTCTCTGGAACAGAAATCTTTTCCATTGTGTTTCTGCATGCCTTGCAGTGGTCCAGAGTTTGTGGGGAGTTCTTTTTACAGTAAATTTATGGGCTGTGGGTTCGGAGCTACCATACATGAGTCTTTCTACTCTGCCATCTTGGCTTCTCCCCGGTTGTTTTTCTTATGGTATATTCCATACTCTTCTATTTTTTTCCATTCTTTATACTTTGTTTTATTATATCTTGGTCTCTTTTAAATTCACTAGTTTCCCCTTGTCCAATTCTAATTTTCAAGGATTCATTTTCTTCCTTAAGAGCTCAGATTTACTTTTCTTGTTGGCTGACTTTCTTTTCATAATCATTGTGTTTTTCTTTGATTGTTATTATTTTAAAACTTTTCATCGATTTATCTCATTTCATTTTTTAAAAATTCTTCTATAAATTAATTTTGGGCAGTTGACCATTTGATTTTACTCTTTAGGTAGGAGAGGCTTTTTTTGCTTCAGTTCATCTGAAGATGAACCTCAGTTTTCTCTATTCCCAGTGAGTTTCTATGGTGGGATTCTTTCTCCTTTGCCTGCTTATTTTTTTTTTTTATTTGTAGCAGCTTATTATTGTAATCACCTCTAGTGCTGTGGTATGGAACATGGTGCTGATGGCCATAGATCCTCTTTCAGTTCTCCCCTCTGACCTAAAATCAAAACCAAGAACTCTGCCCTCTGTTGAGGGCCATGGTGGAGTGTGGTTGACAAGATCAGGAAAGACCTTTGGGGAAACTGTTCTTTGAGACTGTGCTCATTATCATCAGCAATGGCTCTCCATGACCCTCAGATATTGCTGTCTCCTTGAGATAAGTAAGGGAATTACAGAAAACAAGGGATATGTAAAATAGATGCCCTCTAGGCTCACAATCTTTAAAGACAATAAGACTGGCCAAATCACTGGGACAGGAGATGAGCAGAATGTCAAGTAGACTTGCAGTTTCTGTCTATATATGCCCTAACCCTCGGATCAGTAAATGGAATTGGTCTATCTTTTCCCGCCTCCCATGTCTTTCTTCTTCACCACATCACCAAGCCGTATGGGGATGCAGCCTATCTACTATGGCCTTCCTGTAGGTGCCCACAGGCAGTGGCATCTCACCTTACTGCTTTGCACTTATCAGGTGTATGAAGGTTCCTTCTTGTTAGGGTCACATCTTGGCAGTACAGCTGGGCCTGGCATCCCTTATGATCAGAAGTTCCCTCAATCTTCTCCTGCTCAGATGCAAAACAACCCACACTGTCCAGGAAGTGAAAATTTCTGTGCCTGGGACTGAGATTATGTCCTAACCCAGCTGCTTCTAGGGCGTGCTGTTTCAGTGGAAATAGCCTAGGGGTATTTAAAATTGATAGTGGGGGCGGAGCCAAGATGGCGGAGTAGAAGGAGGCAGGTTTACGAGTTCCGAAACCACAGCCCATAGAATTAATTTAAAAAGAGACCCCCATAACTTCTGGACCACTAAAAGGTGTGTAGAAACAGAGTGGAGGAGATTTCCATTCCAGAGAGCCTGGGAGAGCCGTCTCTAGGGTCCGTTGCACCCCAGAAAGCGGAGCCCACCCCAGCACTGCCCTGGCCGCATCCCCAGAGAAGCTGACCCGAGCAGGCTTCAGGGACAGAAGCTCCAGCAGCCGGGAAAGTCACTCTGCCCACAGAAGCTACAGGTCAGTGAGAGAGACAGCTGGCTGGCCGAGAGGGGGAGTGGAGTGTCTCTGTGACTCGGGCCCCCTCGGGAGGAAGCGGCAGAGGTGGGGGCGGCAGCTGCAGAGGCGGGGGTGGCAGTGGAGGCAGCGGGCCGAGGCAGCGGGCGGAGGCAGCAGCAGCTGCGGCCTGGACTCCCCCAGCAGCAGACAGGATCTTCATTACTGAAAGTTTCTGTATAAACAACCTGAGGGAGCTGAGCCTGGGAGACAGCCCTGCCCCACCCTGCTCTATTACTGAAGGCCTCTGCATAAAGCCCCTGAGGGAACTGAGCCTGGGAGGTAGCCCCCCCCCGCTCTGTTCCTGAAGGTCTCTGCATAAAGCCCCTGAGGAAGAGGAGCCTAGGAGGTGGCCCTGCCCCCACCCCAGCACCAGAACTAAAGCTCACATTGATTAGCGCAGAGAGCACATTTGAATCTCAGACCCCAAGCACTAGCTGGGTGGATCTAGGCGGAGTTGGACAGGAATCTCAGAAGTCAAGCAACTGGCTGGGAAAATGCCTAGAAAAGGGAAGAAAAATAAGACTATAGAGAGTTTTTTCCAACAAATGCAAATGATCCCGACTTTCGGATCTGGTGAGGAGGGGGACATATTCTTGCCATCAGGGAAAGATGTGGAGGGCGGGGCCTCCGTAACCCAGACATCCCAGGGGGATGTCGGGTGGGCTCAGGCCTTGGAGGAGCTCAGAAAGGATTTTGAAAGGCAAGTTGGACAGGTGGAGGAAAAACTGGGAAGAGAAATGAGAGAGATGCAAGAAAAGCATGAAAAACAGGTCAATACCTTGCTAAAGGAGACCCAAAAAGATGCTGAAGAAAATAACACCTTGAAGAATAGGCTCACTCAATTGGCAAAAGAGGTTCAAAAAGCCAATGAGGAGAAAAATGCTTTCAAAAGCAGAATTAGCGAAATGGAAAAAGAGGTTCAAAAGCTCACTGAAGATAATAGTTCTCTCAAAATTAGAATGAAACAGATGGAGTCTAATGACTTTACGAGAAACCAAGAAATCACTAAACAAAACCAAAAGAATGAAAAAATGGAAGAGAATGTGAAATATCTCATGGGAAAAACAACTGACCTGAAGAATAGATTCAGGAGAGACAATTTAAAAATTATGGGACTACCTGAAAGTCATGATCAAAAAAAGAGCCTAGATATCATCTTCCATGAAATTATCAAGGAAAACTGCCCTGACATTCTAGAACCAGAGGGCAAAATAAGTATTAAAGGAATCCATCGATCACCACCTGAAAGAGATCCAAAAAGAGAGACTCCTAGGAACATTGTGGACAAATTCCAGAATTCCCAGGTCAAGGAGAAAATATTACAAGCAGCTAGAAAGAAACAATTCCAGTATTGTGGAAATAAAATCAGGAAAACTCAAGATCTAGCAGCTTCTACATTAAGAGATCGAAGGGTGTGGAATAGGATATTCCAGAAGGCAATGGAACTAGGACTCAAACCAAGAATCACCCACCCAGCAAAACTGAGTATAATACTTCAGGGGAAAATATGGTCTTTCAATGAAACAGAGGACTTTCAATCATTCTTGATGAAAAGACCAGAGCTGAAAAGAAAATTTGACTTTCAGACACAAGAATGAGAAGAAGCATGAAAAAGTAAACAGCAAAGAGAAGTCTTAAGGGACTTACCATAAGTGAACTGTTTACATTCCTACATGGAAAGACAATATTTGTAACTCTTAAAACTTTTCAGTATCGGAGTAGTTGGTGGGAACACACACACATGTACACGCATGCACGAACACACACATACAGACATGCACACATACAGAGACAGTGAGCACAGAGTGAATTGAATAGGATGGGACCATATCTTAAAAGAAATTAAGGTAAATGGTGAGAGAGAAATGTAGAGGGAGGAAAGAGGGTGAAATGGAATGGGGTAATTATATGTCATTTAAGAGACAAGTAGGAGACTTTTTAGTGGAGGGAAAAAGAGGAGAGCTGAGGAAAAAAAAAAACACAAGAAGTTTACCCTCATCACATTTGACTAAAGGAAGGAATAAAATGCACACTCATTTTGGTATGAAAACCTATCTTACAGTATAGGAAAGTGGGGGAGAAGGAGATAAGCAAGGGGGGGATGATGGAAAGGAGGGCAAAGGGAGGAGGGACCAATTTGAAGTCAACACTTGGGGAGGGACAGAATCAAAATACAGAAGAGAAACAATGAGGGATAGGGTAGGATGGAGGGTAATTCAATTAGTCTTACGCAACACGACTATCAGGGAAGTCATTCACAAAATTACACAGATATGGCCTATATTGAATTGCCTGCCTTCCCAAAGGGAATGGGTGGGGAGGGAGGGATGGGGAGAATTTGGAACTCAAAGTTTTAGAAACAACTGTTTAGTATTGTTGTTGTAACTAGGAAAGAAGACATACAGTTAATGAGGAATAGAAAGTCATCTGGCCCTCCAGGAGAAAAGAGAAGATGGAGACAAGAGAAGGGAGGGATGACAGAAGAGAGGGCAGATTGGAGATAGGGAAAATTAGATTGCTTGGGGTATTGGGGTGGGGGGAGGGGATAAAAGGGGAGAAAATTTGGAACCCAAAATTTTGTGAAAATGAATGTAAAAAGTTAAATAAATAATAAGTAAATGAATAAACGAATGAATGAATAAATAAATAAATAAATAAATAAATGGATGAATGAATGAATAAATAAATAAATAAATAAATAAATAAATGATGGGGAAAAAAAATTGATAGTGAACAAACCTTGGCCCTGGGTTTTTCCTTTGGATTTTCTCTAGTTGTCCCAAGAGGACCACTGTTCTGCCACAACTCTTGCTTATTTTTATTATTCTATGTTTTCCCTGAGGCACTAGTTTGTGGGGGAAATCAGATCTTGGAATTTTCAGAACTACTCTGTCATCTCCCCAGAATTCTCTGTGTTCCTATTTTTCTTAAAAAACAAGAACCACCGCCCTCCCCCCCCACAACACTTTGTTATGGGGGATGGCTCTCATAGAGGTGAAAATGACCTCAACATCCCTTACTTTTATAAATATTTAATCTTATAAGTCTATGATTTACATCTCCCACTGCATTTTAGATGCCCCCAATATTTGGCACACATATTTGTGAATTCCTCTCAATTGACTCTCCTCCGTATCCTTCCCCAAATGTGGAATGCCTTTCTCTCCTCATTCCTACCTGTTATAATGCTTGTATTAGAAGAAGCCTTAAATCAGTGCTCTCTCAATCCAATATTCCCCTAACTATTCATACTTGGTATTCCCTCCAGGAGACTGTGAGCCTGTTGAATTTAGAGATGATTTAGTTGCCTTTGCACCTCTCCTAGTACCAAGCATAGCTTCCTACATGTGGTAGGTGCCTAATTGCATTTGTTCAAATGAAATGAATGACTAACTCAAGTTCTAAATGGTTAATATTCCTAACCCTCAGGAAAGGCAGAGCAGACAGAGCAGTCATACTTCACATCCTCCTATCTCGCACATAAGAAAATACATTTCCTCATCCTGGAATTTCAGTATCAGCTCTTTCAATATAATTCCCATTTTCAATTAGGAGAAAAATTTTAAATGAACTACCAATAAGATAACCTAACCAAGCATTTCTTGAGGCTTTTCATTATAACATCAAGAAATTAGCAAGGCATCTTTAACATATTCAACTCTGACCTTGTATCTTTCAACCAAAAAAACAATTTTTCTCTCATTTTATAACACCTCAAGAATGAATAAAACATCATTAAAAAGCTATTCACATACACCTTTTGCCTAGAGGAATGAGATTTTAACTTAGAATGGCTTCATGAGTAATGTAAGGTCAAACTGATATCAAATCCAGCTGATGAGGCCCAGATCCATTATCTGAAGGAAGTGCTTGATATCTCTTACTCCACATGATGCAATTGCCTTTCCTTGCCAGCACCATATTCAAGAATGTTAATACTGTTAATTCAATGATTTTATTTTGGAGATTCAGTGGAGATGAAATCTACTTAACTGGTTCTAAATGACTGAAGATACCAATGGCATATGTTGCTGATACTGTGGGCAAGGATACTGTCTGTTTTAAATGAATATACCGAGTCTGATTGTAAATTATAGGAGAGTATTTTTAGTACGTTTGTTTAAAAAAATTTACTTGTATTTTGGATGTAGTGCTAGACCTGGAGGCAGAGACCTAGGTTAATATTTACACTTTGAAACTTCTTATCTTTGTGATCCCAGATACCTACATTTTTTAAGCTTCAGGTAATTCCAGAAAGTATCATGTTATAAGGAAATCATAGTTATTTAAGCATTATTTTTTTTAGCACATTCCTTATTTTATAATTTTATTTCATATCTCTGGAAGAGAAAGCATGGTGCCAGACTTTTGGGGGCAGAGGGAAAAGAGTTTTGCCCTGAGAATGCTTAGTAAATTAATTGAATTATCTTAAGCAAATTGTTTGATTCTACTGAAGTTGTACTAGTGAAAGTCTAGCCAACTGTGCACAGGTTTGAGGCCAAATGTGAGTGTGTGTGTGTGTGTGTGTGTGTGTGAGAGAGAGAGAGAGAGAGACAGAGAGAGAGAAAGAGAGAGAGACAGAGAGAGAGAGAGAGAGACAGAGAGAGAGACAGACAGAGAGACAGAGAGAGAGACAGAGACAGAGAGACAGAGACAGAGAGACAGAGAGAGAGGAGGAGGAGGAAATGGGGGAGAGAGAGGGAGGGAGACAGGGGGAAAGAGAGGAAGAGGGGAGAGGAAGAAGGAAAGAGGGAGAGGGAGAGGAAGAAGGAAAGAGGGAGAGGGAGAGGGAAGGAGAGAAAGGACATTTACTCAAAGAATACTAGTAAATAATCCTGCCTGAATTTGGATGGACTCGCTAGTGGGGTGCCCCAGATACCTATGCTCATGAATTCAGCCCAGTGATGTTATTTTTTTTTTAATCAAGGATAAACACTTAGACAAACTATCAAATTTCCAAACACACAAGGTTAGGAAGGAAAATTAAAGTACAGAATGATAAAAGAGCCAGAAATTTCTTGAAAGACTATAAAGTTGTACTGTCCAATATAATGAAATTTAATGGGGATAAATGTCTCGTGCTTAACTTCAAGATATTATCCTAATAAATTTGCAACGTGGGACACAAGATCGTATATTAATTTGTCAGAAAAAGGGAAAAAGAAAGATCTAGAAGTGAATTTCAAACTCAACAGTGATCAAAAGTTGCTGTGGTACCTAGGTGCCACCATGTGTAGAAAGCTGGGCTTAGTGCCAGGAAGACCTGAGTTTAAATGGTTCCTCAAGCTTTTATTTATTTGTGTCTTCCTGAGCAAGGCTTGACAATATGTAAGTAACTAAGTACAAGCAAGTTTTAAAAAGGGGAAATTGTGGCTTTTCTCAGAGGTAAATAACTAAGAGTAAGGAGGACTGGAAAAGATTATTTTCGTAGAAGGAAGGATTACCTTCAACAGGAGTAGAGAAGATACTAAAAATTTGTAAAGCACTTTACAAACACTAACTGTGTAAATAAATATTATTGTATATCATCAGCATCATCATGTGTTAGTTAAGAAAATGTTATCTTGGGTTCCATTAAGAGAGACATAAATAATTTCTAGAAATAAACATATATGGTAGTCCCTATGTACTATGCTCTAGTCAGACCCCATCTAATGTTTCAGGCTCTGCTCCAGGCACTACATTTTACAGATGAGATAGATGAGCTGGAAAGTATTGACAGCAGGACAAACAAGGTCGTCAAGATACTTGTGTTCATACCGTGACTATCACTTGATAGGACTGGGCAAGTCATTTAACCCCAGTTGCCTCATCCTGTGTCATCTCCAGCCATCCTGATGAATATCTGGTCACTAGATTCAGATGGCTCTGGAGGAGAAGTGAGGCTGGTGACTTGCACAGCCTTCCCTCACTGAAAACAAAATCAAGTGCAAGTCGTCATTATTTCTATGGTGGCATGGTCTTCTTTGGCAATGAAGGATGAACACACACACTTGAAGGACTAGAGATGCTTAAACTGGAGAAAAGGAGGCCCAGGAGGCCAATGGCAACCCTCTTCAAGAATTGGTAGAATTGTCATCAATGAGAGGGATTAAGTGGCCTTATTTTTTTTTATTCTAAAAGATAGAATCACTAACAATGGGAAGAGTTTCAAAGAGACAATGTTGAGGTTAATATTAGTGAAAACTTCCTAACAAAACTTTCTAAAAGCAGGATGGACTGTCTGAGGAATACCATACCTTACAAACTTATAAATTCCTAGAAGATGAGAAAACCTATATTAATGAAATAATGACTGAATCTATAATTGAAATGGCAAAAGGAACCATCAGATGAAGGATCTTTCTGAAATCTGTAATACCAAGGTAGTCTCAATTATGCATGATGAGGAGTGAGATTATATTCCACATTCTTAGTGAGCTTCCTCCCCAAACATGCCTATGTCAATTTAGCCAGGTATCTCTCTGCACTAGTAGAGGAAGTTCCTCTCCAAGAGCTTTCTGTACTAACACAGTTGCATGTGACCACAGACAAATCACCTGTCTATTAAACTGTTGTGAGACTCCTAAAAGCTAATATATGTTTAGTGTTCTATAAACCTTAAAACGCAATATAAATCTGACAATTATTAACTATTTAACGTATGGCATTTTATTGTCAGAAAAGATTACCTGAATCCAATATGTGCACCATGTTCTACAAGGAATGTTTCATTTTTAAAAAATCTAAACACTTTAGACATCAAGAGAAATAGTTGTGGCAAATGTTTTATTTCTCCTCTTGGAGAATGCAATATCTAGGCCAACTGCTATGGCATTACACTCTGGTCATGGGAATGGGCAGAAGAAACAAAATACTTCTAAGATATTCAAATACGAGGAGGCCATCAAAAATCAGCACCCTCTCTCCTTTCACCATGATGTTGAAAACAATTATACTATTTATATTTAATGAACTAAGGAAACACATTAGGATGAAAAGTTTACTCTGGATTTGTACATTATTGATCACAGCAGTACTACATATTTTGAAAAACAGGAATAAATCATAGGAGACAAATAATTAGCTCAGAGAACATTAATTTTCTTATTTATAGATAAAAATAAATTTTTGGAAAAAACTCTTTCTTGTGTCCTGTTAAAGGAGATCCATCCCTGAAAACAGAAGGTCAAGAAATGCAGAACTTCTTGCACATAAGTATTGAATTAATACTTTAAAACATTGCACTGAATTAACAAGGTGCATCTCCCACTCTGCATTTGAGAACTCCTCCCAGAGGGGTACATTTCCTAAAGATGGAGTGAGTGCACAGGGAAAGTCCACAGACTAGCAGGTACTGATTATAGAATTAATCACATTACTGAGGAGCTACCAGATCCATAGAAGGTGAGGGTGGGTGGGTGGTGATGAGATGGGAACCTAGAAGGCACTATGACCTTTGGGATAAGTTTATGTTAACTGAACTGACTGAATGATAACCTTTAAAATTCCCTTTAGTTAAAACCAAGGTACTCTCACTGATGCATGACAAGCAGGGATGTTACATTCCACACCCTAGAGAGAGAAGGCAGCTGTTGTGTTTTGGGAAATTCACAAGGAAGGGTAGAGCTATAATTAATTCTTCCTTGGATGATATAGTCTGTTCTCTAGAGAACAACATAGAAAATAGGTTATAGGATTCCCTGGGTTAAATAATGAATCCACAGGGATTTAAAAGACCTTCTCTCCACTAGTGTTTTCTTGGATGAGGATACGTAGGAAACTACTTTTCCCCATATTCATGTATATATTTGTAAGAATGTGGCTTGTTCTCAGTCAGTGTGTTAATGTTTAAGAGTTATATTCCAGAACAGAACTAAAGCATTGATTAATCCTAAATTTCTCACTGTACTCTCTAGAATCCATCCAAACACACACAAACACACACACACACACAAACACACACATACATACACATACAGAGAGAAGGAGAGAGACACACACACACATCTGTGAAATTCAATATGTAATACAATGATCATCACTGATATTTATTTATGCAGTTAGTTTAAGATATACAAAGCATTTTACATACTATTATATCATTTGAGCCTGTCAACTACCCTGTGAGATAACTGCTATATGTATAATTATCTTAATTTGTTGATGAAGAAACTGAATCTGAGAAAGGTTCAATAACTTACCCAGGGTTACATAGTTTATATCTAAGGCAGAGATTGAACCCAGGTCTTTTCAAGAACTATTCAATCCATAATGACAAGTTTGGAGGATACAGAAATATAGAATTGTGGCTAAAAAGAATAACTACTGAATAGGGAGAGAAAACAATATATTTACCAACAGAGATACGATAGAAAGTAACTGTAATGAAAAATGAAGAGATGTTGAGGCACCCAGAAACTTTCGAGATAAAATCCAATAATTGATTTTTAAACCCTGTGGTCTCAAATATCTATGAATGAATACATAAAGAGTAAGCAATAGTAAAACTAGAGCTAAAAGTCCTGGATTTTACTTAAATATTAATTTCATTTTCTTTAAAAAATAGTTCTACATATATGTACATATATATATGAATGAATGCTTACACACACACACACATATAAAATCATTCCCTTTTTTCCTCTTTCCTGACTTCTTTTTCTTTCTTACTCTCTTTCCTGATTTACCCAAGTAGTTAGTTCAAAGCTTTTCCTCCTTTGTTTCTCTTCAATTTCTTATTTTTGTTAATTGCTTTTTACCGTGCTTTTTCCTTTCATCTGTTCTTTTCAGTATTTTTCTCTTCATTGTATTTTGAATGCTATTTCCTGTTTCATGGGTTGGGTGATTCCTAGGCAATTAGATAGAGGGCTGAACATGGAGTCAGGAAGACTTGAGTTGATACAGTTCATGCAGTCTCATACAATAAATAACTGAGAAACTGGGTAAGTCACTTAACTTTAGACTGGCTCAGTATCCTTCTCTGTAAAATGGGGATCACAATAACATCAGTTATCTAAGGGTTTTTCATTCCTATACAGCTCTTTATGACTCCTTTTGGGGTTTTCTTGGCAAAAAGAATGGAATGGTTTAACACTTCCTTCTCCAACTCATTTTATAGATTTGAACCTGGATCTCCTTAACTCCAGATCTGACACTGTAGTCACAATGCTCCACCAGCTGTATAATAGTAACTCCTCCTAAGAGTTACTGTAAGAATAAAACTTTGTAAAGAACTTTGAAAACCTTACAGCACTATATAAATGCCAGCTCTTGCTTTGCTGTTGTTATTCTTATCAGTGGAAATAACATTAAACAAGATTGACTACTTCTTGAATTAGTAAAAAGTCAAATGATATGAACAGGGCAGCCAGGCGGCACAGTAGAAAGAGTACTAAAGCTGAAATTAGGAAGGTTCATCTTTCTGAGTTCAAATCTGACCTTAGCTGTGTGACCCTGAGAAATACACTTCACCCTGTTTGCTTCACCTTCCTCATCTGTAATAGGAACTGGAGAAGGAAGGGCAACTTACTCCAGTATGTTTGCCAAGATAACGCAAAGAGGTGTCACAGAAATTCTGACATAATTGAAAATGGTACCGCTGCCACCACCATACCAATACAAAGGATATGAAAGGACTATCAATAGTAGAATAAAAAAAGGCTACAAATTACTAGGAAAATATGAATTAAAGAATCTTTGTAGTTCCAGCTCACATCCATCAAATTGGCAACACGGACAACAAAAAAACATAAGAGATCTGTCCGTGGACACATGAATTGGCTCAGCAATTCTGGAAAACATTTTGATGTGTGTCCAAAAAGTTAACAAGCTGTATATGACTTTTGAGCTACTACTAGGTCTATACACCAAAGAGATGAAAGAGTCCAAGCAACAATGATACAAATTATAACAGCTGTTTTTGTGGTGACAAAAAATTAGAAACTAGGAGGGAGAGGGCATATAAATATACAATTTTTTTGTGCTATAAAAAAGGAACAGTTTCAGATAAAAGGGACAGTTTCAGAGAAATCTGTGAAAACTTGCATGAAGTGATGCAGAGAGAAAAAAAAGTAGAACTCAATGAACAATTTATACAATGACAGCAACATCAGAAAGGAAAATGGCTTTAAGAGATTTTAGTCTCAGAAACATAACCGATCTTCTTGACTCAAGAGGACATCAGTCTATCTCCTGACAGAAAGGTAATTGACTTTAGTTTTCAAATGATACTAATATTATCAGAAGCAGGCAACATAGTAACATGTTTTCCTCCAACTGTGAATATTTCTCTTTACTTTGTACACAAACAGACTCCTTTATACTTTTCCCTTATGCCCCCAGAAAACTCACTATCCTATAAGCATGCATCAATCCTGAGAGTGACATCTCATCAGTTTCCTCACTGTTCTCACTAGAGGACAAAAGTATAAAATTTTCCCAAGTCTTCCATTTCTGTACAGAAATGGCTTACATCAGTTATCTCTTCATTTCTAACCTCATACTCCTTTGGAGTGCTCCATCATATTTCCATTTTATGTACGTTCATTGTACCCCACTTAAAATTCCTTTTCATGTTGTCTTTCTCTATTAAATTGTGACCTCTTTGAATGTAGAGAATATTTTTTTTTGAGCGTCTGTATCCCCAGTGCTTAGCAGAGTGCCTGGTACATAGAAGGCCCTTAAAAGTTTTTATTTACTTATAAGCATTTTGTTTTTATTTTCTTTTTCATTGGGGTAGAATTGTGAAAGGTATGTTCTTAAAAACAAGAAAAAAAATAAACTATGTGTCTCACAAAATAAAAATAAGCAATGTTCTCAAAAGAAAAAAGTCTTTGAAGCATCTTTAAATGCACAGAAGAAAGATCAGAAGGAAACACAGCCAAACAAGAAATCTTAAAAGTTGAACTTATTAACTATTTAAGCATAAAAATATGTGAGATTATTTTTAATGTAAAATTTTTCTCTTCTATGTTGTATATGGAAATGTTCATTTATTTTGAGAATAAAAATAAAAGAGAAAAAAAGAAGATGTATTACAATCTGCTTTGCTGCTGCACCCTAACAACACTTGGATCCTTAAGATAATTCAGTGCCAAGGGGTAAATCCTTGGAGGTAGCTTGGCAGTAGAAGAACATACATCCTACTCCAGAGCTCTCATACATGACTAGGAGTACCTTAAGTGCTGTTAAAATTCTCTAACAACTCTGGGCAGAGTGCCTAAAGGAATAGTTATGTGGGAGAAAAACCTTCAAATTTTGGAGAACTCAAGCTTCCCATTTAAATCAGAAGTGATTAAAGTGTAAGCTCTGTAAATTTATGGACATCTTTAAAAATGTTTCTTTTTAACTTTTCTTTTTTATTTAATATTTTTTCCAATTACATATAAAAATAATTTTAACATTCATTTTTCAAAATTTGAGCTCCAAATTCTCTCTTTCTTCCCTCTCTTCTCCTATAGTGGAAGCAGGCACTTTTAAAACGGGTTATATATAGTCATCTGTGAAAGAAAACACAGATAAAAAAACACAAGAAAAATAAAGAAAAATATCTTTAATCTATATTTAGACTTCAGTTTATTTTTCCTCTGGAGAAACAGCACCTTTCATAATGAGTCGTTTAGAATTTTCTTGGATCACTGTATTGCTGAGAATGGCTATGTTATTCACAGTAGATCATCATATAATATTGCCATTACTGTATAGAATGTTCTGGTTATGCTTATTTCACTTTGCGTCAGTTAATGTAAGTATTTCTAGGTTTTGCTGAGAGTATCCTGTTCATCAATTCTTATGGAATTATAATATTCCATCACACTCGTATGCATCTTGTTCAGCTATTCCCCAATTTGTGAAAATAATCTCAATTTCTAAATTTTGGCTACCACTAAAAAAAAGCTGCAATAAACATTTTTGCACATATTAGTGTTTTATTCTACTTTTTAAGGAGATCTTTTCTTCATAGTATTTTTATGCCTCTTTTTTTCATTTAGCCAATTCTGCTTTTTAGGTAGTTCTCTTCAGTGAGTTAGTATATATTTTTCTTCATTTGGCCAACTCTGCTTTTCAAAAATTCTTCTTTTCACCTTTTTTTTTTTTTTTTTTTTTTTTTTTTTACCATTTGGTCTCTTCTGGTTTTATTAGGGCAGTTTAATGTTTTCTTGAACTTCTACTTTACATATTTACTGTGTTTTTGAGGGTAAGTTTTTTTTGTTTTGTTTTGGGTATAGCAGAATATGAAATCATTAGTGAGTAGCAGCTACATTTCTTTCCAAAACAAGTTAACTTTTAAAAAGTATGTTATTTAGTCCATTATTTTATATATACATATATATATATTCTGTAATTTTTCTCTGTGCAGATGACCAAGATGGTGAATATTTTAAAGTTAAACTTACTCAAATGCAAAGAAAATAGTCTACTGCAAAACTAACAAACTTTTTTCCCCAATATAAATTTGTTCTGATGAACCTGACACACAATACTCCAAAGCCATTTATCAATCCTCTCCTAAATTACTCATCATATACATCCATAATTAAACAATGATTCTGGAAATTTTTAGCATATAAAGAAACTGATAATCTCTCAATCAGGATTCATAAAGGCTTAAAAGACAGTGGGTCTCTGCAGCACCAATGCAATATTCACAGAGCCTATGGCAGCCATGGATATCCTGGAACACAAAATACCACAGACGCTCCACATGGAAGATAGAACCAAAACACTTATTCAGATACCAGAAAGCCAAATCCCTCAGAGTAACAAAAATCTATACTCCATAACAATGCAGAGGACAACACCAGCCCCAAGTCTTCCCTCTGTTAGCCCACAGTCCAGCTCACTTAAATCATAAACAGGCTTCCCTTAAACAAATGCCCTTCTCACATTCATAGTGAGCTGTGGGTTTGCTGAATCCTTCAGTTCTGACTGCTCTCTGACTGACTTCCTCTCAGCTGTGCTCTAACTCTGCCTCTTCCTATCCCACCCATTCAGCAAGCTCCTCCTATCACAGATTCCAAGTGACTCAGATTCATGTGACTCAGGTTTCCATGTCACCCAGGAAGGTCACATGGGTCTATTAATGAATGAGAAAGATCTTCCCATTTTAAATTACCAGTGCAGGCTCCCAACTGTCTTTGGGAACTGTAATTATTTTAATTTCAGCTATGCTGTGTTTGAAGTTGAAATTACAGTGAAGAATAAGCTACTCCAGGGAAACCTAGAACATTCTCAACTACATGGAAAACAGGTTCTATGATGAAGCATTAGTATCCAAATTGTCAAATTCATTACAAAATGTACCCCTATATGTGACTATCATCAAATTCTGGGTATTAATTGTATATTGAGAAAGTGAATATTAGGGTCCCTGTTTCAAATATATCAATTTTGTGGTAAAAATAAGTATACTAAGAAACATTGGGCAATATTTTCTTAAGTGTTAATCATAAATTTTCAAAGGGAGAATAACTTTTTTTAATGTGTCACTTTTTGTGTTTTAATCACTTATCCTTCCATGCAAATTTAACTTAAATAATTCTACTGAAACTTAACTTGGTTAAATGTTTACCATATATATTTTTTTAAATTACTATAAACAAATTGTGAAAGCTCCTGTTGATTATATGCTCAAAATCACTGCTATGGACAAATCAAATTCTTCTCTTATTGCAGAATAAACTGTTGATGCTACAAGAATTCTTTCCTTCAGTCTATTTTCTACTATAAAGGTTAAGAGTATAAGGTATGCATATCTAATCTGTAATAGATTAATACCCATGCTTTTTCCACATAGGTAAAGCAAAATAGGTCCCTAAGGTGATCTTTCAACAATGTGAAACTCATTAGGGTCATCTCATAGTGGATCAACAAGTCTTTTATTGCACATTCCTCAACCTGGATCAGGATCAGTGATTTTTCTTGAATCTTGTTAAGAGCTGCCTCTTGGTGTATCTCTTCCTCCACAACTGTTGTAGAAGTGATAGAAGCATTCACGGGAGAGGACTGGGATTCCAATATTGGCAAATCTTAAATATGGTTACCTTCAAGTCTTGGGTTACTTTGTGTTGAATACCTTACAGATTTTATCGCTCAAAAATCTACAGTTCCTTTAAAGCAAACTTTTTTCTTTTTCTTTTTTTAAATAGTTTTATTTATCTTTAGATTTCAACATTCATTTCCACAAAATTTGAGTTCCAATTTTTCTCCCCATCTCTCTCTCCCTCCCACCCCATAAGACCTTGCATTCTGATTGCCCCTTCCCTTAATGTGACCTTCCTTCTATCAAACCTCACCCTTCATCAAACCTTATCCCCATCTTCTCTCTTTTCTTGTAGGGCAAGATAAATTTCTAAACTCCATTACCTGTATTTCTTATTTCCCAGTTATATGCAACAACAATTCTCAACATTCATTTCTAATACTATGAATTCCAACTTCTCTCCTTTCCTCCCTCGCTACTCATTCCCACTGAGAAGGCAAGCAATTCAATACAAGGTGTATATGTGTCATTTTGCAAAAGACTTCCATAATAGTCATGTTATGTAAAACTAACTATATTGCCCTCCCCTGCCCTGTCCCCCCTTTTTTCTATTCTCTCATTTGACCTTGTCCCTTCCCAAAAGTATTTACTTCTAGTTACTCCCTTCTCCCATTTGCCTTCCCCTCTATCTTCCACTTAACCTTACTTGTCCCCTTCTCCTCTACTTTCCTGCAGTGTTAAGATAGATTTTCATATGAAATTTAGTAAGCATGTTATTCCCTCCTTATGTCATACGTGAAGAGAGTAAACTTCACTTTTCCCCTCTCACCTCCTCCCTTTGCTCCTCCATTAAACAAGATTTTTGTTTTCTCTTTTATGAGGGACAGTCTGCCCCATTCCATTTCTCCCTTTCTCCTCTCAATATTTTCCTCTCTTACCCCTTAATTTTATTTTACTTTTTTATGGATATCATCTCTTCTGATTCAACTCAACCTGTGCTCTCTATCTATGTGTGTGTGTGTGTGTATGTGTGTGTGTGTGTGTTTATAATCCCTCCACCTACCCAAATATTGAGAAAAGTCTCAAGAATTACAAATATTATCTTTCCATGTAAGAATGTAAACAGTTCAGCTTTAGAAAGTCCTTCCTAATTTATCTTTCCTGTTTACCTTTTAATGCTTCTCATGATTCTTGTGTTTGAAAGTCAAATTTTCTATTCAGTTCTGGTCTTTTCATCATGAATGCTTGAATGTTCTCTATATCAATGAATGATCATTTATTCCCTTGAAGTATTGTACTCAGTTTTTCTGGGTAAGTGATTCTTGGTTTTAATCTCAGTTCCTTTGACTTCTAGAATATTCTATTCCAAGCTCTTTGATCCCTTAATGTAGAAGCTGCCAGATCCTGTGTTATCCTGATCGTATTTCTAAAATACTCAAATTGTTTCTTTCTAGCTGCTCGCAATATTTTCTTCTTGACCTGGGAACTCTGAAATTTGTCCACAATATTCCTAGGCATTTCTCATTTGGGGTCTCTTTCAAGAGGTGATTGGTGGATTCTTTCAATATTTATTTTGCCCTCTGGTTCTAGAATATCAGGGCACTTTTCCTTGATAATTTCATGAAAGATAATGTGTAGGCTCATTTTTTTGATCTTGGCTTTCAGTTAGTCCCATAATTTTTAAATTGTCTCTCCTCGATCTATTTTCTAGGTCAGTTTTTCCAATAAGATATTTCACATTATCTTCTATTTTTTCAATCTTTTTGGTTTTGTTTTGTAACTTTTTGGTTTATCGTATATTCATTAGCTTGCCTGAACTCCACTTATTTTTAAAGAAATATTTTGTTTAGTGAGCTTTTGAACTCTCTTTTCCATTTGGCTAATTCTGCCTTTTAAAGCCTTATTCTCCTCACTGGTTTTTTGGACCTCTTTTCCCAATTGAGTTATCCTATTTTTAAAGGTGTTATTTTCCTAAGCATTTTTTTGGAGTCTCCCTTAGCAAGCTGCTGACTCTCTTTTCAAGTTCTTCTATGTCCTGGGCCCATTTTATATTCATTTTGGCGGTACTGGAGGCAGAAGCCTTGAATTCCTCTGACAGTATGCATTCTTCTTCCTTGAAAGGAGACCTGTTCACCAAGAAAGTAACTTTCTATAGTATTATTTTTTTTCCCCTTTTATGGGCATTTTTCCAGTCAGTTACTTGACTTCTGAATCCTTTGTCAAAAGGAGGATCCTAGTGTTCCTCCTCCCCTCAGGATCCTGTTCAGGGTTGAGATTCAGATCAGCTTCTCAATTCCCCCAGGCACTTTAGGCAGGGGAGGGGCTGCCACTCAGGGCTGATTGCTTGGAGAATGGACCCAGGCTGCTGCTGTGGCCATTGCCACAGTAGCTACCTGCTGCCCACCTCTGCTGCTGCTGCCTCCACCTCTGCCACTGCCTGGGGCCAGTGCTGGGGGACCTGGCTCCCCTCTCACCCAACTAGGAAAGCCCTCTCACAATGACCTTTGAAACTTTCTTTGGTGCTTATGGGTTGAGGCATCTGGGACACTCTCTGCTGGGGATTCTGCCCCAGAGGCCTGTTCTGGTCCTGTTCCTCCCTGTGCAGGAAGGGCAGGGCTGGGCTCTGCTCAGAATCTTGTAGGAGAGACATTTCCTGTCAGCCTTCTAGGTTACCTTTGACTGGAAATCTTTTTCACTCTGTCGTTTTGTGGCTTCTGCTGCTCTAGAATTTGTTGAGAATCATTTTTTACAGGTTTTTGTGGGCTGTGGGGAAGTACTACAGTATATGGATTTTTCTACTCTGCTATCTTGGCTCCACCCCCAGCAAACATTTTTCATATGAGTTCTTGGACTGTAATTTGTACTAGATTTTTTTCCCCCTTCATTAGAGATCCCAGAATGATTTGGCTGAAGTTGTATTGAGAGATGTCCAGACATTCCCAGGTTTTTTGGCTTTTACAAATATAAAAAGAGTGGTCATGGCTGTAGTTTCCATGCTATTCATTCCTGTGTTGTTCTCCTTGGCAGTCATAGTAATCATTTTTCTTTACTTTTGAGAAAGCTTAATCCCATAAGAAGTGGTTTTTCTTGAGTTTGTCTTTGATATAGTTCTATACTTTTGCATATGTTTTTTTTTTCAATTTCCATGATGGTTCTAAGATCCATGGAAGCAGGACTGACTGGGTTGAAAGAGCCGGCAATCCCATTAGAAAATATTGCATGATTGATACTGCAAATGGACTGTGGAACAGACATTTTAATGCTGGTGATTCTTCATATTGTTTTACATATTCATAAGAAAGTACAAGGTATGTATGATTAACATATGTCTTATTTTTCATTATCTCAGGCTCTTCTGGATGAATTCTTGTTGTGAAATCAGAAGACTACAAGTCTCTGGGACTTCCTATTACAGTACAAGTAACTTCAGAGTCTAATGTCTGTGGTTCTGGAAGAGATTCTGCAGAGTTTGCTTTATCCAACTTTATCAAGGACATGGCAACCTTGAAAGCATCCTGCTATACTTTGAACTGTGTTGAAATATCTCTGCTCCTGTGGAAGATGAGCTCTGAATAATATCTGCAATGTTATAACCCCCAGAGCTATATGACTATTTTTGTGGGGGTTTTTTGCTTTTGTTTTGACCTTTTTCAAGAAAGCTTTTTGGTAATTGTGTTCCATATTAATTTCTCCTTTCAAACAAATCAACATCTTCTGCCACCAAATAACTGACATCTGGACCATCTTGATATAGCATTATTCCCCTTCTATTCATCAATGGTATCATTTTTCTATAGTACACAAAAAGATCCTTCCAAATAGCATCACTTAAAATATCCAGTGTCCTTGCTTCAAGCAAGCTGACATACTTAGCCCTTTAAACTGTAAACATTACAATTTCACTTGTTGAGTATTATGCATTACTGCAAACTCCAATGTCATAACAGCATTCTTTAGAGTAAGGTTTCTGTAATTGGTGCTTCACAGATTTCTTTCAATCAAATTATTAGTAGCTGATCAGCTACCACAAGAACATTACAAACAAATTCTGCACTTTGAGAGACTTTTATTGGAAAGTCTTCATCACTCTAAAGGTAATCCTAGAAAACTTGTAGTACTTCAGAATGTCTTGGCAGCACAACTGGAAGCCTTAATCCATGAAGTACTCAGCATGCATGAAAATATGAGAGCCTAGCATAAAGTAGACATCTGTGATAGGGAAATTCTTTCCCATCCATTGACATCATAGTCACATCACAAAGAAATTAACATTGTTTCTGAATTAGTGTTCATTTATTTCCAGCTTCTACTGTAAAAACATTGACTTTTTCATTTTCAAATTTTATTCCATTCAGTCTACTACTCAGATGACTGACATCAAATTTCTTTGCAACATTTTGCAACATCTTTATAGGATTCACATTTTCACCTGAACTTTTATCTTTTTAGAAGGTTTCATTTTATTTTTTTTTGTCTTTCATTACTATGTGGGTTTCATCCCCTCAATAAACTTCAGTGCCAACTTCTGATTGATATTTTCATGAAAACTCATTTGATCAGAACTGGAAATGAATATCTTGATATTTCTCTGGTTTTATCTTATATGTCATTCTTGATTTAGAGATACGAGTTGAAAAAACACTAGCATCTGTAGTGATCAATTGTAGAAGGTAAGCAAACAAATGAGGTTGAACCTTCTCTGTTACAAAGAGATCATCATATGTTACAGCATCTTCACCTTTGTGGTAAATATCTGGACAAAAATACCATGTCAAGTGAATAAGTTCTTGAAAAACTCTCATCACACAGTCAAAATATACCTGTGCATAGGTGAAGTTTTATTGTCAACTTGAAATGTCACATGATGGGTATTGTCCATCTCATCTGTTTCCTCCAAAAGTGTGCCAAAATCTTATGCAAAAAAAAGATGAGGACACAGTTGGAGGGTCTGATCGCAAAACTGCAAAATTACTTCTGCTTGGATCCATGCCAATGCTGACAACTCTATGGACAATACAAAGTTTTGTAAGCTCAATTCTCTCATACACACTACTTGTGTCATAGACACACTATCTATCTGACAAGGAATTATGGAAGTTTGATATAACTTCTTTCTTTTCAGCATTTTTTTCCTTCTTCAAGCGATTTCAGTGTAAATATAGCACCATCTTGGGTAACAAATAGTGTTTCATTTCTATTTAAAGCACTATCAGACACAAAGAACTGGTGACCATAAACCCATCAACATTGTTTCATGGAGGTGCTAATTGATTTTCAGGAAAACACTCTTCCAACTTCACTCTTTCAAATTAATTTAAATAGAATTAAATAAGACTAGTTTTAATGAATTGATCTTCTGAAGAGAAAATAAACACTGTGGAAAGGAATAGGATGAGTTCTTCTATATCAGACTGTATTTTAAAGTGTCTATCCCATGCCTTGGATATCCTTTCTGTAGCAAAAATGGGCAATAAAGCCCAGATTAAAGCCTTTGTCTCTACTTACTGTTACAATGCAACAACAACAGCCAAAATTTATTTGAAAGAATGCAAATTCTGGACCTCTATTATCTTTCAGACGCCGAGCATCAACTTTGTATTCCATATATTCCCTAGACACAAGAATATTTTTCAAGTTGAGTTGTTTTGAAGTTATCTCCTTGCACTAATAGTCTGAAAATAAATAAATATATCCTTTCTTTAAAGGACTGAGGAAACAAGAATTTGGGAGACCTGGTTTCTATCCTGTTGTTAAATGGTCATTTTAGTTGGCTGTGGCATTTAGGATCGATCTACCTGTAAGAATCTTTACTTTTCAAATAAGGGGTTTGAAAGAGTTGATATATAACTTCTTTTCCAGCTCTAAAATTTGATGATTTTAACTGAAACACAACTTCAGAAATACTGAAATCAATGTGTCTTGGAAAAAGTTACATGATGAATAGAGAGTTTGCAATGGGCTTCATAGGGTGGGGAAGATATGGATTAGGTAGGGGGAGGTAGGGCAGGAAAATGAAGGAGAGGAAATTGTAGCTATGAAGAATATATGTTCCTAAAAAGAGAAAGGGAATCACCTAGTAATTATGATAAGTTCTTGAGAAGCAAAAATTTATATTAAAAGTAGCCAAGGTGAATATATCTTTATTAGTTTTTCAAGAATCCTTATAAATCCTCTACTGTTGGAGTAGGAAGAAAATTATTTGACTTGTTACAGTACATATTGTAATTATAGTTTGAATGGATTTTGTGCTATTAAAAACTAATTTGTGAAAGAAATTTAAAACTGATCCACAAGAATAAAAGGTTTATGAAATAATATTGCTCTGTTTTCTTCTAATGGGATATCCCACTGGGTACCATGGTTAGAAAATATTGAGAGGAGTGATTCCAAGCACTTATGGGGATATTAAACAAACAAAATAAATGTTTGTTTACTAGCATATGTTTGGAATGAAATAACTCTTTTCTCAACCTAAAATTCCTCAAATTATAGGACTCTTCAATTTAAAGAAAATGACAGAAGCATCTATCTTTTCTAGGATCACTGACTCTTGAAACTGAAAGGAACCTAAAAAAGGACCTAATCTAACCTACTGTATACTTTTACAAGAATCACTACTTCTCTTGATCAAATAAGTAGTCATTACACTTGAAAAATTCAGTAAGGAGACTCATTATATTTCCCTTCTTCCATCGTCCTATGAGAAAGACAAGTGAAGATGCTGATTGGCAAATCCTCTTCAGTACATACCACAACATTTGGCACAAAGTAGGCACTTAATTAATGTTTTCTGACTAGTTGTCACTAAACACTAAACAACTTGAAACAACTTTTGCCTCCACAAATTATGGAGCAATGGAAACACCTTCCTTATGTTATTTGTGGTCTCTTCAAATTGATAATTTCCTCCAGTGATGGAGATGGTAATTCATTTCTAACAAGGTCATCCTAGAACCTGTGATCAAGGTGGCAATATGGCAAAGAGGAAGGAATCAGCCCACCTGGGTTAAATTTTATTTCTTATATTTTCTACATGTGTGGTCTTTGACAAGCCATTTAATTTCCTTGTTACTTAGCTTCTTTTCTGGTAAAATGAGGTTATTGGACTAGAGGTCCTCCAATGTTTCTTTTGGCTCTAGATCTATGATCCTATAATTCTTGCTCATGGCCATCAATAAGGTCAACACAGAGATTCTCTCACCATAGAGGTCTTCCTTGACTTCTCCTGACACAGCTAAGTTACTAAATGGAATTCTCTGGCTGTCACCTGTCATCTTTCACCTTAAATGTGTGATTGGCATGTCTTCTCTTCTTATTACATAATTCTTTAAGGACATTTTTTAAACTCCTATTATTTGGAGTTTCTCATTGCTTACAGATTACAGTCTGTTCATAACCATTATTCACCTTTAACTCACTATCTATGAGAGATTCATTTTTTTTTCAAGGCAACCAGGGTTAAGTGACTTGCCTAGGATCATACCAGCTAGTAAGTATAAAGTATCTGAGGCTAGATTTGAATTAAAGTCCTCCTGAATCCAGGAATAATGCTAAATCTAGTGTACCACATAGCTATCTGCCTTGAGATGTTAATTTTTAATTCTTCAAATATTGGTTTATAGCTACAGAGAAATACTCTTAGAATATTGGTGTTGCTTTCATTGCAAGTGTTTGAGTTTTAAAGGATATTTTCGATTTCTTAAACACAGTTCAGACCATTCTCCTCATCCTTTTCAACATTTGCCCCACCTCTCTAGCTGTACTTGTCTGTATCAGATACCTTATATTGCAGTGTATATGTGTGTATGTATGCATTTGGCATAGAAAAGTAGATACACATTTATGTATGTGCTTATATATTATATATGGACATATATGTAAATATAGAACATATGCATGTATATATAGGGATACAGAATACAGACTACTTGGGTTTTGCATCAAATGCATGTTACAGTTTAGGCAATAGAAATTTTTTATTCATTAGGGTCTTCCCTGAACAGATGATCATCAACCTGCTTTGTGAAATGACAAATCTCTTTCAAGGGGGCTTTGGAGAATTCTGAGTTTGTTACAAATAGCATTATGTCATCCATAAACAGGAATTTCTACAGTAGTGTTGTCAAACTAAAATAGAAATAAATTCCTGAAGGCCACGTATTGACTTAGCCACAAATTAACATTATTTAATCTTTATGGAATTTTCTATATTGTTAAACATTTCCCAATTCCCAATTTTAATCTGGTTACTTCACACTTGGGAAGTACGTGGTCCTTAGCATCAAGTTTGCTACCCCTATTCTAAAGGACCATCCACAGGGAATCTCTCTTCAACCTGGGCTTTATATTGAATTTCCTCTGTCATCATGGTGAATATGTTTGCTGAAACTGGGATAGCGAGGTGGTACAGTGCGTGGAGCATCAGTGCAGGAGTCAGGAGGACCTGAGTTCAAATCTCACCTCAGACACTTGACACTCACTAGCTGTGTGACCTTGAGCAAGTCACTTAACCCCAATTGCCTCATCCTGGATTATCTCCAGTTATCCTGATGGTCACTGGATTCAGATGATTCTGGAGGGAAGTGAGGCTGATGATCTGCACAGGCTTCCCTAAATCAAAACAAAGTCAAGTGCACATCATGTCATTATTTCTCCGATGGCATGTTCTTCTTTGACAATGAAGGATGAACACACACACCTTTGCTGAGACTAGAGTCTCTTTTATGCCTTGCCTTATGTTTATGATCATTTCTATTGAAAAGATTACTTCTATTATCATATCTTTCAAGATATAATGAATGATTTCAAAGTATAGATGGGTGACATACATGTTACTTTAAGAAATGTAGATCATGCGTTAGAGCATTAAAATCCTCACAGATAGAGAAAGTCAGAAGTAATAAATATCTTATAACCAACCACAATGCATATTAATGCTCAATGTGCAATTAATGCACAATAATATTCAATAAAGTATCACTGAAACAAAGATTAAAAATGTTATAAATGAATAATTTAATCCCAGTAAATAGGTAAGTCAAAGAACAAATCATAAAAATAATCAATTTAATTAAAGGTTATGACAATAATCATATAACATACAAAAATTTTGGGAATATAGGCAAGAAAATACTTAAGGGAAAATTTAAATCTCTAAATATTTTCATTTATAAGAGGGAGAAAGAGTAGATCAAGAGATAGGGCATATACCTAACAAAAATTAGCTAAAAAATAAAAATAAAATAAAAAGAGAAAGTAAACAAATTTAAAAAATGAATTCATAAATAAAACTAGGAGCTGGCTTTCTGAAAAATTAAATAAAAGAAATAAGCCATTGGCATTTGATTAAAAACAGAAACAGGAGAAAATAAATTACCAGCATCAAAAATGAAAAATATGAATTCACAAATAATGAAGAAACAAAAAGAAATGATTGGGAATTTTTTTTTCCCAATCATATCACAATAAAACTGAAATCTAAATGAAATGGATAAATTTTTCCTAAAGTATTTACGGTCCATGTTAACAAAACAGAGAATAGCATACATAAGTAATCCCATGTTAAAAAAAAAAAGTTGAACAAATTGCAATTTAATTCCTAAAGATGGGTTGGGGAGACGGTTATATTAAATTATATTAAAAAATTATAAAAATAATTTTAATACAAGATCAACTGTTTGAAAAAAGTTGAAAAGCATGGGCCCTAACCAATTGTTCCTATGAAGCATATACATTCTTGATGGCCTAAACCAGGGAAAATCAAAACAAAGAAAAACAAAAAAAAATGCATAGAAAACTTATAGTTAGAGAACATTAAAGGAAACATTTTAAACATTAGCAAAGAAACTTAAGCAATATATAACAAATATTATACTCTATCACCATGGTGGATTCATAGTGGGAATGAAAAGGAAACTTAATATTAAAAAAAATTATAAATGATTGACCATGTCAATAACAAAACAAAAGTCATATGAGTATTTTAGTAAAAGCAGAAAAAAGCTTTTGACAAAGTATAATACCCATTCATATTGAATACTCTAGAAAGTATAGAAATAAATGGGACTTTCTTTGATATGACTAATAGTATCTGTATAAAACCAAGTGTTAGCATCATCTGCAATAAGAATATGCAAAGGTTCTTTCCAATAAGATCAATGGTAAAGTAAGGATTTACATCTTCATTATTACTATTCATTTTCTGCTAGAAATGTTAGCTATAACAAAAGGATAAAAGAAATTGAAGGAATAAGCATAGACAAAGAGGAAACAAAATTAATTCTTTTTACAAATATAATGGTTTACTTAGAGACCTCTAGAGAGTCACCAAAAACAAAATAAAACCAGCAAAGTTGCAGAATATAAAATAAACCCACACAAATCATTATTATTTCTTCGTATTCCCAATAAAATGCAACAAGAAATAATAAAAAAAGAAGGCTCGTAAAAAATAACTGCAGAAATATCAAATACATGGGAATCTGCCTTCCAAGATATGCACAGGTACTATGTGAATACAATAATAAGATACTATTTAAACAATATAGACAGGTCTAAATAATTGAAGAACTATTAATTAATCATGGCTAGGCTGAGCTAATAATAAAAAAAAGCAGCAGCAATTTGTCTATTATACAGTTTACAAAGTAAATACCTGTCAATTGGACAATATCCAAACAAACTGTGTTATGGCATAGATAATAGAATATCACCATCCTCTAAGAAACATGAACATGAGAAATGCAGAGAAGCATGAAAAGATGTATGAACTGATGTAAAGTAAAGCAAGAAGAACTAGTGAACAATATACCCGTTTTCTACTGCAATGTAGAGGAAAATAATAGCAACAAAACAATGAAACCCAAATGCTGCAAAATTGTAATGACCAAGCTGGACCCCAAAAAAGAGATATGAGAAGACCATTCCTCTTTGTTCTATGTAGAGATGGGAACCATGGGTATGGAATGTAGCATAATATTAGACTTTTTCAATATATTAGTTTTGCTAAGCCTTTATTTTTTTCTTCCTGTTTTAAGATTCTTTATTGTGAGGGATGACTCTCTGAAAGGGGTTGGGAAGAAGATATAGTACAGAACTATATTAAGGTGATATTAAAATAAATAACATTTATATAGTATTTAGTATCTGTCAGGCATTGTGCTAAGCACTTTACAATTATTATCTCATTTGATCCATATAACAACCCTGGGAGGGAGGTGATATTATTAGCCTCGCTTTATAGATGAGAAAACTGAGCCAGATAGAAGGTAAGTGACTTGCCCAGGTTCATGTAGTATGGGTCTGAGGCTGGATTTTTACTCATATCTTCCTGACTCCTAACTTGGCACCCTTTCCACCAAGAGCAAAGATATCATCAAAAATTTATGTGAAACAGTAAAAGATATCACCAAAATGTATTTAAAACAATAAAATGATTGATTCCTTCTCCTGCTTAAGTGAATGTCTCAAATATTTCTTGTGTTATTTTACCATATTGTCAAAGAAGCAAATCTTGATTTGTTAGAGTCACATCTTACCTGCAGGTGTATGGGGTCTTTCATGTAATCCCATGAACTCTGAGAAACAGAAAAATCAAGCAGTTTTATACATTGCCAAAAATAAATTTAGGTGATTGTTTCTAGTTAAACAGTTCTCTAGAGTTTTAGAGACTAGGCTAGCAGACCCAAACTGCAGGAACTTGTATAATGTACTAGTACTTATACAGATCCAAGATGCCACAACAAATCTGAAGAACCCTCTGATATAGAGTTTTAAAAGGTTACAAACTCTAAATGACCAACTGCAGTCGTTATTACAACTCTTAGAACCAATAGTTTTGTACAAAGTTAATCTGAGGCACGTTTCATGCTACTTGCCTCAGATGCCAAAATGATTTACGGTTATGCTGAACAAGGAGTCAGGAAGACTGTTCTAAGCTAGCCCCTTTCACTAACTCATTGTTAGTGAACTCTCTGGGACTATTTTTCCTCATCTGCAGAATGAAGGGAAATCGGGCCACTTGGTTTGTAAGTTTCATTTCAGCTCTAATGATAGCATTTTTCTCTTTACGACTTTTAACTGGTAGAACATAGCTTCAATGTCATCAATGTCATTTTGCCTGTCATATAGTTATGCCTGTCACATAGTTATGATCCAAAGAATCTCTTAGTGGTTTCAGAGAGGTCGCTTGCCAAGTGGTCAGGGTTTCATAAGTTCAATGTTTCTCTCTCTCTCTCTCTCTCTCTTTCATTTGTTCATTTTTTTCTTTCTTGACTTCATTTTACAGATGGGGAAACAGAAGCCCAGAAAAATTCAATTACTGTCTCAAGGTTTCCCAAAGGCTGGGATTTGAAGCAATGTCATCTGACACCAACAGGACAAAGTGCATATATCAGAATATATAAAATATATACTAAATGATTACAAAGGAGTTTTGGTAGCATAGGCACTTATATCTGAGGGTTCAGGAAAAGATTCTATTTTTTAAATATAAATTTATTTATTTAACTTTTTACATTCATTTTCACAAAATTTCGGGTTCCAAATTTTCTCCCCATTTATCCCCTCCCCCCAACCTAATACACCGATCATTCGAATTTCACCTATTACCAATCTGCCGTTTCTTCTATCATTCCTCCCCTTCTCTTGTCTCCATCTTCTCTTTTGTCCTATAGGGCCAGATGACTTTCTATTCCCCATTAACTGTATTTCTTATTTCCTAGTAGCAAGAACAATACTTGACAGCTGTTCCTAAAACTGTGAGTTCCAAATCCTCCTCATCCCTCTCTCCCCACCCATTCCCTTTGGGAAGGGAATTCAATATAGGCCATATCTAGGTAGTTTTGCAAATGACTTCGATAATAGATGTGTTGTGTAAGACTAACTATATTTCCCTCCATCCTATCCTGCCCCCCATTGTTGATCCTGTCCCTCCACAAGTGTTGACTTCAAATTGCTCCCTCCTCCCATTGCCTTCCTTCCATCATCCCCCCAACCTTGCTTGCCTCCTTCTCCCCGACTTTTCTGTATTGTAAGATAGGTTTTCATTCCAAAATGAGTGTGAATTTTATTCCTTCCTTTAGTCGAATGTGATGAGGGTAAACTTCATGTTTTTTTCTCATCTCTCCTCTTTTTCCCTCCGCTAAAAAGTGTCCTGCTTTCCTCTTGAATGAGAGATAATTTACCCCATTCCATTTCACCCTCTCGCCTCCCACTACATTTCTCTCTCACCATTTACCTTAATTTCTTTTAAGATATGGTCCCATCCTATTCAATTCACTCTGTGCTCTCTGTCTCTGTATGTGCATGCATGTGTGTATGTGTGCGTACATGCACGCGTGTACGTGTGTCTGTGTATGTGTGTGTGATCCCACCAACTCCCAGATACTGAAACTTTTTAAGAGTTACAAATATTGTCTTTCCATGTAGGAATGTAAACACTTCACTTTTGGCAAGTCCCTTATGACTTCTCTTTGCTGTTAACTTTTTTATGCTTCTTCTCATTCTTATGTTTGAAAGTCAAATTTTCTTTTCAGCTCTGGTCTTTTCATCAAGAATGCTTGAAAGTCCTCTGTTTCATTGAAAGACCATATTTTCCCCTGAAGTATTATACTCAGTTTTGCTGTGTAGGTGATTCTTGGTTTGGATCCTAGTTCCTTTGACTTCTGGAATATCCTATTCTACACCCTTTGATCCCTTAATGTAGAAGCTGCTAGATCTTGTGTTATCCTGATTGTATTTCCACAATACTGGAATTGTTTCTTTCTAGCTGCTTGCAATATGTTCTCCTTGACCTGGGAACTCTGGAATTTGGCCACAATGTTCCTTGGAGTTTCTCTTTTTGGATCTCTTTCAGGCGGTGATCGATGGATTCCTTCAATACTTATTTTGCCCTCTGGTTCTAGAATATCAGGGCAGTTTTCCTTGATAATTTCATGAAAGATGATGTGTAGGCTCTTTTTTCGATCATGGCTTTCAGGAAGTCCCATAATATTTAAATTGTCTTTCCTGGATCTATTTTCCAGGTCAGTTGTTTTTCCCATGAGATATTTCACATTCTCTTCCATTTTTTCATTCTTTTGGTATTGTTTGGTGATTTCTTGGTTTCTCAGATAGTCATTAGCCTCCATCTGTTCCATTGTAACTTTGAGAGAACTATTTACTTCAGTGAGCTTTTGAACCTCTTTTTCCATTTGGCTAATTCTGCTTTTGAAAGCATTCTTCTCCTCATTGGCTTTTTGAACCTCTTTGCCAATTGAGTTAGCCTATTTTTCAAGGTGTTATTTTCTTCAGCATCTTTTTGGGTCTCCTTTAGCAAGGTATTGACCCATTTTTCATGCTTTTCTTGCATCTCTCTCATTTCTCTTCCCAGTTTTTCCTCCATCTGTCTAACTTGATTTTCCAAATCCTTTTTGAGCTCTTCCATGGCCTGAGCCCACAGGACATCCACCTTGGATGTCTGGAAAACAGAGGCCCCGACCTCCACGTCTTTCCCTTAGGGAAGAATAGTTCCTTGTCATGAGAAATGAAAGGTGGGAACATCTGTCCCCCAAGAAAGTAGCTCTCGATGTTCTTATTTTTCTTCCCTTTTCTGGGCATTTTCCCAGCCAGTTACTTGACTTCTGAGATTCCTCTCCACCCTGGCCTAGATCTGCCCAGCTAGTGCTTGGGGTCTGAGATTCAAATTCTGCTCCCCAGCCTCAGGGCTTTCAGTGGCAGGTGTGGTTGCTATTCAATGTGAGTTTAAGTTCTGGTGCTTGGGTAGGGGCAGGGCCACCTTCCAGGCTCAGTTCCCTCAGGGGCTTTATGCAGAGACCTTTGGTAATGGCCTTGAGCTCCTGCCTGCTTGGGGAGTTCCAGCTGCTGCTGCCTCTGCCACTGCCTCCACCACCGCCTCCCCTGCCACCACCTCCTGAGTGGGCCTGAGTCACAGAGACACCCTGTTCCCCTCTTGGCCAGGTCAGACATCTCTCTCACTGACCTGTAGCGCCTGTGGGTGGAGGGACCTTCGCGGCTGCTGGATGTTTGGTCCCTGAAGCCTGCTCGGATCTGCTCTTCTGGGGCCGCGCAGCCAGAGCAGCACAGGGGTGGGCTCCGCTGTCCGGAGCACAACGGACCCCTGGGGATGGCTTTCCAGGGCTCTCTGGAACGGAAATCTCTTCCACTGTGTTTCTGTGCAACTTGAACTGCTCCAGAATTTGTGGGGAGCTCTTTTTACAGGAAATTTATGGGCTGTGGGCTTGGAGCTAGCATACATGAGTCTTTCTACCCCACCATCTTGGCTCCTCCCCGTGGGATCATATTTTTAAGAGCATGGAATGCCAGGCTGAATTTGGATCTTTATCCTCTAGACAATGGGGATTAAGACAAACAGAGGTTAAGTGACTTGTTCAGGGTCACACAGTCAATAAGTGTCTGAGGCTGGATTCAAACTCAGGTCTTCTTGATTGGACTCAGTGCAAAGGACAGGACTTTGCCAGAGCCTCCTGCTTTGCATTGAGCTGCAGTTAAACCCACTAGGTCAAGTAGCCAGTGCCCAGGGCAAAGCCCTTAGCCACTCCTCTAAACATTTTTATTTGCCTTTACTAAAATCAGATTCATTTCAGAAAAGCAACTGCCATTTAACTCTTGTTGTCTTAGGAAAATATCTTAACCTGTTCTTTTGTCTGTTAAACAGGAGTTAA
The DNA here is from genome assembly GCA_023548195.1 of Bettongia penicillata ogilbyi. NCBI lineage: Eukaryota > Metazoa > Chordata > Mammalia > Diprotodontia > Potoroidae > Bettongia > Bettongia penicillata. The sequence goes on from JAJHZJ010000320.1 coordinate 321,690, forward strand.
GATCCTGAGTCCCACTTTTATGCCTGTAAGGGGCTGATAAAGTCTCAGTGCTGTGCAGCAACTTAGAGAGAAAGAAAAGTTATTTTACAAGGGCATTCTCCCCAGGATATGGAGACTATTGATAAAGATATGATAGATGTCTTGTGTGTGTGTGTGTGTGTCTATCTGTGTGTGTTAGAGATAGAGAGACAGAGAGAGAGAGACAGACAGAGACAGACAGAGACAGAGAGAGACAGAGTCTAGAACAGTCTTCTTTGGAGGATTTTGGAAGGGGTGGTTAAGAGAAGAGAAGAGCAGCATTCAGAAGATAGAGAAAAAAAAACATAAAAAAGATTAGTCTGGAAAGAACTTGATAAACGTCTAATTCAACACCTTCATTCTACATAAGAAGGAACTAAAGCCCAAAACTTCTACATGAGATTTTTCACAACCTCTTGTTTGTACCTTCCCTTGGAGATTATCCTCCATTGTACATTGTATATGTCTTGTATGAATGCAAATGTTTTTATCCTGTCTCCCCCATTAGAATTTGAGCTCTTTGAGGGCTGGATATGTTTTTGCAAAAATGTTTTGTAATCCCAGCACATTGTAGGTGCTTGGCACATTGTATGTGCTGAATAAATGCTAGTTGACTGACAGCCTGATCAGAGAGAAGTAACTTGACATTGGACTGAAAGACATCTCAGAGATTAGGTACTCTCAAATTTCTCATTTTACAGAAGAGGAAATTAAGGGACAAAAAGGAGTGACTTGCCAGAGATCACATGGATAGTAAGAGCTATGAACTGATATCCTGAGTCCAAAGTCATGTTCTTCCCACTACACCAAAAAACTGAGAAGAACAGACAATGGGATGGGTACCCTGGGACGGGGGCAAGTTGGCATTTATTATTATTTTTTGACATTCTATATTCTTCACAACTGCCAAATTCTACTTAAATGTATTTAGTTATGCAACACTATGCCAATCAAATTACCAAAGAATTATTTTGTGAAGTTAGAAAAAAAAATCACAAAATTCATCCAGAGGAAAGAAGCTAAAGACTCTCAAGGGAATTAAAAAAAAAAGGAAAAGAAAAAAGTGGGATTGAAAGAGGAAAGCAGCACCAGAATTCAAAGTATAGTACATAATTGAAAGCATCCAAATAATTTGGTACTGTGTAAGAAAAGGAAGAGACAGCTAGATGATTTAGTGAATAGAGTGCTAGACTCGGAGTCAGAAATATCTTTGGAACAAATTAGGCACACAATATATAAAAGTAAAGTGGAAAACTAGTATATAATAAACTAAAAAATTGGGGCAAGGATTCAGTATATGACCATATATTGGGAAAACTTGAAAGCAGCCTTTTAGAAAATAGGTATAAATCACTATTCCATACAACTTACTGATACAAGATTTAAATAGGCTCTGCATCCAACTGTCCTGCCACTTTTACTAGAGAAGTGGAATGAAAGGGCAATATTGAATGAGTCATTCTATATTTTTCTTCGTTTCATGATTTGGCATGGCCCTCTCTCCCAAATTTAAAAAAAAGAGTTATTTTTTGAAAAGTTGTATTATGCATTCCTTTTAACAACTCTAGAAGTATAGAAAAATGGAGTTTTCCATAGTGTATATATATATATATATATATATATATATATATATATATATAACACATATATACATATATATGTGTGTGTAAACAGTTTTCCCCCTCTATTATCCCTAGTGAAGACCAAATTAGAAGATTAAAGGGTAATGTATTTTTAAGTCTCGGTAATTCCAAACAGCTTGATTTGTAACCAATTAACTTTTGTTTTGCTTTTTAAAATTAATTTCCAAAAATAAATGTTCATTAACCTTTAATTGTCTTGATACTTAAAGAGAAAGGTTTTTTTTTAATCATTTGCCATGCCTAGGAAATTCAGATACCAAAGAGCCGTAGGAGAGACTAATACAAACTAACATTTATATAGCATTTCCAATATGCCAGGAACTATGCTAAACACTTTACAATTATTATTTAATTTGGAGTCACGGCAGCCCTGAGAGGTAGGTAATATTGCTATACCCATTTTATAGATGATGAAAATGAGACAAACAAAAGTTAAGTGATTTGGTCAGGGTCATATGGCTTGTAAGTGTCTAAGGCTTAATCTGAACTCGGGTTTTCCTGACTCTGGACCTGGCACTCGACGTGCTACATCACCTAACTACTTGTGGACTAGTGTCAGGTACCAAAGCGATTCTACTTCCTCATCAGCCTTGGCCAAATGGGGTAAATAATCATCGGAACTGAACAAAGCATCACTAAGAGTTTGAATTTCTGACCACAGCCCCTCTTTCCTTCTCAAAAACTTATTTACAGGTTACAATAATTGAATTAAATTCAATGATTATTAAATGCTTAATATGTTCTAAACAGTGTTCTATGCACTAGAAATTGAAAGATGCAATAGGAAACAGATCCTGCTCTCAAGAAGCTTAGAATCTAGTAAGAGGAACAAGTACAAGTACACAGTAAAAACCAAAGATTTCAACCCAGAGATTTAATTTCAGCTATCTTGAGTAAAGAGAGGGAAGGGATAAAGTGAAGGTAGAGAGGAAAGTGGAAACATATCATTAGGAAGACAGAAACGAGAACGGTATCTGAGGAACAGTGGTCAGAATCTGATTGGAATATATAACATAGGTAGGGGAATATTGAGGATAATAATTAGGAAATAGGAAAAATAATTAGATGAGCTTTAAATATGATTCTTCCTGAGGCTTATGCTTTCTCACCTGTAGAGAAAGATTTCTTCTGGATCCAAAATTCTATAATTCCATGTATGTGTCTCATTTGGAATTGACTAATATCATTGTGAATGCATCTCCAGCTAACCTAAGGAACAAATTGAAATAGCTTCTTTATCTGTGTCTAAATTTGAAAATCCTACTAGGATTGCCTCGCCCCTTTCTCTACTGACCTTTTAAAAGTCACATCAATGGATGTCTGTGCATGCATATATATATATATATATATATATATATATATATATATATATATATATATATATATATATATATATGTATAGGAGCAGCTAGATGGTGCAGTGGATAGAGCACCAGTTCAGGAGTCAGAAGAACCTGAGTTCAAATCTCACTTCAGACACTTGACACTCACCAGCTGTGTGACCTTGGGCAAGTCACTTAACCCCAATTGCCTCATCCTGGGTCATCTCCAGTCATCTGGATGAATATCTGGTCAATGGATTCAGATGACTCTGGAGGAGAAGTGAGGCTGGTGACCTGCACAGCCCTCCCTCGGTCAAAACAAAGTCAAGTGCAAGTTATGTCATTATTTCTCTGATGGCAAAGTCTTCTTCAGCACTGAAGGACTAACACGCGTACATGGATATGTGTGTGTGTGTGTGTGTGTGTGTGTGTGTGTGTGAGGGGGGGGGAGGGAGAGAGAGAGAGAGAGAAATGTAGATAAAACAGTATGTAATGAGTGGAAAATTACAGATTTAGATACAGAATAAGATGAATTGGGTTTCAAATCTTGACCTTGCTGCGTACTCCAGAGAGACAGATAGAAGGAGGGAGAGAGGATGGAAGGGAAGGAAGGAAAGGGAGAGAGTTACTTATCTGTCTATCTATTTATATGTATCTATATATGCTAGATTTAATAAACACATATTTACAGTTACTCTCTCTAACTGTAAGGTTTCTGGTTTCAGTAAGTATTCTAGTTCTTTTACTATGGAATATACAAAGTAGATCTGCCTAGAGAAATCAAAGATTTTCTGAATGCCAAAAGGTATAATTCTCTTATGTTTGGATGGTTCATTGCCCACAAATTTAATAGTGCTTAGTGGTGCCCTTAAACTCCAAACAGCTGAACAAAAAGATCTGTACAAATTTCCTCCAAATTTATATAAAGGTTAAATTCATGTTTAAGATGCTAACTTTAACATTTAATCATTTAATATTCTGTAACTATTTTAATATGATGCCCATCTTCCCACTTAAATATATAAACATAAACACCCCCCCACCCTTTATATGTAGCTACCCTAAAGGTTCTAGGGGGAAAATTGACCAACTTTCTTGCAAGAGTATTATCTTGTGACATTCATTTACCTACATTCCTTCATTGGTTATTTTTTTTAATCCAATTATCCACATTCAGTGCTCTCCTCCTTAAATGGTACCATAAAAAGTGAATTAACACATTAACCATTCAAACAATCATTTCTTTCCTATATACCAGCTAAAAAATAGAGATTGAATTTTTTGACTGAATAGATATTCTGTACATATACTATGTCAATAGACAATCTACTGCCTTCCATTTGTTCTTCTGGGGCTTCTGCTAATAAAATGGCATTAGTCTAAGAATCTGAATTTCATAAAGCTAGTGAAACTCCCTCCACCTGTTCAGGTGGCATCCCACATCTATTACTTAGTAGATAAGAAGTTGCTTAAGGCACATGAAGCTTAAATGACTTGTCTAGAGTCACACATCTAAGAGGGAGTATTTGAGCAGTGATCAAGACCTCCAACACAGCATGCCATCTGCAACATCAAGCTGCCTCTGTATCAGTATGGTTTGATATCAAAAATAATGCCTTTATGTTAGGTACTATTTACAAGAATATGCTAATTAGACTGTATCTGAATGAGTTTGTGCAACTGTTGTGACCAATGTGTATTACTCTGCTTTTCCAGGTGGTGGTACTTGAGCTGAGTTTCAGGGAATCAGAAGATCCAAGAAGCAGAGATAAGGAGAGATAGAATTCTAGTACTTGGGGGTAACATGCACAAAGAAATAATTGGAAAACATCATGTAAGTCAGTTTGGTTAGAACATAAAGTCAACAATGGGGGATAATATAAGTCAATTTAGAAAAATAAGCTGTGTCCACCTTGGGAGGGTCTTCAAACGGTCAAATACAAAGGTTTGTTTTCTTCTGATAGAAACCATAGATTCACTGAAGCTTCTTGTACCTGTGAATTTTGTGTATATGTTGTTGGACTGGGTTAATTTGCTATTAAATTTTGATGAACTATTTTTTTCACTTTTTTCTTTTCCTTTTTTAAATAAAGGATTGTGAGGAGAGATGACAATGTAAAAATGAAATCTATCAAGTTTATTTAAAAATAAATACAAAATTTGTTGATTTGAATTGAATAGCATAATGACTGTTAATGAACATTTCAATAATTTCTATAATGATCTGTGTCCCAAGTTAAATGGTAACAAAGTGTCCTCTATTCAGTTAAAGTATGTTGATCAAAGAAGGAACCTTTCAAAAGAAATGAATGAAAAACACCCAATAATTGAAAATGAATATTAGGAGATATAAATGAACTCCTAAAATGCCTATTCAACTCAATCAGTAGAATTTAGCTTTTAGGACAAAACTAACATGCTGTTTTTAAAAATAATAATAGTTTTACTCACAAAAATTGAATACTAAGAGAAATAGGAGTCTCCTTGGTATGTCTTTATTCTATGCCATATTCATTCCTTAATATGTCAGTACCCCTTTAACAGTTAAATCTTTTATAAATAAGATAATCTGAAGCAATGGCATATGTCCCTGCTACCAAGGTGCCATAAGTAGGAAAAAAATAAAGAAAAAGATGGCCTAGGAGACAAAGTTTTAAAGAATTCAGAAAGTACATAGTAATACTGAGTTCCTGAAAAATAAGAACTTATCTGAGTTTATTCGTCATAGAGTGTATTTTGAAGATGAAAGCTCAAGTTAGCCTGATCTATTAAGGAAAAGGTATTAAAAGTTAAATGCTTGGCATCTATGAATATATGATATTTATAGTATCTATATCAGATGTCTTTTCCCTACTTTTAGGTGGGCCCTTGCCTTCTTTCAACACAGTGAAAACAGTAATACACAAGCCTTTTTTCAGCTCCTACTATTTCACTTCTTCAGGGAATGAATTTTTTTGGAGGGGTATAGAATTCTCTCAATATATTTAAGAGGAATAAAAAAATACTATTACCAGAAGATAAGCCTTTTATCATTCATTTGGCTATATGTGTTAGGGAAAATTATTCACTTCATAAACTTCTGCATATTAAATGTTTGCCGCTTCTGTGACTAAAATAAAATGAATGAAGTAATTTTTAATTCAATACAAGCAGATCTCTTAGATAAGGGATGGGACTAGATGATGTAAGACGCCTCCTATTTCTATGGATTTATTGAACTATTCTAGTCTCTTGAGAGTTTCTTTAAAGGAATCTTTAAATTTAAATTAACTTTTTCTATAAACAGATAAAATAAGTTAAAGTACAGAACTCTAATAGATTAGGAATTATGTTGGGAAAATTACCTCTCAGGCCTCATTTTCTTCACCTGTATAATGGGCAAATTTAACTAAATACCCACTAATATCTCCTTCCATCTCTGATATCAATGATTCTATCAGTCAATTTTTAATAAAATATTTAAGTATACTTTGATACTGTAACAAGTTCACTGATTATTTCAGTCCTTAGTAGATGATCTTCATGGTATGTTCTAATCATTAACTCTATGACTTAACAGTTAATTATTTGAAAATAAACTTCTCTTAGCTAGGCTGGACCCCAGGGAAGAGATATAAAATCTTTTGATGAGTCCCTATTTATAAGCCCTTTCCGAGCTTAATTTTGAATGAACTATTGTTTCAGAACCAGCCATATCAACTACAGGTATATGACAACAGAAGAATGAGATAGAAGTCATTCCTTCAAGGAGAAGAGAATACATAAGACCTTATTTAACTAGTCAGTTTCCTAGAACTAACAATCATATCAATAGTTCACAACCTGTGGACTGAGAACTCTTAGAAAACCATAGTTATTTGAAGGCTACATAGTTCCACATGGATGAAAAGCATTGTTTTGAATTTCATTTCATTCAATATTATAAATAAGCCAACATGCCATTGCTAGCAAGACAATGTATTGAAGTTCAGTTAGTCAGCACAATGTAAATTTAAGCCTTGCCTCTGACATATACTAACTGTGAGAGCTTGGGCAAGTATTCAACTTATTGCTGCCTCATGCAACTCCCTAAGAACATAAATAATAATTTGTCATTTTGCCCCAGTTGAGAGTTCCCACACTGGGAGCTTTTCACATGAAAGTAAAAATCAGATTTAGACTAGAGGTAGAAAAATATTAAACTTTCTGTAGTATGAATAAATAATATGTCTCACAATATATGTGTTAAGGGTGGGTGTCATTGAGTCAAACACATAAGTAAGGAATAAATGGTCACATTCTAATAACTTTACCAGGTAAGAAGACTCTCAATCAGATCTCCACACCCTCATGGATAGCCTTTCCTTATAAAAATGCTATTTCAAAAATAGAAATAGAGGAGGAATTAACATAAAGAATACATTGAATGTCTGAAAAATATGCATTTTAAAAATCCCTCATTTACAAACTAGTAGTGTCGGCTGCTATAATTTCTATAAGTTTTTTGAGCAATGTTTACTTGCTATACTTTTATAAACTCACTTTTATCTCTTTGCTAATTTATTTATTTATGTGAGTCTGGTTTTTCCACCTTTTGTAGTGATAGTGTATAACATTTTCTTGACTTAAGTTACTTTATCCTGCATCAATCCATGAAGTTTTACCCATGCTTTTCTGTATTCATCAAATCTATGATTTCTTAAAGGTAATATTACATTATGTTCATGAACTCAAATTACATTAGCCATTTCACAACTGGTCAACATCTACTTCATTTCCAGTTGTTTGCTCTCGCACGCAGAGAAATTCTGCTATAAATATTTTGGTGCATTTCAGTGTTTCTTTTTTTTTCTTTTTTCTTATCAGTGACTTCCCTGGGGTATGAACTCAGTAAGGTACTCTTTGGTTAAAGAGTACAGACATTTAAATTACTTTATTTGCCTAAATCCTAATTATTTTCCCAAATGACTGAACTAATTCACAGCTGCACCAACAAAATACTAGAATGCCTACTTTTCTCACAATCCTTCCAATGTTGATTGGATATTGCCATTTCTGTCATCTTCAGCAATCTACAAGATGTGAGATGAAATCACAGAGTTCTTTTGATTTGCATTTCTCCTCTTAGTTATTTGGAGTATTCTTTCATATCATAATCAATAGTTTGCAATTCATATATATACATATACATATATATATATATGGGTATCCCTACAAAGATATATGCTTATATATATGATCTATACAGGTATTTATGTAACCATGTCTGCATGTATGTCATATATATATGTGTATATATATGTATATATGTAAAACTGACTTAATACTTTGGATAGCAAACCATTATGAAAGAAATAAAATACAAACATTTCCCCCATTCAACTACTTAACCTCTAAAACCTAGATAGATGCATTAATTTTGTTTGTGCACAATATTTTCAGTTTCACATTTTCAAAATCATGAGTTTTATCTTTAGTAATTGCTTCTATTGCTTGTTTTGTAAAGAACACATCTCTACTAATTTTATCTCTTTTTTTAGTCACCAGTCATACCTTTAACTTCTTTCTCTTGCTTTATTGCTATTGGTTGCATTTCTATAATTATTTCATAGAAGAATGGGAAGTTTGAGCAACCTTAGTTTACTCCTATGTTTACTGGAAAATCTTATAATGTTCCCCTATAACATATGATCTACATTTTTGTTTTAAATAGATACTATTTATGATATTAAAAAACTGTCCCCAAGGCTGTACTTTGCAGGCTTTTTTTTTTTTTTAGCATAAATGAGTGTTGTACCACTTCTAAGTCTGTTTCACATCTTTTGAGTCAAGTACGTGGTTTGATTTTTAATATAAGTAATTTATGATTTTCTAACATTGAACAATCTTTGTATCTGTGGTAGATATACAACTAATTTATAATGAATTATTCCATGTATGAATTGTTATAGTTTCTTTGACAGGATATTAAAAAAATGAATCAAAATTCATTAACGGTTTTGTTTATACTCCTATATTTTATCCTGCATCAGGACTATACCTGTATCATAAAAGGAGTGCTTTCTTTCTCAGATTTTTTGAGAATGAATTTGTGGCACTGGTACTAATTGTTCTTTGAAAGTTTGATTGATTTATCATCTGTCGTCTTAAGGACTGAGATTTGCTATTGTTTTGAGCGTGGGTGTGTGTTTTTGTTGCTGTTTGTCCTTTGTTCGGAAAGAGGATCAATGACATCCTGAGGGTGATGTCTTGACATGCACATGAATTAGACATAAGTGAGGCAGAGCTGAGTGATCATCAGCCTCACTCTCTCCTCCAGAGTTATCAGAGTCTGGTGGCAAGGCAAAAGTCAAGATGACTGACAATGGCCCAGGATGCAATGGGTGATATTAGCGTTTTTAAAGTAAGATCTTTCCCAGGTCTCAGTTTAAGATTTCTTCTGGGAATTTTAAAAAGAAATCTTCAATAGTTTTTTTTTTAATTTGCCCTTTTGCTGATTTGACTTTTGGCATTCTTTTTAATCAAACTGAATAAAGGATTATTTATTTTATTAGTATTTTTTTAATGAACTAGCTTTTAGTTTTACTTATAACTTCTTTAGCTTTTTGTTTCTAATTTATCTATTTCTCCTCTGGCTTTTAACCTCTCTCATTTCTTGCTTATTTTAATTTGTCATATTTCTAATTTTAAATGGACATTCATCTCATTAGTTTTCTCTTATTCTACTGTTATTGAGATCTTTTACAACCCAGAAAATTTTGCATGTTGTTTCATCATTAGCATTTTTCACATAATTATTATTTCTATGATTTGTTCTTTGACCCACTTATTATTTAGGATTTCATCATTAAAATTCTATTTGGGTCTGCATCGTTTTTGTATGTGCATGTGTTCCTGGAACTTATTCATTTTTCGCATTGTCATAAATGAGGAATGTGTTCAATATTTCTACTTTTTATAATTATTGGTGATTTCTCTGCTCTTTAATACATGGTCATTGAAAAAGTATATTTTCCATAAGATTCTGAGAAATATGCATATTCTTTTATATTTAGAAGATGTCATAAGTATTATGAATTGAGTTTATCCAGCCATTTATTCAATCCTTCATTTTCCCTTTTTCACATCTTCTAGATATGCAAAACTTTGGATAAGTGACAACCAAAATAGAGAGAGGGTGATTGAAATCTGCAACTGTTGTATAACTATGTAGCTATCCTTTCTTAGTAAATATTTCTTTTATGAGTTTGGATGCAAAGACATTTGGAACATATAAAGTTTAATAATGACATTGGTTTTTCAAGTATGGTTTCTTTCTGTATAATGTAGTTTGCTTTAGCTTTCTTAAATTTGTAAATATTTGTCTTTCCTTTGTCTAAAAGCATGATTGAAAATCCAACTTTTTTGGATTCACTTAGCCATGGTAAATTATTTTCCTCCCCCTCATGTTTATTCTGTGTGTGTCTTTAGTTTTTAGTTGTATTACTTGCAAGTGAAAAGTTGTTGTTTCATTATTGTTATGTTTTTCTTATTCAGTCTATCACCTTTTCATTTTGTTGTACTGTTTATCCCATTCATATTTAAAGTTATGAGAGTTGGGTTTATATTTTTATTCTCCTCTAATAGTGTTTTTATTTTCTGAATCAGGTTTATTTCACTCTTTCTCTCTAAACATATTTTTTTTTTGTCTCTTCAATTACTTTTAGTTCAACCTAACTGAAATAACCCTATTACTACCAGCTTTCTCTACCACCTTTCTTGATATCCCCAGTCAAAATGCCCTATGGGTAATGGGTGATACGATACTAGAATTCAGAAGAAATGCTTGGCTGGATATTTATATCTTAGGATGATCTGCATTATAACTGCATTTTACTCCTTTTTTTATATTGCTGCTTATTGTTCTTTTTCTTCCTTTTATTATTTGCACATCACTTTATACTTTTTTTCATTTTTGTCAGCATTTTTATATTTACAGTTCCATAAAATATAATAACATCTTATTACACTCACAAACTACAGCTTGTACATCCATCTCCCAATCACAAGATGAATACTTATCTTAGACATCCTTATCAACAGTAACCATATTGTGAATATTTTTGTGCAGAAGTGCTTTTTCTTCTTCCCATTAACCTTCCCATGGTATAAGCCTAGTGATGTGACATTTCTAACAGGGTAAAAGGATATGAACTATTAACCTGACAAAATTTCCTGACATAGTTTACATTTCTTTATCTTGAGAAGTATTTGTTCATATGGTATGATCATTTATCTATTGAGAAATGACAATTTCACATATGTATATTGGTTTTCTCTAGATATTAGATTAACTGAGACAAACTTGATTTAAATATATATCCCTATGACATCTTTCCTCTATTACTAAATATATTTTTAAATACATTATTAAAACAATATTTACTTATGCCCATTACCTTTGCATCACACTTATTTTTGGTAATGACTTTTCTCCCATAGTCCTGAACTTGAACTAAACCAATTTCATCTAGAAAAGAAAAAGAATAAAATAAAAAAAAGATTTTCAGTGATTGTCTGTCTGACAAGACATGCAACATTCTACCTCTATAGTCCCCCAACTTTCTGTCAAAAGGATGTAGGTTTGATTCCTCATCTGTTATATCGGATCTAGATTGTTTTTCCACATATGAAGAGTTTGCTTTCTTTTCCCTGTATTTTACATTTACATTAGTATTGTCGTTGTTTACACAGTTCTTTTACTTCTTCTGATTTGTTCTTTATAATTTCAAACAAATATTCCCTTCACAGAATGTCTCATTTCTTATTACAAAATAATATTCCACTACATTCACATACCACAGCTCACCATTACAATCAAGGGCCTGTCCTTTGTTTCCATTTCTTTAGTAAGTCCAAAAGTTCTATTGTGAATATTTTGAATATAATTCACGTTTTTATGCCTTTATTCTCTTTTTGTGGTGTATGTCCAGTAGTGAGATTAATGGAGCAAATTATATATATATTATATACACACACATATATATGTATATATGTGTGTGTATATGTATATGTTCATGTATATATGCATATGTATATATACATATACATACATATGTAGGTGTGTATATATATATATGTCTAATAAATGTATATGTTATATATATTAATAGGAAGGTAACCTTTTTTTATCTACCACTTTCTCATTTCCTGATTCTTTTCAAGATCTGTATTCTTCAACATTAAATTACCATCAAAAGGAGACACTTCCCCCATTTCACATCTTTACAGTCTATAGAATTTTACTATATACACAAATGACTTCTTAAACTTATCCAGTTTTCTCATCTCTTCCACAACCACCTCATGTTTCAAGTTACATTTTATCTGTCTCTGATATTGCTCTAAAAGTCTGTTTTTTACTGTTAAAAGATATGGTTTACTCTTATAAAATATCCCTTTTCTCTGATCTCCATTTGGCTCACACTAACTTATTCCAGATATTTCAAAAGATATGTTTTTCTTTTCAACCTTCCTAGAATTACAGATTCCCACAGCCAGAAGTCACTACATTCCAATCAGCTCAGATATGAACTTGAATCCAATCAGTATCTAACCTCTGAGGATTGCCAATGGAAATGAATTTAACTCCTTTTGTAGTAGTCAATTTCACTTTTGGAGAGCTCTCAGTGTCAGGAAGTTGTTCCTTAATTAAGTTTCATTCTGCCTCTTTCCAACTCCCACCCACTGATTGATTAGAAAAGAGAAATTTTAAAAGTGATGGAAACATGCTTTGAACATAGTTCAATTGGACAAGGCAGACCACTGGACTAGTTCTCCCAGGCTTTCTTAATCCTAAACAAAAGTCTTTTCCTTACAAGTGGTGCCTTTAGTAACTGGGAAAGAGGAACCTGTGGTCAGTAATTAGCAGTCACTCTCCATCTTCCTTAGACGATTCCATTACTCAATTTAGTTCAAGGGGAGAAAAAAGGATCTTATCCAGTAAGATTCGAAAGAGAAAATTAACCTCTGACTAACCTTTATTCAGCCGCAAAAAAAGGGAAACTTATGCTCTGGTCTACCTCACTTCCTCCTAGAAAGGGAAAGTTAGCCTTAAAAAAAAACTTTATAATCTTATGATTTTTTATTGTTCTAAATTCCACTAAATGATAAATTTTATCAGCCTATCTATTCACTGAATCTACAAGTTACCTACAGTTAGGAGACTATCTATGTTAGTCTGGCTCAGTTGTTAGCACTAGCTTTTCCTAAAAAATGGAGTAAAGTCATATAATCAAATTAAAAATAAATTAATCAATATAAATTGATTACCTTTTTATAACTTACAATATAGTTTACCTTTCTCTAATACCACAACTTAAAAAGACCATCCCTTGCTCTAATCTCTGCTGTCACCTTTGACAAGTGGCTTATATATCAATTTTGAAACAATTCAGTCTGCAATCTTCTCCCGTCTCTTTTATTAAATTCATCGGAGCAGTTCTATCTCTATGAATGGGGCTGATAACCCAATCAGTATAATTACCAGAGTTCCAATAGCCACAATTTTAAAATTTCTTCCAGGAATTCATTGCTGTCATAGTATTTCCAGGTCACACAAAGTCCTCACTGTTTATCACACTGTCTAGTATTTTCTGACTTTGCTATTGCCTACAAGATAGGTTGATGGATTAGACCTTGTGAATCCAATTATCATTTTTATCATTGTTATAATTTTTAGGATAGATATTGTAACAATCAACAAGTGTTTATTGAGTGCTTCTTATTTCCCTGGTGCAGTGTTATCTCCTCTTACATTTCCTTATTTTCTTGTCCATATGTGCTATTTCAGGTCAAGAGAAGCCACATTGGATATCTACGTTTACTCTCCTAGACATAAACCCTGATTAAAAGAAAAAATAATTGACTAATTATAATATCCTTTATTATTTGTTCATTTTTCATCTTTGTATCCCCAGAATTTGGCACAATGTCTTGTATATAGAAGATATTTAATCATTTAAAAAAATCATTGATGTACTGTATTGCAGATAGTACTGAAGAATTAAACAGATCCTGCCTTGATTTTATGAATATCTCCTCACTGATTGACATTGAATGGATACAGCCAAAACCAGGTGAATTGGCGCCAACAACAGTCACATTTTCTCACTTTTATGGCTCTTTCTGCAGCTAGTTAACAAGGTAATCTATTTTTCATCACATCATTACCTCCTCTGAGTCATCCAACCATATTTTGAGCTGCATTAAACAATCTATTTACATATACATGGTTTATCAAAGTTTATTTTTGAGATGAGAAGGTTAGATACCTATTGTGATTGCTACTTCTTCTCTTGGTGTTATGATAGCCCTTATGAGGAAAACAGACATTTGGAGGAAAGACATTTTGAGGAATATTCCATAAATCCCAATCCCATAGTTTTCAATCAATATGCTAGAAAAGGCTCCTGAGATGGCCCTAAATAATTTTGGAAAAACATGCATTCTTTTATTGAATATTTTTATAGAATTTGATTATGATGCACCTCCATAAATGGCTTGACCAGTTCTGTTTTGTATTTCTCTATGTGATGTGAATATATACTGGTATATCATTATCATGTTACTGATAAGGTAATATGATGAACACTGCAATCGTTTCTACAATGGTGAACATCAGTTTTGTAGTTAAAATGATGCACACAGTATGTTCAATAAGTTTTCTAGTAAAATGCTTACATTTTTGCATAAAATAAGTGATATGCAATCTAATATTCTACCAAATATAGTACTTATAACTGAAATGTCAATATTTTATAGTGCAATAATAATTTAGTTTCATAATACTGATAAAGTACCTTCTGAAACCTTAAAGATAATGTTATATTAACATAGATTCATTATTATACTTTACAGTAATTTATATTCCTTTAGAAAATTAATCATTTAATAATTTATATTGAAATATACGGTGACTCTATTAACCAGAAAATTCAATCAACTAGGATATTCTACTTCCCTACTTTGTTGGATAACTGTTTACTATATTTTTATAAAAATAATCATAACTCTTTGAGACAAATGTAGTTTGGATTATGAGGGTTTATGTAGTTCATTATCATAAAGCACTTCAGAAAATAGAAAGTAAACTTAATGAATGCTAAATGTTAAGCCTGTCTGTCTTTGAAGGGATTTTTAAAAAGAGTCAAGGATAGACCAGCTTTCTACGTATCCTTTATTTTGACCTATAAACTAACCTCTTAAGGATTTCTATGAACCCATGAAATATATGGTTCAGTTTACTGAAAAGAATTTTTCATCAACAATTTAAGAGTACTAATAGAGAATATATTTTGATTAGATGTTCAGCAATTTGCACAATCTCAGTTTTAGGTTTGATCAGTAAACAAATGAGAAAATTCTCAATTCTTCAAACTAAACATATGTATTTTTATATTAGGAGATATTTATACTCCAACAGAAAATGGTAGCAGATGTCGTCTGAAGATAAGCCTCAGATCTTTCTAAGCTACAAAAAAAAATGTATTAAAATTTGCTCTGGGCAATGAGTTCTTTGAAGCAGTGTCATTGTTAACAGTTTTTAAAATGACAAATGTTCATGAAGATGGGAGAGACTGTTTACATGAAGGAAGAATTGGCTATATATCTTTAGCTAATGCCATCATAACAAATGTAAGAAACTTCTTTTAAATAATTTAGTAAAGAAAGCATCAACTCCTAGCTTTTAAGTGATATAGCAGCTCAAAATATGGCATGCACTAATGTTTCTGAGTTGTTTTACAAAGAAACAACAAAGCAAAGTAATGACCTATAGTAGGACATCAAATCTCTAACTCCATTTCCAAAGTACTCATATCTACTATGTCATCAGTTTCTGTAAAATGTTGAGAAAATAATGGGTTGTGGACAAATATTACTCAAATATTAACCAAGGATGAAAGTACCTGCTTCTCCTTCTAATGAAGAGAATTTTCAAGAATAATATGTTTTGATTTCTTGAATAAAATGTTAATATATTCAAAATGAGTTGTTTACACTCACAGCATCATGCTGTGACCATGAAGCTATCTTATCTAAAGATGAGCAAGTTGAAACCCATGGAGGTTAAATGTCTTAGCCAAGATCATACACCTATATAGTGACAGAGTAGGGCCTAGAACCTATGTCTCCATATGTCTAGTATTTTTTTTTTATATTTCACAACCTCAAATTGTATCACCCTGGGAATACCCAAATACAAATCCTTATTAGTCAAAAAAAGTTATTAAGCGCCTTCTATGTGCCTCTCTACTATGCTAAGCATTAGGAATACAAATGAGGGAAAGAAATACAGTCCCTGTCCACAAGGAGCTTACAATTTAATGAGGAAGGAACTATCCAAAAGGAGCTGAACAGGGTGAGAGCTCCAACAGAGGGCTATGGTCACACAGTCATTCTGAGTCCAAATGAAACAGAGCAGCTGGTAGGAAATTAAGATCAGAAAATTCTGAACCTTTTTAAAGGGATGATTTGGAAAGAGTTTTGTTTGTTTCTTTTGTTTTACCTTGTCACCCTCCAGTAAGAGGGAAGAGTTAACTGAGAGAACTAAGGAGGTATTAAATGCTACAATATAGTATTTGTTGACTGACATAGTTGTGGAGTATGAAAGTATAAAAAAATGAAGAATGATACTAAAAATCCTAAGGACAGTTCAGAATAAATTATTCAGTAAACCCTGCTACTTATGGGGTACTATACACTACAATTTCTAAGAATTATTCAATTAGAACACTCTATTAAGCTAAGATCAAACAGTATAGAAATGATATTTAAGTGTTTTTTTCATTTCTATCATCATTCTTATCCTTATATTTTCTAGCCACTCTTAATAAACAGTACAAGGCATTCCAGAAATATTCCTGAAAAATGTGTTTCAACAATGCCACTGACAATTTTCCTAATTATTATACTTTAAAAAAATTGTGTAGTGGACCTGTAAAGGAATTGTTTAGCAAGAAATCTGAGGTCATGCATGATTTTGAACAACGTATGCATATACATACTTGAATAAACACAGATGCCCATATTTATCCTCTCCTTCCTTTCTACCTATAATTACCTGTCACTATATGTTTTCCAGAAAATAATGACTAATATCTCAAATATACTTTTACTTTCTACTTTTAAAATGATATGATAAAAGTCTACCAACAGTGAAGAAGGTAAGCATGCAGCCTGGGCTTCTGATATTTTTATATCATTACTATAAAAGCTGTTTTGAATTATATTCTGTATTTTTGAAGGATGTTTAAATTCAGTTCCATGGGACTATATGTAGCATAAATTGGAAAGCAGTGGTATTTGAATGTAAAATTTTTTCACTGTGCTTTCCCATAGGACCAAATTTACTTGCCTTTCAAAATAGAGAACTGAGTTTACACACAATGATGTCCTAATTTAGTTATAAATAAAGCTTTCATTACATTGGCTGAGACAGGTAGACTTCTGCCTTCAATGATAAAAAGCAAACATTGTGTATGCTTTATACTTATGAATTGTAGTTCAGACTTTAATAGCCTTTAAAAAGTTTATAATGTAGAATATAAATTCAATTTTGTCTATGGGAGAATTTTTGAGAAAACAGATTGCACATGGAGTATGTAGAATTTGTACACAACAAATCATTACATTTGCATATATACCATATTTCTGAGCTGTACATAGCAAATAAACATCACTAGCAATAAAGTACTGTCTAGTACTAAAAATAATATTTTCAGAAGTCAAGAGGTCTGGTTTTCAGTGCTACCTCAGCAAATGATGTCATTACTTTCTCTGGGGTTTAGACATTCATCAGTAGAAACAAAGAGATACCTTAAAAGGGAATTTTTAGAGTAAAGGGAAGAATAGATGTATTTTCATTCATTAAGAACAACAACAGTGAACTAATAAAAGTAGGAAAAAATACTAAAATGTAATATAGTATAGAGTAAAAAATTCAGGAGACCTGCATTCTTGGCCTGGTTCTAGCACTAGCTAAACATTTTACTATAAACTTGAGGATGGGTCTTTTCATACCTTTTTATATTTCTAGTACTTAGCATAGTGCCTGGCACATAGTAGACACTTCATAAAAGTTCATTTATTAATTTCCTGAAACAAATTAATTCAAATTTCTTAGGCTTAACTTTTAGCTTATATAAAATGTGACTGGCTTAATCTGTAGGGTCAGACTTATATTTTATATTTATTCAAAAACTTATAACATTCAACTGTTGACATAAATGTTATTTAAAGACAATTCATGTGGTTGATAATTAATATTTCTTTGGGACAAAATACTTAGTTTTTAATATATAATTCTGCCACTTTAATATATAATTGCTATGTAACCTTGGGAAGTCAACTTTAAGCTCTGGTTTGCTCAACTGCAAAGCAGGGTTTATAATTATTAGATACAGCTTTCAAGGTTATTCTGAGTACCAAAGGAATAATACAATAAGTGAAAAAAGTATATATCGCAAAGCATTGTATACAATTATGACATTAAAACTACCTTACATTTCTACAGCTGATTCTATCGAGTCATTAAATAAGGTTCAAAATATCAATATAGCAATTTTGTGTAAAGGACTCAGTCTAGACAGTTAGATATATGAGGAATAGATCCTATAATTAAAGTAATTAAAGCACTTATAAAGTAATTAAATACTTACTATGTACAAAACCTTCCCTGTAATCTTACCTTTCTATCAAAACCTTATAGAACCATATGCCAGTACAGGAGGAATGGGTTAACTAATCCACTTTCTTTCTACCACAGAGCCAATATTTCTATCACATAGCACTTCCTTCATAATCTCCATAAGGTGAAAAACAGCAAGAGGTAAAAGTCTGTTGTCAGGAGAAGGACATGTGGATAACGCCTACTAAAGAAGTTATCAATTCCTGTGCAAGAGCTGTTCCTAGACAGTGGTATCTGCGGCATCACCTGGACTTCATTCCAGTTATGGTTCTAGATAGAAGCTTTGGCAAATGTTTACAAATTGTTCAAGTTGTCTAAAATATGGAAAAGTCATGTCCAATCTTATTCTATGGCTAATTGTAATGGATAAATATTTAAATTTGTTCAATTTGTTGTGGATGATTTTTTCTTTATGTATATGTACCCTCCTACCTACACATATTATTTAAAATTTTCACTAAAGTAAGCCCATATTTATATCAATTAGAAAAAAAAATAAATACTTTTAAAAAATAAAATGAATCTCAGATATATGAGTAGTCACTTTGTAATCTTAAATGAGTTTATGGAAGCCCCACTTTCTTCTTTCTAAAGTTAACTTTCCTAAATGTTTGAGTAGAATGGTTTTCTCTGCTGACCTAAGAATATAGATCTGCATTTTTTTTTTTGGTCTAAGAGATAAAATCCTGGTAAGATCAACTCACATATCTAATCTGAACTGATACCAAAAATACACAGTCTTTCATTTACATTTTGGATGCTTTAACAGAGAACAATTGAAGAGTCTTTGCATCAGACAGTTTGCTAATCCAGAGCTCTCTCTTGTCCGAGCTTGCAATTTGTGGCAAAAAGTCCATTGAGTCTTGGTGAGTTGCATACTGATTAGCAACTGAGGCCAGGTTTCATGTCAAGGCATCCACCTGAGTCCTTTAGTAGAAAGAATCAGTGTGCATTTTCATAAAACAATAATGATTTTATGTATTTTTAATTCAATTCAATGTATATTAAATGTATGAAATGTGGAAGATATTTTAATAATTATTTTATAATAAGATATATTATTACTACCACTAATAAAGAGGCTTTTAAATTGTCTTTTATATATATTTAGAGATATATTTGCTTTCATAGGATCATAGGCTCATAGATTTAGAACGAGAATGGACCTTGGGAAACTTTCATTCCATCCTATTTAAGGGTCACATACTACTCTACACTTCATTTAATTTCATAGAATGGAGGAATATTGCACTTGAAAAAGCCTTAGAGATCATGCAGTCCACTTCCCTAATTTTAAAAATGGCAAAACTAGAAACCAAATAAGCTGAGATTTGATGTATTTATATATTTTATATGTAACACTTGACTATAAAGCGATGAGACACATTTCAAATGTAGCTTCTATAGTACTTTTAAGATATCATGGTTATAGGGGTCAGACTACTGGTGGGAAGGAGGATGCATGGGACCCTCTGCTGGTGGTGGGTTTAGGACTCTGTTGTATTGCCCATACACAGTCACAGTTTCAGTGCAAGTAAAGGTTTCTGATGCAGTTTTAAGAACTGGCTTATTCTGAGTAACAGTAGTATCAGAAGAGGCTGGGGAGAACAGAAAAAGGCATGGTATAGATATGGGTAGTACTAGAGATTAAAAGGAAAAGGGTCTATGAAATATTTTTAAAAATACTTTAAATTTTAAAATGCAAAAAATAGTAGAAGGAAATTCAGAAGAGGAAACAAGCAAACAGTGGTATTTTGCTACTGCTACATTATATAAATTTTTAAAATAAATAAATTTTTCTTTATTTATTTAACTTTTAACATTCATTTTCACAAAATTTTGGGTTCCAAATTTTCTCCCCATTTATCCCCTCCCCCCACCCCAAAACACCGAGCATTCTAATTGCCCCTATCACCAATCTACCCTCTCTTTTATCATCCCTCCCTTCCCTTGTCCCCATCTTCAACTTTGTTCTGTAGGGCCAGATAGCTTTCTATACACCATTACCTGTATTTCTTATTTCCTAGTAGCAAAAAGAATACTTGGCAGTTGTTCCTAACACTTTGAGTTCCAACTTCTCTTCATCCCTCCCTTCCCACCCATTCCCTTTGGGAAGGCAGACAATTCAATATAGGCCATATCTGTGTAGTTTTGCAAATGACTTCCATAATAGTCGTGCTGTGTAAGACTAACTGTATTTCCCTCCATCCTATCCTGCACCCCATTGCTTTTGTTCTCTCTTTCGATCCTGTCCCTCCCCGAGTGTTGTCTTCAAATTGCTCCCTCCTCCCATCACCCTCTTTTCTATCATCACCCCCCATCATGCTTATCCCCTTCTCCCCGACTTTACTGTGTTCTAAGATAGGTTTTCATACCAAAATGAGTGTGCATTTTATTGCTTCCTTTAGTTGAATGTGATGAAAGTAAACTTCAAGTTTTTCTCTCCCCTCTTTTTCCCTCCACTAAAAAGTCTTTTGCTTGCCTCTTTGCTGAGAGATAATTTGCCCCATTTCATTTCTCTCTTTCTCCTCCCAATATATTTCTCTCTCACTGCTTAATTTCATTTTTTTAAAACATGATTCCATCCTATTCAATTCACTCTGTGCTCCCTTTGTGTGCGTGCGTGTGTGTGTGTATATGTGTGTGATCCCACCAACTATCCAGATAATGAAAAGTTTCAAGAGTTACAAATATTGTCTTTCCATGTAGGAATATAAACAGTTCAACTTTAGTAAGTCCCTTATGACTTCTCTTTGCTGTTTACCATTTCATGTTTCTTCTCATTCTTGTGTTTGAAAGTCAAATTTTCTTTTCAGCTCTGGTCTTTTCATCAAGAATGCTTGAAAGTCCTTGATTTCATTGAAAGACCATATTTTCCCCTGAAGTATTATACTCAGTTTTGCTGGGTAGGTGATTCTTGGTTTGAATCCTAGTTCCTTTGACTTCTGGAATATCCTATTCCACGCCCTTTGATCCCTTAATGTAGAAGCTGCTAGATCTTGTGTTATCCTGATTGCATTTCCACAATACTGGAATTGTTTCTTTCTAGCTGCTTGAAATATTTTCTCCTTGACCAGGGAACTCTGGAATTTGGCCACAATGTTCCTTGGAGTTTCTCTTTTTGGTTCTCTTTTAGGAGGTGATCGGTGGATTCCTTGAATACTTATTTTGCCCTCTGGTTCTAGAATATCAGGGAAATTTTCCTTGACAATTTCATGAAAGATGATGTCTAGGCTCTTTTTTTGATCATGGCTTTCAGGTAGTTCCATAACTTTTAAATTATCTCTCCTGGATCTATTTTTCCAGGTCAGTTGTTTTTCCAATGGGATATTTCACATTATCTTCCATTTTTTCATTCTTTTGGTTTTGTTTTGTGATTTCTTGGTTTCTCATAAAGTCATTAGACTCCATTTATTCCATTCTAATTTTGAGAGAACTATTATCTTCAGTGAGCTTTGGAAACCTCTTTTTCCATTTGGCGAATTCTGCTTTTGAAAGCATTCTTCTCCTCATTGGCTTTTTGAACCACTTTTGCCAATTGAGTTAGCCTATTTTTCAAGGTGTTATTTTCTTCAGCATTTTTTTGGGTTTCCTTTAACAAAGTATTGACCTGCTTTTCATGCTTTTCTTGCATCTCTCTCATTTATCTTCCCAGTTTTTCCTCCACCTCTCTAACTTGATTTTCAAAATCCTTTTTGAGTTCTTCCATAGCCTGAGCCCACTGAATATTTATTTTGTATGTTTGGAATACAGAATTCTTGACTTCTATGTCTTTCCCTGATGGTAAGCACTGTTCTTCCTCATTGAAAGGATGTGAGGCTTTGGTGGGTGGGGCTGTAAGTCAGTGTGAGATTAAGTTCAGCTGTTTAGGTGGGGACAGGGCCACCTCCAGGGGCTCAGTTCCCTCGGGGGGTTTATGCAGAGATCTTCAACAATGGATCCCAGCTCCTGTCTGCTTTGGGAGCTCCTGTCCACTGCTGCCTCTGCTCCTGCCTCCCGAGTGGGCCTGAGTTATGGAGACACCTTGCTCCCCTCTTGGCCGGCCAGAAAAGACCCTTTCATTGACCTTTGGCGCCTGTGGGTGGAGGGACCTGTGCTGCTGCTGGAGATTCTGTCCCTGAAGATTGCTTGGATCTGCTCCTCTTGGTGTCTCATGGCCAAGGCAGGGTTGGGCTCTACTCCTTTCCGGTGTGCGACAGACCTTTGGTGTCAGTTTTTCAGATTTCACTGGAACAGAAATCTCCTCCACTCCATTGTTGTGTGGCTTCCACTACTCTAGAATTTGTTGGCAGGTCTTCTTTACAGGTACTTTATGGGCTGTTGGTTAGGAGCTAGCATATGTGTATGTTTCTACTCCACCATCTTAATAAATAAAATTTAAGCAAGGAAAACAGAGGAGTAGAAGGAAACAGGAAAGGAAGGCTTTTTTTTGTTCTGTTTTGTTTCTCTGTTTAAAACAAATAGGTTTTAATCAATTTGTCCCTTACTAATATGCAACAATACCAATTTTCTGATTTTCCACTTATCCCTCAATGATTTGTATTAATGTTTCTAACATACTGAATATCCTGATTGTCTCTGCCCAGTCGCTTTACTCATTTTAACTTCCTGCTGAGAATCTTGAAACAATTTCATGTAAGTAATTGATTTTCTCCTATTTGTCATAAACCACACACACACACACACACACACACACACACACACACACAAAATGAGAGAGCCTTTTCAAATCTCTCTTTAATTACATTACAATTTTGTATTTGGAACATTCTAATCAAGTATATCCCAGAGGATCATCACAAAATATGCTCTGACATCAACTTTTTACAGATTAAGTCAGTTATTCTTTCTGGTAAGCTTACAAGGTCAGTTATAAAGAGTTGGTGTTGGGTGACAGAACAGAACAGGGAATACAGAAGCTAGAGAATGACTTACCTTGACTTAGGCTACTGATAGAAAGGAAAAACAATATTAACTAATATTTGTATATAAATTTATGGCTTGAAAACACTTTATAAACATCTCATTTTATCCTAACATTCATCATGTAGTATTATTGTTATCTCCACTTCATAGATCAGGAAACTGAGGCAGGCAGAGGCTTAAAAATGATTTGTTCAGGGTCACACAGTTAACATGTCTGAAGTAGGATTCGACCTTAAGTCTTCCTAATTTCAGGTGCAATACCAGGAAATACCAGGAAAGCATGTTTCCTGCTTTAAGCAATTATTTTTGCAGAGTAGAGGCTAAGATCACCCATATTTATGTTGTTGAAGGACAATAAGAATGGTTAATGTCTTCTAAGTGTTTGTCTCGGACCAAATACTGGTTGCTTCTCTCTCATAGTATCTCTGCCCCAAAACAATGAACTGATGAGGACACCGAGGTTCATAGAAGGGAAATAATCTGTCCAGGAATCTATAGGCATTAAGTGGCTGGTCCTATTTGGATTATTTTACACCTTATCAAGTGCTCTTTCCATTATATCATGTTATCTCATGTGAGATATTTGACTTTTGAAAGGGACAATTCCTAAGCCAGTGTAGTTTCAAGAAGTGAAAAATAAGTATTGAAACCTACATTTTTTTTTTCAGGCATGAGACCTCTCCAGAGATCCTGAAATTGCAACATATGGGTGGCCATTTATTCCATCAAAATACACTTCCTAGAACATGCCAAGCACCTTTTTAGGTGCTTTACAAATAATACCTTATTTGATTCTCAAAACAGCTGGAAGATATTATTATCCCCAATTTACAGCTGAGGAAACAGAGATATATAGAGCTTATATGACTTGTCCAAAATCACACAGTTGGTAAGTGTTGGAGGCTGGATTTGAAGTCAAGTCTTCCTTCAATGCCCTGCTCTCCATCCACTCAAAACGTAACTGTGCCCCCTTATCTTCCCTAGATAAGTGTAGTGGGGACAGGGGCTGTATCTTAACTTTTACATCTTACAAAGTACCTTTTATAATATCCTTCAATAACCCTGGAAGGTAGATACAATTATTACTTCCATTTTACAGATGAGGAAATTGAGGCTAAGAAGTTAAGTAATTTGATCAGGGTCACATAGATAAGAAGTGTATGAGTGGCATTTAAACTCAGCTGTTCTTGACTCTTATTAATTGGATAAATGCAACTTGATACAATTCTGATATTTTGGTTTACAGACTTCAAATCGTCAATACTGATCAAAAGATGAAAATAGTTTAACTTCTGAAGTACCAAGGAAAGACTGTCATATTAATACAATGGTAGAACTTTGAATTAGTGCAATTATTCTGGAAAAATGTTAGAATTATATAAGATAATCCCCTAAAGTATTAGAAGCCTTTGACTTGGTGATCCAATTAGTGAGAAAAAATGATCTTACGAAGTCAAAACAAAAAAGAGATCTATCTCTTGTGGTTCATTTGCCATATATTCCAAACTACTCACAACAATTTATGTGTGGGTGGAGGTGGGTGGGTAGCAAATACAGGAAAGCAGGACATGACAGAATAAGCTTTTGTAAAATAATGACATGTACTATTACTGGATTGTAAAAAATAATGATCATGAGGGACACAAAGAAAAATAGAAAAAAATGAATGAACTGATACAGAATACAACAAAACCAAGGGAGTTATATAGATGATAATAATATGATCTAAATGAAAGAGAAAACAGTTGATGTAAACACATTTCTTATCATTCTGAAGGAAGATGGGAGATATGGGATTGGAATGTGGTGGTCACACATCACCACAGTGTCAATGTATTTTGCTTTGTTATGATGGCAGAAGGACTACTGACAAAAGAGTATAGAATAAAATTCTAATGACACCAACAAAGTTTAGAATAAATAAATAAATATTTTAATTAATATCTGACATAGATAAAAGCCTTAGTCTTAAATTTAGCTTGCATATCTCAACCTTAGCTAATAACTCATTTTTATCTCTGATATCTATGTGGATTAGAGAGGGAAGGAGGAGAAGGAAAAGGGGAGAGAGAGAGAGAGAGGGAGAGAGAGGGAGAGAGAGAGAGAGAGAGAGAGAGAGAGAGAGAGAGAGAGAGAGAGAGAGAGAGAGAAACAGAGAGAGACAGAGAGAGAGACAGAGAGAGGAAGAGGAGAAGCAGTAGGAGGAAGAGGAGTAGAGACAGAGGCACAGAGCCAGAGAGAATTAACATTTTTAAACTTGAAGTTATTCCATTGTATTTTTTTAATGAGTTGGGCTAAGCCCATTCTCAGTTACTTCCATTAAACCATCCATATGATCAGACAGATGTTTACATAAACCTTTCTAATCAAGATTTGTTAAAACCAAAGGAAAATGATATCCCCTAGTTTTGAAGTACAACTCAGGCATCATTAGGTGATTAAACTTTAAATTTAATTATCCAATATATGTCATACTATATGGGGTAAATAAAAACACCACCTTCCTTAGAATGGATAAATCAAATAATTGTTTCCCTACTGCTGTATGTGCAGATGCTTGTGAATAAGTTGTACCTCTAGAAACAAGACACTATTTACTACTAACTGTATAATGTTTATACTTTATTGTATATCAGAAATATATCCAATAATAAGGAAAAGTTACATGACCATTATAAGGATACTTCTGCACAAATCAGTCTAATCATTAAAACAGGTTTCTTATGCCACTTATGGCACCAATGAAAGCTCATTATCATTGCCCAGAGATATTTTAATTCATTGATATAGGCACTCCCTCCAATGGGACAAATCACAGCTTACCCATAATTTTGCTTCCTATATGACTTCCTACATTTCTTTATACAAATCCTCTAAAGAAGTTTCATCCAACATGCAGTCATTAAGGAAGAAGGATTTTCTTCTGTGTTTGCTGACAGTGTGTAGATGCAAATAAAAACATCAGGTTTCAATTGGTTATGTCTCACTCCTAAAAATTATGCACAGAATTAAAAAATCTGAAGTTGGCAAGGATATTAAATTCAAAGTAGACAAACTATTGATATAATAAAGAGCTTTTAAAGAAAATCATTAAGATATACTCTAATTTGATTTGTAAAAGAGGAAAATAAAATTCCAGTATAAAAATTTTGAATGGCAAGTCATAATAAATGAGAAGTAAGTTATCAGAAACTATTTGTCCAATTATGTCAAGAGAACCTGTAAATGAAATGATTACTCACAAATAAATACATAAGCATATATGTATACATATATTCTCTGTATATATACATATATTCTCTAATATAGGTATCTTAAATATATGTGTACATATGTATAGATACATTTATTTCCACATGTGTGATTGTGTGTATATATGTATGTGTTATGCACATGTATGTATATATACATACACATACATGATACACATATTATAGAAAAATATGGATTTTTATATAGCTTGAAACTCAGAAAAAATAAGAAATAAACTTCAGAATAATCCCCTATGAGCAAATATATTTGCAAATGAATTATTTTAAGCCCTAAATGAGTAAGTAATCACAATGTTGAATAAACTGCTTACCAAATAGAAAAAGATTCTGCTAATATTTTTTTTGTATGACAAACATAGGTTTTTTATGTTTAAATTAGGGAAAGATGAAGCAGAGTAAGAAAGCTAATGTTTTGGCCAATACACATAATGAATCATGACACAAAATATTGAATATAATATTAGCAAAGAAAACAGAGACTACATTATAGATGGAATGTACTGTGACTAGGCTGGATTGGTTCAGTAGTAGTAAGAAAGCTTCAATTGTTTAATAAGGATAGGGGATAGGCATGATTGCAGTGCTATAAGAATCTCCCTCATAAAGAACTCAAATATAGATAGATATTTTATCTATTTTATATCTATTATAAAGTTTCTAATCATAGAAGGTTAGCTAGAATAATCCAAGTTTAAGCAACTTGCCAAGTTTTTCTTTTCTTTTCTCTTTTACATTTTGAGGCAATTTGGGATTAGTAACTGAGGCCAGATTTGAACTCAGGTACTCCTGGCTCAAGGACCAGTGCTCTTCCACTGTTCCACCTAGCGGCCCTCCCCCCTTCCAAGTTTCACACAAGAATTTTTTGGTTGTGAGCCCTGATCCTACTGCTTTCTATCTCTGAGAACAACTTTCTATACACTACTCTATACTACCTCCACATAATAAATACAGTCAATCATGTCAGTAATGAAACCAGTACAATCACAGCCTTATTTCAACAGATGGGAATTTTAAATGAAATAACAATCTCTGTTTAAATACTAAATTCATAAGGACAAATGGAATTTAATGTGATTCACAGTAGCTATCTCAAGCCAAGTACCTTCATTATATATAATGGAAAATATTAGAGGCCTTTTCAATAAGATTAAAGGTAAATCATTATAACAACTATTATTTCTTATAGTTCTAAAAATGCAATGTAATTACAAAGCAAAAAAGTGAAACAGCATAGGTGAAAAAGAAATAATATAATCACTTCTGCCAATGGTATGATAGGCAACTTAGGTAGCACTAGAGATTCAAGTAAATTGTAATTGAAATAATTTGAGTGAAATAGTAGTATACAGCAAAACTCCAACAAATAATTAGCCTTTTTGTATATTACCAACAAAACCCAACATTCAGTCAGTCCACAGTCAGGAAGGATTTTTACAGGGTTTACCCTATGTCATGTAGGGTGCAAAGTTCTGGTGATACAAAGAAATGCAAAAGCATTGAATGCCCACAAGTAGTTCACAATGAAAAGGGGGAGGAAACATATAAATTATTATGTACACACAACATATATAGCATAATGTGATGAAATCTTAAAGGCAAGTATTAGCATAAAGAGGAAATGGGAAAGGCTTCTGCCAGATGGTACATTTTAGCTGAGATGTGAAGAAAGTCAGGAAAGCTAGAAAGCAGAGATGAAGAGGGGGGAAATTGTAACCATGGGTCAGCTACTATAAATTTTCTGAGTTGGGAGATAGAGTGCATTCATCAAAGAACACCAACGAACTCAATATCTTTAGACTGTAAAGTACTTGGTACTGAAGAAAGCAAAACAAATAAATGAATGAATGGACAAACAAACAAATGAATGAACTAGGCAATTAGGTGGTGTAGTAGATAGGTCACTGACACTAGAGTCAGGAAGACTCCAGTTCAAATTTGGCCTCAGACATTTACTAGATATGTGACCCTAGTCCAGTCATTTAACCCTATTTGTCTCAGTTTCTCATCTATAAAATAAACAGGAGAAGGAAACAGAAAACTCCCCCATTAGTTTTGCCAAGAAAACCCCAACTAGAATCATGAAGTGTCAGACAAGGCTAAAATGACTAAATAGTAACAGAAAGTGTAAAAATGGAAAGGTAGGCAGAGGAGAGGTTATTGGAAGTTTTTAAAGCCAAACAGATGATTTTATATTTGATTTAAAAAGTTTATTGAATAGAGGGTTGACATGGTCAGAAGTGTGCTTTAGGAAGGACAGGTGGTAAGTGAAGGGTAGATTGAGGTGGAGAGAGACTTGAGTCAGATATACCAACTAAAAAATTAATCCAATAATTCAACCCTAAGTTAAGCAAGGGTTATACAGTGTGGTGACAGTCAAAAGAGAGAGTTACATTGGAGAGACATCATAAAAGTAAAATTAACAAGAGTTGGCAAGAGATTAGATAGGGGCTTTAGAAAAAGTAAGGAATCTGGGATGATGCCTGCATTTGTACCTTGGTGACTAGGAAAAGGGTGCATTTACAATAATGTAAATTATTGGACAATAATGGCAAAATTGGGAAGAAGAGAAGGTTTGGGGGAAAGATGAAATTAGCTTGTGACATGTTATATTAAATGTTTAGAGAATATTTGGCTTGAAATATCCAATATGCCTTTGGAACTGAGAAATTGGAGGCCAGGAGAGAAGTGAGGATTGGATACTTAGATCTGATCAATATGTACATAGAAATTATAATCAGAATAATGGGAAGTGATCACTGATACATGCTAAAGAGTGTAAAAGTAGATGAGAAGAGGGCCCAGGACAAAGCTGGGGGATGTTGTCTGTTCCACAAAGGAAGCTGAAAAGTAGAGATAGATAGATAGGTAGATAGATAGATAGATAGATAGATAGATAGATAGATAGATAGATAGATAGATAGATAGATAGATAGATAGGAAGGAAGGAAGGAAGGAAGGAAGGAAGGAAGGAAGGAAGGAAGGAAGGAAGGAAGGAAGGAAGGAAGGAAGAAGACAAGGTGAGAGAAGTATCTTGAAAATTTAGGGAGGGAAGAGAAAGCAAAAGAGATAAAAATAGAAATTTTATTTTGAAAATAAATAATAGAATGCCCAGTATTTTAGAGTACATATATCAGGACACAAAAAGCATTACAGGGACATGAATAAAAAACACTGTAGACATAACAACTGGCAAAACTGAGGAGATATTTATGGCTTATGAATATCAATACAATATAAAATATGTTAACTAAATTAATTCAATTATTCAATGCAATAAAACTACCAAGAGTTATTTTATAGAACTGGAAAATATAAAAAAATTCATCTACAGAAACAAAGGTTCAACATTCTCAATAAAAACAGTAAGGGAACAGAGTTGAAAGGAAAGGTACCTAACTGTTTCAGAACTCAAACCAAAAAGTATTTTTGGTACTGGTAAGAAGTTGCTCACTGTAACAGAAGCAAATGAAATTAACAGTACAATATTAAAAAGAAAATCAAAGTCCCAGCACTTGGATTAATAACTCACCGTTTAACTGAAAGCATTGGAAAAACTGGAAAACAGCCAAGCAGAACTTATATCTCACACCATGTATCAAAACAAACTTAAAATAGTTGCATAATCTAGGTATAAAAGTTCATACCATAAACAAATTAGAAAAGCTGAGGAAATACTTTTCATAACTATGGATAGAGCAAGAATTCTTGACAAAACAAATGGTAGAGAGGATCACAAGAAATACAGTGAATAATTTCATTGAAAAAATATTCATACAAACAAAATTAGGAGAGTTAAATATTAAGTTTCTCATTTAACTGAGGGAAAAAATCTTTGCAGAAAATTTCTTGGGTGGAAATCTGATAATTAAAACATGAACACATTTTTTTCAAATCAATAAAAGTAAGGAAAATGTAAATTTAATTATCCCTCAGATGCTACCACAAACCCACAAAATTCCAAAGATGAAAACATTTTAAGAAGCAGAAACGATAGTAGCTGGAGAGTATGTGAGAGTACAGGCTTTCTAAATGACTATTGGCCAAACTATGAATTGGTTCAATCATTCTGGGAAACCATTTGCAGTTATAGCTCAATGTCACCAAACTATTCATTCTTTATATTCTGGTATAACCACTCTTACAAATATACCCCAAAGAAATGAAAGAGTTGAAAAGATTAATTCTTGTAAAAATGTTCAGAATACTAAATTTTTTGTTGAAAAAAGTGAATATAATAGATTATTAAATCTAGACTACGTAACATATGCTCTATTATATAATTAGTGAAATATAATATAATAAACATACTAGTAATATAAATATAAAAAGTATTACTAGAAAAATCATGGAAGAGAATGAAAAATTTTGAGCAAATTAGTCTCAGAGCATAACGAGGACAACAATTTATACAGTAATAATATTTTAAAGAGAACAGCTTTGGAAGACTTAAGACTATGGTCAATGTAACCTGGCTTCCCTGATTCCTTTAATAACTCATTTCAAATCCCACTCTTTGCAAAGAGTGCACTTTTTCCTGGACCCTGTCCCTCTGCTTGCCCTTCCCTCAGCCCCCATTGTGAGTGTGTTGTTTTGTCTCCTATCTTTCCAACTTCAATGTCTGACATAGAGACAGTACCTAAATCCTAGCTGACTTACTGAAGAGCTATGAAAATTTAAGGGAAGTTCTGAAGGATACTATCAACTTCTTGTCAGAAAGTTGAAAAAGTAGAGATTCAGAATGAAACATATATGTCTGAACACGTTCCAGGGTGGGAAATAATGTTAGTAGTTGCTCACAGATCAGAAAATAGACCAAAAGAGCAGTGACCACACCTCTCCTTAGATCATACCATCTGGGAAGAA
This sequence comes from Bettongia penicillata ogilbyi, assembly GCA_023548195.1. Lineage (NCBI taxonomy): Eukaryota > Metazoa > Chordata > Mammalia > Diprotodontia > Potoroidae > Bettongia > Bettongia penicillata. The sequence continues at coordinate 353,440 of JAJHZJ010000320.1, forward strand.
CTGAAAACTTACAGATCCCCACAATTAGCTCTGAAAGCAGCAGCAAGAAATGCCTAAAGCTTGGTACAATGTATCTGATCGCAGAACTCTACTTTACATATAGTTAAAAGTTAAGAAATAAGATGAGAAAATGAGCAAACAACAAAAAATAATCTGGCCATAAAAGTTACTATCATGACTGAGAAAGTCAAAGCACAAACTCACCAAAAGACAACAAAGTCAAAATTGTTATATCCAAAGCCTCAAAAAAAATGTGACTTGATTTCAGCCTGAAAAAGAATTTCCTAAAAGAGCTCAAAAAATCTTAAAAATCAAATAATAGAGATAGAGGAAAAATTCAGAGAAATAATGATTGATGAAAGAAAAAATATAAAAATGAGTTTACAATTTAGTAAAGGAGGCAAAAAAATGCTAAAGAACATAACACCTTAAAAACAGAATAAGCAAAATGGTAAAAGAGACACAAAATTCCAGTGAAGAACTCCTTATAAAGCAGAATTGGCCAAATGGAAAAGAAGGCACAAAAGCTCACTGAAGAAAATAATTCCTTAAAAGTTAAAATTGGGCAAGTCAAGTCATCAATAGATAATAAAATAAGATCAAAAGAATTTCAGAACTCTCAGACTAAGGAAAAAATATTGTTAGCAGCCAGAAAGAAACATTTCAAGAATCCTGAAGCCACAGTCAGCATAAGACAAGATTTAGTAATTTCCACATTTAAGGGTTAGATTATGATATTCCACAGGGCAAAGAAGCTAGGATTACAACAAAGAATCACCTATCCAATAAAAATGAGTATAATCCTTCAGGGGAAAATGGATATTCAATGAAACACAGGTCTTTCAATCATTCCTGATTATAAAAAAAAAGGAAACCAGAGCTGATTAGAAAATTTGACTTTCAAACACAAGAACCAAAAAGAGCAAACAGGAAAAAATAGTCATATGGGATTCACCAAGGTTAAACTGTTTACTTTGCTACATGGGAAGATGATATTTGTAATTTCAAGAGAACTTTATTATTATTATTATTAGAGAAGTTAGATGTAATATATATGTAATATAGATGTAATATGTATGTATATATACAATTAGAAGTAATATATATGATATATAATAAAGAAGTAATATATTATATAATTTTATGTATATATTATATAGACAAACTCACAAGTCTGAGTTGAATATGATGTGATAATATCTAAAATAATAAAATTAAGGCATGGGAAAAAGGGACAACCTGGGAGAAAGGGAAATGGAGATGTAGAATGGGGTAAATGATCTTGCATAAAAGAAGTACAAAAGAACTTTTACAGTGGAAGAGAAGATGGGGAATATGAGGAGAGGGCAACACTTGAACTTCATCATAATTGTTTCAAAGAAGGAATAACAAACACACTGAGTTGGATATAGAAATCAATATGACCTCATAGGGAAGTAGGAGGTAAAGGTGATAAGAAAAGGAGGGCGTGATAGAAGGGAAGGTAGAATGGGGGAAGTAAAAGTCAGAAGCAAAAAACTTTTGAGAATGGTGAAAGGAATGAAAGGGCAAAAGGAATCAAAACCGTAAAAATTATTTTTCAAGAAAATTTTTCTGATAAAGGCCTCATTTCTCAAAATATATTGAAAACTGAGCCAAACTGATAAAAATAAGAGTCATTTCCCAATTGATAAATGGTGAAAGAATATAAGCAACCAAAACTATCTATAGTCATATGAAAAAATGTTCTAAATAGCTATTGATTAGAGAAATGTCAATTAAAGTAACTTTGACCTAACATCCCACACCTAACAGATTGGCTAATATGACAGAAAAGGAAAATAACAAATGTTGCAGAGGATGTGAGAAAACTGAGACACCAAAGCATTGTTGATGGAATTGTGAACAGATTAAATCATTCTGGAGAACAATTTAGAACTATGCTGAAAGGGCTGTAAAACTGTGCACATACTTTGATTCAGAAATTCTACTACTAGGTCTGTATCTCAAAGAGAGAAAAGCAAAAATGAAAAGAACCTGGATGTACAGAAAAACTTATAGTAGCTCTTTTAATGGTGGCAAAGAATTGAAAAGCTATCCATCAACTGAGGAATGTCTGAACAAGTTGTGATATATACTTGTGATGGAATACTACTGTACATAAGAAATTACAATAAATAAAAGATAAAAGAAAGAAATTACAAACCTGGAAAGACTTATATGAAGTAATGTAAAGTGAAATGAGCAAAGCCAGGAGAATATCGTACATAGTAACAGGAATATTGTACAATGATCAACTGTAAATGACAGCTCTTCTTGGTAATACAGTGATCCAAGGCAATTTTGAAGGACTTTTGATGAAAAATGCTCTCTGCCTCCTAAGAAAGAACTGGAGTCTAAATGCAGATTGAAGTATACTGTTTTTACTTTACTTTTATTGGTTTTATTTTTATTTTTGTCTGTTTTCTTATATAACCTGACTAATATACAAAGTCAAGTGCAAGTCATGTCATCATTTCTCTGATGGCCTGGTCTCCTTCAGCAATGAAAGATGAACACACACAATATACACTGCATATGTATAACCTAATTGCCTGACTTCTCAATGAGTTGGGGAGGAGAGGAAAGGTGGGAGAGAATTTAGAACTCAAAATTTAAAAAAAAAATAATGTTCAAAATTGTTTTTACATGTAATTAGGGAAAATTATATACATATATTTATAGATTTTGTATATATATTTAGATAGATATAAATGTATGTACATATAAATATGATAAAGAATTTCCAATAATAATCTCTGTCCTAACCTTTCATCCCATTTTGTCAACTGCTTATTATGCATCTCCATAGAACTAAATATATGTCCCAATTAAAAAGTCAAAACTTCAAGGACCAATTATTGCTATGAAATAAAATTATCTCCTCAGTACAGTGTTTAAAATTACTTAGACAATCTGGCATTAAACTACAAATCAACTGTTTTTTCAAGAAACAGCTGCATTTCAGACAAACTACTCTACTTGCTTTCTTCCAAATTCAATGCTCTGTTTCTTGCATCCATACATATACATATGCAGAAGATACTCCTTCCTTATCTCCTGACTGCCCTGAACTTCACTCAAAACTCTCAGTTTACATACAGTCTCCTTGGTGAAGCTTCCCCTAACTGATAGCTACTAAATGAACTCTCTCCTCAAATTTCCTAGTATTCAATTTTCTGCCCTTATTTTTTAATCATTGTACCAACCTAATCTAAGCTCCTTGAGTAACTTTTCTTTTTAACCTTTGTATCCTCTTGTTTATCATAGATTTTTTTGTACTTCAGAGTTGATTAAAGTTTTTTTTTGTTTTTTTTTAAGGTTAGTTGGATTGGATATGCAAACTTATTGTAAGTGCTTTTTCTAAGGTCATCCTTTTTATTCATACATCCTCAGATTATAGGCAACACGTTATGAAGCAATCAGGATATAGTTATGTTTTCCTACTTTATCAGAATATTTAGAAGTGGCACTGCAGGGAGCAGTTCAATAATCTTTCGTACCACAAAAGGTTTACTTATTTCAGTCATGAGTTTTTAATCGATATGACTTTTGCAAGTTTCATCTTAATTGATTCCAAAACTAATGTATTTAATTTCTTTCTGTAATTAATGAATGTTAAGTAAGCTGTTTTCTTGCTATTATTTTCTCCCAAGAGTCTCCTACACTTCGTTCAACTCATATAAGATGCCTAGAGTGGCTGTTTTTAATAAAACACTTTACTATTGCTAGCCTGGCTATTTCCAGATAACTGGGAAATCAATTTTTGTTTGCTGCTCTCTGTTTCTTTATGACTTTCGCTATAAAAGTTATTGGACCTATTACCTTCTAACATGTTGACACAACTCGTAGGGAAGTTAAATGTATAAATTAGAGAAGAAACAAGTTTAGGCTGAAACTTCATTTGACCTTATGTTTGTTATATTGTTATGAAAACACATCATTGTAATCAGCATAAAAAATGTGAAATTCAAAATAAAATTCATTTGAAATTCTTTGACAAATAATTAGATCATTCTTTTTTTGTCTCTTTCACTATATTCCTTTGATAAAAGTGGCTCACTCCTTATGAAGCAAGGTCGTTGTGTTTGTCCTTCATTTTGGAAGAGTACTGTGACAGCAGGAAAATGATGACATGACTTGCAGTTGACTTTGAGTAAGGGAGGGCTGTGCAAGGTCACCAGCCTCACTATCTCCTCCAGAGTTATATGGATCCAGTGACCTGATATTCATCAGGATGACTGGAGATGGCCCAGGATGCAATGGGAGACCCTAGCCCTTTTGGGCGATGGCCTTTCAGGTACTCAGAGTGACGAAATACCCATTGAGTGAATAGAAGAAGTAGTGAAGAGATGGCCCTTTCATTAGAAAAAAGAAAAAAAAGTCAAGATGGGAGGGCAAGGCCCTCAAGGTTACTGTTTCGAAGGGAAACTGTTACCATTGAGATTTACTCTAAGACCGGAGGGTCCAAAAAACAGTCATTAAGTAGAGTTTGGGCAGGGATCTATTATGGTCCAATCTATGGGCTTCAGAGTGAACTGGTAGGAAGGAAGGAAGGAAGGAAGGAAGGAAGGAAGGAAGGAAGGAAGGAAGGAAGGAAGGAAGGAAGGAAGGAAGGAAGGAAGGAAGGAAGGAAGGAAGGAAGGAAGGAAGGAAGGAAGGAAGGAAGGAAGGAAGGAAAGGAGAAGACAAAGAAAGAAAGAAGATAGAAGAAAGAAAAAGAAACAAAGAAAAGTAGGAAATCTAGCCAGTAAGGTGCCTGGAGGAACCTTAACAAGCAAATTTGGCTAGACACAGTAGGCAAAAAGAGGAGCGTAATATGTAATAAGAATGCCACTGAGTCTTAGGAATGGCTTCCTGAAGTACTATACTGTTTTGTTTCTCCTGTATCACAAGGGATAGAAACAACTTAAGGAGGACACACATGTGAGAAGCTCTGTTGGATTTTGCAACACATTCATTTTTCCAAGACATGTTGAAGGAGAATTAGGGAAAACCCACTCAAATGAAAGGTAAACTATCATCACAACCTCATCTTTGAATTAATGAAATGAATGAACATTCACTGTGCTGGCACTGCGGATATAAATCCAAATAAGTGAGATGATCCCTCCCATTGAGGAGCTCACATTTTAATAAGAGAAAAAGGCACATATAGGGAAATGTTGATCAGTGGAGTGTTAAAATGATAGTGTTGACTTAGTTACTGTTACCTGGTAGTCAACATAACATGAAAATGTTTGGCAAGTACCCTGGTGAGGCTGATAAGGTGACAAGTTCACCAATCAAGTTCAGAGTCCCAGGAGTTGGTCAATTCATTTTCATTTAAGTCATTTATCATTTCTTCAATTGGAAGGCCTCAAGATAAAATTGACATTGTAGTTCATGAAACCCCAGAAAATTATTGGGTAGATTTAATAGAATTCTAGCCTTCTTAAACAACTTGACACTGATAAATGACAAGTACCTTTCATTTACTAGCCAAAGAGGGGCGATTAAGGTATTTCAGTTGGCCATCTTGTTATTATTCCAGTTTTCTTTTCAAAAATATTTCTGATTTTAGCTTTGATGGATTTGACTCTATATAGCTAGCTGATAACAGAAAAATCTCCCACATCACTAATACATTTTTCCTGTCCATTAAAAGATTCCATTATACTTACTGTTATTTATTTATGAAAAAGCATTTGAGACTGGCCATTTTACAACGTGGTCTATCCAATGCATACAATAGTCAATTCAAGATTTCTTAGAATTCACTCATAAGTGTAACATTTTCAATAATTGTTGATAATAAATATTAGACCAGGTAAGAAAGAGAAAGAAACACAGAGAGAAACAAAGATAAACAATAGCATGGCTGGCTAGTACACAATAAGACATTAATAATTCTTGGTGACTGAGTACATATTTGCAAACATACTTCCCATTGTGTTAACAATATGGTGGTGCCTCAAACTGACTGAGAAAACCACAAATCAACATTATATAGGTTGTTTTATATTTTTATTTATTTTGTTTGATATTTCTCAATTATATTTTAATCAGGTTTGGAATACACTCAGGAGTTCTCTGGCTCCAGAGTTCACCCCTTTTGATATAGGAGATCCAGCACAGATTTTCTAGTTGAAAGGCGATTCTCTGTGCATAGTGCCCTTCTTAAGATGCCCATGTTTACAGATGATATTTTGCTAATTATACCAATCCACAGAACATTTCACAGTCTTCTGGAAGAAACATATAATCACTCAGAGGATCTCAGCTGGTCTGTACCCCAGGACATAGAAAATGAATGCTGTCTACTGCCAAGATGTCAAGAGGCATTTGGGTCAACAGTCTGAAAAAGGATTTGTCCAATGCCTATCTGAGATAGGAGGCATAGCTGGATAATGAACTAAGCCCAAATTTACATAGGCTCTTTCATCACAACCTAGTATTGGCCCCTGTGCTGGACTAATAGGCAACACATATTTGATGGCTACATGTTCAGTTTTTTACCATATGTCTTTAATCACTTGTTATTGTATCATTTGATCATTTTAGCAAAAAGGTACAGTTAGCACAGTTGGAGTCCAAGTGTTTAATCCAGCTAAATGAAGAGATCCAAATTGACTGCAATATGATCCTCCATATGACCTCAAGTGACAGAACTACATGCCATTGTCAGTCTCATAAAGCTCTTCTCTTTGTAGGACCTGCTAGAGATTTTGTCCTCCTGGCCTGATTTGCAAAATGCCAGCATCACCTTCCTGTCACAAAGACAATCAGTAGAGAACTTTGGTGTAAAATTAGCATCTGTACAAAAACACATATTACATTTTGACTTTGATTTCCCTTCTTCTTTAAAAATCCCAACTAAAAGACAATCTTCTACAAGTAGCATTTCTTAACTCTGGTATCTTCTGTCTCTTAATTAATTTCTACTTAATCCTGATTATAACATGTTTGCTTGTGGTCTACCCCATTAGATTGTGAGTTTCCTGAGGGCACTGGCTTTCTTTTCTCTTTTTGTATACAATGCCTGAAACATAATAGGCCCTTGATAAATGTTTACTGATTTTAGTGTATCACTGTATTGGCTTTGGCAGCACAAAAAGTACAGACAATTAAGAATATGATTGAACTAAAACATAGATTACATATGCTACAGAGACCAAAGAATAGTTCCCATTTATTTCTTTCTAAAGTAGATAGATGCCTGCTGTTCATACTTTAGCTGTTTGAGATAATGAAGTTACAACATTGAACAGCTTTTCCACAGAAGTACTTGATAACTTCATTGTGCAGTTTATCACTGGAAAAATGAAACTGCCTTCTTAAGGTATGATTGCTTTATGGTGGCTATAATTTGATACAAACTATTAACTATATCAATTTCTAGTTCATTTAAATTAAGCCATGTTCTGCCAATGGAATACCTAATCACAGAAAGATTCAGCAGTTTTGAAGATTTTTTTTTTAAGAAAAGTTAAAATTTATTGGAAAGGGTTTTTTTTGGGCTTTCTTTGAATTCCTCCTTTAAATCTGCTATCACACATCAGAAGAAAAATGTGTTTTTAATAATAGTTTACTTTCCCCAATTACATGATAAAACAATTTTAGACTTTTCTTAAAGTTTTGGATTCCAAATTCTATTTCTCCATACCTTTCTCCCTTCCTCCTTCCCTGAGAGGGTATGCAATTCAAAATAGGTCACATATGCAAAATCATCTAAGATATTTCCATATTAGTCATTTTGTATGGGAAAAATCAAACAAAAAATAAATGAAAGGAAGGAAGGAAAGCAGAAAAATAGCTTGTTTCAGTCTGTATTTAGAAAATATTAGTTATTTCTGTGGAGGCAGATAGCATACTTCATTACAAGTCCTTTGAGATAGTCTTAGATCATAATTTTGCTGAGAATAGCTAAGTTGTTCACAGTTCTTCGTAGAAGAATATTGCTGTTAGTGTACGCTGTTCTTTTGATTCTGACCACTTCATTCTACATCAGTTCATGTCTTTGCAGGTTTTTTCTGAAGTCATCCTGCCTGTCAATTCTTTTAGGACAGTAATATTCCATCACAATCATATGCCACAGCTTGTCCAGAATTCCCCAACTGATGGGCATCCCTTCAATTTCCAATTCTTTGCCACTACAAAAAGCTGTTGTAAATATTTTATACAAATAGGTGCCCCTCACTTTTTAAATTCTTTGAGGTATAGACTTCAAAGTGGTATTGTTGCATCAAAGGGTATCCACAGTTTTATAGCCCTTTGGTCATAGTTTCAAATTGCTCTCCAGAATAGCTATTTCACAACCCCACTAACAGAGCATTAGTATCCTAATTTTCCTGTAGCCCCTCCAACATATATCATTTTCATTTTTTGTCATATTAAGCAATCTGATAGATGTGAGGTGATATTTCAGAGTTGTTTCAATTTGCATTTATCTAATTAATAGTGATTTAGAGAATTTAGAAAAAATGTATTTGTAAGATTATTTGCAAGACAGGAAACACAGTGGATAAGATGCTGGATTTGTTGTCAAGAAAACCTGATGTTTAAGATGTTTACTAGCTTTGTGACCTCAGACAGCTACTTTAGCTTTTTTCTGTCTCAGTTTCCTCAGCTTCAAAATGGGGTTGTGTATAATAGCACCTACTTCTTAGAGTTGTTGTAAGGATTGAATGAGATGTTGTACAGAGTTTAGCACTGTTTCTGGAATTTTTTTTTTTTTTTTTTTTGTGGTTGAGTCATTTCAGTTATGTCTGATTCTCTGTGACTCCATGTGGGGTTTTCTTAGCAAAGGTACTGGAGTAGTTTGCCATTTCCTTCTTCAACTCATTCTACAGATGAGGAAATTGAAGCAATCAGGGTTAAGTGACTTACCCAGGGTCCCACAGCTAATAAGTGTCTGAACACAGATTTGAACTGTCTTCGTGATTCCAGGACTGGTGCTCTATCTACTGTGTAACCTAGCTGCCTAGTGTGCCTAGCTGGCACATTATAGATACTTAATAAATTCCTTCCTTCCCCCGATCCCTCCCTTCCTTCCTTCCATCTGTTGTCCATTCAAGTATAGCTGAGGTGGTTTAATAATTGCAGATGAGCAAAATCTTATTAATGTCTTTAATAAATATCTCTGAATATTAAGACAAGGGCAAACTAAAAATATCCAAGTTATTGGGACAAACAGTAAATTAAATTCTTTGTTCATTTAGGGCAGGGGCTGGGGAGAAAAAAGAAAAAAATTATGTGATAATGCATATTTGAAAGAAATACCAAGTTGTACATAATAAATTTTCAGTTTCATGTGCATTCATCTTTTTATCGTACTATGTTATATAGTATGTTATATAGTATGTTATATATAGTATGTTATATATAGTATGTTATATAAATGCTTCTTTATTCTATAAATTAAAAATAAATAAAACTTTTGATAAATGATAACAAATTCACTTTACAAAAGCATTTGATAGTAAGGCTGGTTTACCAAACCTGAGTATTTGCTTTAAAATAACTAATATGTATGAAAATTACCCCCTACCATTAAAGGGGAATTAAATGGGAAGCAACTGAGTTATTACTTTTTCATTTTCTAATTAGAATTGCCCAAAAGGTTAAAACTCAGTTCCTCAGAAATGAAAAAAAAAATTATGTTTCCAAAATCAAACTTCTTTTGCAGGTATTGTATGGATTTGCTAGATTGTAACCATGTACTATCTTTTAGGGTAAATAATCTCTCTTGTCCACACACTGAATTGCTGGGTAATCAAAGTGGGCCTAGGAAGCCTTTCCTAACTTCAAGAGTGTTTTCAAGAACCTGTAGAGTTTTAGAGAACAGAAAACACATATTATACCAATGTAGGGATACACTTAAACAGTGTATCAATCAGTCAGTAACTCTGTGACTTCCCTTAAAAATGACATCTTTTTAGGCCTCTCTTTATCTCTCAGTCTCTTTTTCTCATCTTCATTTTTCCAATGAGTTTTCCTACTTCATTATTGAACTGAAATCTCAAAAGTTACCAATGACCTTTTCATAGAAAAATTGGATAACATTTTTTTTTTCAAATCTCCCCCCCCCTTTTTTTTTCTTTCAATTTTTATCCTTCTTAACTGGAATGTAGCATTTGACACCGTTGACTATCCTTTTCTGGTCAATTACACTCTCCTCTCTGGGTTTTCCTGACAATTTCTTCTCTTCATGCTTCTCTTTCCTTTATGACCTTTTCTGGTCTCCTTTGCTGAAATTCATCACCTGTGCCATGCCTACCAACTGGAAGTATACTCTAAGACTGTGGACTAGGCCTCCTTCTTAATCTCAATACTTTTGCTGGACACTGTCTTCAACACAACTTCACTAATTATCATGTGTTACAATCACTATCTCTAGGCAGATCACTCCCAGATTTATATATCCCAGGTCCATTCTCTCTCCTAAGCTTTAGTTCTGCCTCACCAATTACACAGTAAACATTTCAAACAAGATGTGGTGCAAGCATTTCAAATAAGCATGACCAAAGTAAAATTAATTATCTTTTCCCTCCAAATACAACCCTCTTCTGTAATTTACTATTAATGCCCAAGTCGCTGCCATCTTTCTAATATCCTACATCCCTACCTTCATATCATTTTTCTCATTGTCTTACTCCAGATAACCTGTCAATTTTCAGAGCTGTTCATTTGTGGCACCATAATATTTCTCATATTTGTTACTTCCTCTCTAATCACACAGTACCCACCATCCCAGTTCAAGCCTCATGCAATAGCCTTTCAGTTGTTCTTCTTGTCTAAAGTCTACCCCTACTTCAATTCAAAGCTCACAAGATGGCCAAAGTAAATTTCCTAAAGCAAAGGCCTGATCATGGCATACCATTATTCAATAAATTCCTGTCGTTCCCTATTATGTCTAAGGTAAAATACAAGCTCTTCATTTTGGTAATTAAAGCTATTTACAACATTGTTCCTTCTAGTTCATCTGACAGTTCATGTGATTTTCCACATGAACTCTCCAATCTAATCATAATAGCTGAGTCATGATTTTACACACACAATTCTCTAACTCCTATATTTATGGCTTTTTAAATATTGTCTTCCATGCTAAAAAGTACACCTTTCTTAGCTCTGTATTTTGGAATCCCTAGTTTCCATAACGCACACTACCTTGTACATGAAATTTTTCCTTATATTCATTGCTACAAGTCCATATTTTCCAATACTAAATAGTATTTATCCTCCAAATATTTTGTATGTACTTATATGGACATGTCTTTCTTTGTAAAATGCAGGACTTTTTAAGGAACTATTTCACATTATACAATCTGTTATTTCACAATACATGAAATAGTCTTCATATCCTTAAGACTTAAAACAGTATGAGTATTTCAATATATTTTTATTTATTTCATTAAATATTTTCTAATCACATGTAAAAAAATTAACAATCTTTTTTTTATTTGAGTTTCAAATTTTCTCCCTTCCTAACTCTCCTCCTCCTTGAGAAGGCAAACAATTTGACATAACTTATACACATGTGTCTATGCACTCATGTAAAACATACTCTATTTTGGCCATGTTGCAAAAGAAAACACAGACAAAATGTTTAGATCTGTTTTTATTGAATCAAAAAGTGTATTCTTATTGTAATCATATAATCTCTGAGTTTGTCTTGGAAGATAGACTCCCAAATATTTTATACTGTATGCAATTATTTTAAATGGAATTTCTCTATGTTTTATTGCTGCATTTTGTTATAGAGAAATGCTGATTTTATGCATTTTTTTATATCTTGCACCTTTGCTGATATTGCTAATTGTTTCAAATAGTTTTTAGTTGATTGCCTAATATTCTCTAACTATACCATTATATCATCAGCAAAGAGCAATAGTTTTGTTTCCCCATTGCCTGTTTCCATTCCTTCTATATCTTTCTCTTGTCATTGTTATAGCTAGTATCTTAATACATTGTTGAATAAGAGTGATGATAATGCATATCCTTGCTTCATCCTCAATTTCATTGTGAAAACATCAATCTTATCCCTATCACAGATGCTTGCACTTGGTTTTACATAGATAAATCTTATCATTTTAAGAAAGGTTGCAAGATAGTGGAGAAAAGGTAAGGACTCACCTGAGCTATCCCTGCCCCCCCCCCAAACCCTTTAAATAATATCTTAAAATAAAGCCTGGAGTGACAAAACCCACAAAAGGATGGGGTGAAACAATTGTCCAAACCAAGACTACTTAAAAGTTTGGCAGGTAAGATCTGTCACACAAGGGGAGGGTGGTGCACAGTCAAGTGCAGGCTATACCAGCACAGATCACACCCCAGCAAACTAGGAGCAGTCTTGGGAGTGATGGAATCAGCTAATTCTGGAACTTTCAGCCTATAGATGGTAAGGAGGTTGAACCACTGGTCAGAAGGAGATTATAGGAGTCTCTTTGCTGGCACTGGAGGCAGGACTCTGTTGCTTTGCCCATTCTCAGATTCAGGTTATATTCCTGGGTGACAGTCACAGAGTGAGGAGGAGTACTAGCACATCAGAGTTCGCTTCTGTGATGGAACAGGGGTGCCCCTCACAGTTCCAGGGCATAAAAGAGTGCTTGTGGTCACTCACACACCAGAGCACAGGTCAAGAGAGTTTACTAAATAAACATATCTGTAGATCATATCTTTAGGGAAAACTGAAAACTTATAGGTTCCTAGAAGTGTCTGTGAAAACAGCTGCACGAAACTCCTAAAGCTTAGGACAGTTTGACCTCCACCATGGAAGAAGACCCTTATTTTTCCAAAGAGTTAAAAGTCAAGAAATAGTCTGGGAAAATGAGCAAACAACAGAAAAAAAAAAAAACTGACCATAGAAAGTTACCATGGTGACAAGGAAGTTCAAAACAAACACTAAGAAGAAGATAGCTAAGTCAAAGCTCCAAAATCCAAAAACCCCAAGAAAAGTAAGAATTGGTCTCAGGCCATGGAAGACCTCAAAAAGGATTTTAAAAATCAAGTAAGAGAGGTAGCAGAAAGAAAAACGGGAAGAGAAATGAGAGTGATGCAAGAAAATCATGAAAAAAAAGAGTCAACAGATTGGTAAAGGAGATACATCCAAAAAAAAAAAATTCTGAAGAAAATAACATCTTAAAAACAGAGTAGACAAATGATAAAAGAGGTACAAATGAGGAGAAGAAAGCCTTGAAGAGTCAAATGGAAAAAGATATACAAAAATTCACTGAAGAGAACTCCTTAAAAAGCAAAATTGGTCAAATGGAGAAAGAATTACAAAAACTTACTGAAGAAAAAGGAGCCAAAAATTAGAATTGGCTAAATGGAAAAGAAGAAAATAATTCCTTAAAGAATAGAATTGGCAAAGAGGATTCTGGGAAGATGGCACCTACTGGTGAGAAATTTTCAAACGTTAAGATATCTCTGCACAAAAGAGATAAAAAAAGATAAAAAATATTTCCTCAGGCCAAATAAGAGTAGGGACACAATAGAGGTGCTCCTGGGACAATAGAAGATCTGAAGAAAATTCCCAGGAGGAGGTTTGGTCCCTGTGAAGAGTAAATACCTACCAGTTAGGCTCTAGGTCCACTTACACAACAAGTGGCATACCCTGGGGTTAGCTGGTTTGGTAGGCTGCCTTGACCCCAGGGCCCCAGTCACAGAAACTTTTGCCCTCAGGATCCTGAGAGAACTTGGGCATCTGAGGGAACCTCTGCTGACAAGGAACTCCAGAAAAAGATATACTGTGGAGACCCAGTAAAGGCAAGAAGGAATCAGCACATACCCAGTAAATGCAGAAGCAGTGTGGTGGGGATGCTGCTAGCTGTGGGCACTTACAGGATGTTGGAGGTCTTAGTTACACTACCAGGTAGAACTGATGGTTTGAGGCCAGAGACACCCTCCCCCATAACCCAGGACTAAAGATGATTTACAAAAATTAAGTTGCTGCTACTGCTACTACTACTACTACTACTACTACAAAAATGCATAGGCAAAGGAGAAAGAATGCAACCATAGAGAATTACAATGGAAACAGGGAAAACCAGAGTTAATCTTCAAAGGATAAATAAAATAAAACCACTTATAACTCAAAGAGTAAAGTCAAATGATCACCCCCTCCCAACAGAATTCATAGAAAAACTTAAAAAAGACTTAAAAAATCAAATGAGAGGGACTGAAGAAAAGCCAAAAAAAAGAAAAACAAGAATAATCTAAGAAAAACAAAACAATTATAATTGGGCAAGGGGAAATCAGTGAAGTTACAAGACATCATGAAATAATAAAATAAAATATAAAGATGAAATAAATATAAGAGAAAGTAAAATATCTTATAAGAAAAACAACTGATCTGGAGAACAGAACAAGAAGTAAAAACATGAATAACCAGACTAAATTAAAGCTATGAGTAAAAAAGAATCCTGATAAAATAATACAAGAAATAATTGAAGAAAATTGTACTAAAGTATTAGAAGAAGAGGGGAAAGTAGAAATAGAAAAAATCCATCACCACCTAAAAGAGATTCCATGAGGAAAACCAACAGGAATATTATAGTAAAATTCTGAAATCCCTAGCTTAAGGATAAAATATTATGAGTAACGAGAAAAAAAAATTTGAATATGGCAGTGCCACAATTAGAATTACATGAGACCTAGCAGTGGAGACACATAAAGATCATAGGTCTTGGAACACTAAATATCAAAGAGTAAAATAACTGGGGTGCTGGTCAGAAACATTATACCCAGCAAAGCAAATCATAATACTGAATGAAAAAAAAGGAGGGCTTTTAATGAACTGACAAACTTTCAGGATTGTGTTAAAAAAAGAAAAAAAAAACTGAACTTAACAGATTTGACATACAAGATCCAAGAGAAATATAAGATGCATACCAAAAGACGAATTACAAGGGATTCACTAAGGAGAGACTGCTTAACTTTCGTGCATATAAAATGTTAAACATATGTCTGAGATTGTTATTAATAATTGGGTAGTTTGTAAGAAAGATTTGGGTAGACCAGAGAATATGACTTTAAAAAGTAAAACCATTTAGGAACAGATACAAAGAGTAATTATCTTATGCAAATGAGATGCAAGAGAAAGAACCAACGCAGAGCAATTAGATGGGAGAAGAGGGCTGTTAGTTCTTTTTCATGAATGGGTTCAAGAGGGCAAATATATATATATATATATATATATATATATATATATATATATATATATATAAAAGTATAAAGATCTTCTAAATTCAGAAAGAAAAAAACTTAAGGGAATAGAGAGGGAAAAGAGGATAAGGGAGAGATCTCTAAAGGAGAGGGTGAGGGAACAGGTTAAAGGGGGAGTGTATAGAGTGGGAATGGGAGAATAAGGGAGGGATCCTTCTGGGGGGGTAAATTAAGGAGCAGGAAGGCAAGGTAGTAGGAAGAAGCAAAGTAGAGAAGTCAGGAGGGATAAGAAATGAGATATAAAAAAACATAAAAACAAAGATCAGGAGTAGAATTTATTAGGGAAAACATGTCTATATATGTATGTACATATGTGTGTATGTTTGTATATGTGTATATCTATATTGAAATAAATCCATGATTAATTGTAGTCTTTGGGTAGGAGTATGAGTATCTATAAATATGGGTATGTATATAACTGTATCTATATATAAATATAACCATGCCTAATTGTAACTTTCTAGGGGAGGGTTATGATTATGAGTATATATGCATATGGGTTTAAATATATATATATATATAATCTATCTTTCTATATCTATATCTATAGATAGATAGATATTCATGCTTAATTGTAGCCTTCTAGGGGAGGGGAGAAGGGGAAAAGAATAAAGTAATAAGTGTACAACAGAGAACAAAAGAAACCCTACATGGAAGCAAAGGAAAAATGGACAACTCTCAAAACATCACACAAAACATATATATGTTTTCTTGGAATGAATATTAATTGCTACATATTTTGAATCCTCTCTTACATTCTACTGTGCACATGGCATTTTTTTCTTTTCTTATTTTACATTTAGGTTTTCATGTTAGTTTATGCTATTTATTTTTATTTTCACATTATATACTTAAATTTTAGTACTTAAATCTAAAATAAAAATTTAAAAATTTAAAAAATAAAAATATTAGAACTGAGTAAGTGGAAGCTAATGACTCTATGACCATCAAGAAACAGTAAAAATCAGAATGGGAAAATAGAAGACAATATCTTATGAGAAAAACAACTGACCAGAAAAAATGATCCAGGAGAGAAAATTTAAAATTATTGGACCACCTGAAAGTCACAGTAAAAGACAAGGAATATAGATATCATCTTTCAATAAATTATCAAATAAAACTGCCCTGATATTCCAGAACCAGAGGGTTAAATAGAAATGGAAAGAATCAACCAATCACCTCCTGAAAGCAATTCCAAAACGAAAACCGATCAAGAACATTATAGTCAAATTCAAGAGCTCCCAGGTCAGGGGAAATATACTGCAAGCAACCAAGAAGAAACAATTCAAGGATTGTGGCACCACAGTCAGGATAACAAAAGATGTAGTAGCTTCCACAATAAAGGATTGAAGGGTTTGGAATATGATATTCCAAAAGGCAAAGGAGGTAGGATTACAATCAAAAATCACCTACCCAGCAAAACTAAGTACAATCTGTAAGGGGAAAAATAGATAGTCAACAAAGTAGAGGTCTTTCAAGTACTCCTGATGAAAAGACAACAGTCAAATACAAAATCTGACTTTTAAATAGAAGACTCAAGAGAAGTATAAAAAGGTAAACGGGAAAGGAAAATCATAAGGGACTTAAGGTTAAACTATTTACATTCCTACTTGGGAAGATAATACTTATAACTCATAAGTAGTTTCTCATTTTTAGGGCAGTTAGAAGGTGTATATGTAGACAGAGAGAAGAGGTGAGAGTTGAATATGAAGGGATGATATCTTTAAAATAAAATTATGAGGTGAGGAAGAGGAATGCACTGGGAGAAACGAAAAGGGAGAGGTAGAATAGGGTAAATTATTTCTAATGAAAGAGACAAGAAAGTGCTATTACAGTGGAAAAGTAGGGAGGTGGTGGGAAATGCTTAAATCTTACTCTCACTGACATTGGCTCAAATTGACTGAATAATAGACATTCAATTGGGTATTGAAATCTATCTTACCTTATAGGAAAGTAGAAAGGGAAGCAGAAAAGAAAAGGGGGAGGTACTCATAGAAGAGAGGGTACGTTGGGGGAGGAGATGGTCAGAAGCAAACACTTTTGAGGAGAGACAGGGTGAAGTGAGAGTGAGAATAGAATAACCAGGGAGGGAAATACAGTTAGCATAACTGTGAAAACAATTTAGAATCAAGCTTCTCTGATAGACTCCATCTCAAAAATGTATAGAAGAATGAGTCAAATTCATAAAAATAAGTCACTCCCCAATTGAGAAATGATCAAAAAATATGAACAATTTGCAGATGAAGTAATCAAAGCCATATATAGAAATATGAAAAAATTCTCTAAATTGCTATTGATTTGGAGAAATGAAAATTAAAACAATATTCAGGTACTAAGTACCTCTCACCAATTACACTGGCTAGTAGAACAGAAAAGGAGAATGATAAATGGTGGAGGGATTGTGGGAAAATTGAGATACTAATGCACCACTGGTAAAGTTGTGAACTGATTCAACCATTATGCAAAGCATTTTGGAACTATGCCCAAATATTTATAACTGCTCTCTTCTGGTGGCAAGGAATTGGAAATTGAGGGGATACCCATCAACTGTGGAATGACTGAATAATTTGTGGTATATGATCATGATGAAATACTATTATGACATAAAAAGCAATGAACTAGATGCTCCCAAAAATATGTGGAGAGACTTACTTGAACTGATTCAAAGTGAAGTGAGTAAAACCAGGAGAACAGTGTACAGCAATATTGTAAGATGATTAACTACGAATGACTTAGCTATACTAAGCAATACAATGTTGCAAGACAACTCTGAAGGACTTATCATGAAAAATGCTATCCATCCCCAGAGAAAGAACTGATGAATTCTGAATACAAATCAAAGTATATATTTTTTACTTTATTTTTGGGTGAGTTTATGGTTTTTTTATAACATAACTAATACATTTTGCATGATTAGATATTATAATCTATATCAAATTGCTTGTCTTCTCAAAGAGGGGTTGGAGAGGGAGGGAGCAAATTTGGAACTCAGTTTTTAAAACGAATGATGAATTTTTTTTTTTTACTTGTAATGGGGAAATAAAATATTAAACGTTCCATTGATTACTATGATTTCTAGTATTTTTAATAGGAATGTATGTTTTATTTTGTCAAAAGCTGTTTCATTGTCTATTGATATAATCATGATTTTTGTGTTTTTGTTAATGACATAGTCAATAATGCTGATAGCTTTCCTAATATTGAATCAGTTCTGCATTTCTAGTATAAATTCACCTAGTGATAATATATGGCAGGAGTGGGGAAACTGCGGCCTTGAGGACATATGTAGCCAGGTTTTCAAGCACAATTCTTTGACTGAATCCACACTGCACAGAAAAAATCCCATTAATACAAGGATCTGCTCTGTAAAACTTGGATTCAGTCAATAGGCCACACCCAAGGATCTAGAAGGCCACGTGGCCTCAAGGCTGCAGGTTTACCACCCCTGAATGGGCTTTGTGATGTAACGCTTCAATCTTTTGCTAGTATTTTATTTAAAAAATTCTACACAGATATTCATTAGGGAAATTGGCCAACAATTCCCTTTCTCTATTTTCTCTCTTTTCTAGCTCTTCCTGCTTTAGGTATCAGTACCATGTTTGTGGTACTGTGGCACATCTATCTCCTCTTCTGCTAATCTGGATAGTTTATATTTTGTTAAAAATTCATTGATTTTACTTAGATTGTCAGTTTTCCTGGCATATAATTGGGAAAGATAACTCTTAATAACTGCTTCAATTTCTTCTTTATTGGTAATTTACTCTTTTCATTTTTGATCCCAGTCATTTGGTTTTCCAGTACTATTATTCAATATTAAATAAATATTTATTAATTAATTTAGTTAGATCAACTTGGTAACCTATCTTTTTAATATAATATATATTTTAAATACCATACTTGCTAACACTGTATGATTAAGAATCATTGAATCCCATGGTTTTAGAAATATCTCAAATGCAAATGATCTAAATGGCAATGAAAAGATAAATGTTGGTTTATAACTTTGCAAATTATGACAAATATGTGAGGCATGGAATAAAATACATTATCAGTAACCAATATGAATGAGAAAAAAGAAAATAGTCATTTAGTAAGATGTGGAGGTTATACTATGATTTTCATCTCAAAAAAAACCTAAAATAATTAGAAAAAAATTAGTTACATGCTAATAAAATGATAGATTGCAGAAGTTTATAATTAGGCTCCTTTTCATTGCTATCTCATTGAAAACATAGTACTGGAATTCAAATATCTGTGAAAATATAGAGGGGGTTACAGAGGATCTCAAAATGTGAATAATAGACTGGTTTAGACTTTTACATTTTATTTTTACATATATGTGAACATGAGTGATATGCAAGATGAGAGAAAGTATGATGTTTTATGAAGAATACTTGAGCAAATGAGAGTAGACGAATTCTACTCACAGTTTTCCCACTAATGGCTATAGGTATATGGGCAATAATGTAGTCTATTACTTATCAACAAAACAAGCGATTTGAATAAGATAATAAGACATTTTCAGGTGTAACATTGTAAATATTAAGTGAGATATTCAGTTTTATTAATAGAACATGAAAGTAGCATTATGAAAAGTTAAATGCCTTTCCTCCATCTTTTTCTTTGAAAGCAAAATGAAATTGTCTTTCTATCAAAAAGATCCTTTAAATGAGGAGGTTAGACCAGATACCTCTAAGAAAACTTTCAACTCTAATTCTGCGATAATTATGATTTTCTGTCATGTCTACATTAAATTAAATAATGTAGAGAAGAAAAGGGTAGAAAACAAATTATGGTGGCTGTTTTGCTTACATATTTCTGAATAGATAGGAAATATTTTTCCTGTCTCCAATATAAAATGCTTTTTAATCAGAATGTCTGATCATCGCTATGAAAGATTGAATTTGCTTCCATATTTATATGTATACAGTCTAAGTTGACATTGTAGAAGTGTAGGATTTGTGTTTCAGTTGCCACAATGAAATATTACAGGGTTTAAGATCAAGAAAGAAAACAACAACCCGGCTAAAGTTACATTTTCCTATTTTCCTTCCTTCCTTCCTTCCTTCCTTCCTTCCTTCCTTCCTTCCTTCCTTCCTTCCTTCCTTCCTCCCTTCCTTCCTTCCTTCCTTCCTTCCTTCCTTCCTTCCTTCCTTCCTTCCTTCCTTCCTTCCTTCCTTCCTTCCTTCCTTCCTTCCTTTATTTCTTTACTTTTTTCTTGTTTTCTGGAAATCACTGTCACACTTGTGTACACACCTTTTAACAGGGTGCATGATATCAGCGACTTTCAGTAAAATGAAAAATTATCAAACTTAAACATGAAATTTCATATTTGAAATGACTGAGTTTTATCAACAACACAAAAAAATGGTCTATTGTTCAATGAAGCTGAAGGACAAAAGTGCATTATGTGTATCTAAGGTACCACTTCTATTTGTGCCTATGCATATCTAAGAAAGCAAGGAAGGATTCACTTAAACTTAATGCTCTTAATCACTTTGGACCTGTCATCTTTAATTATATCTTTTCATTATTTTTATATAATTTTGGAAAATCTTGTGAACAGATGATTTGAGTAGTTTTATGTACTAGTGCTGCTACAACTATGACTACTAATAACAAAAACTAATATTTACATTGTGCACGTATAACATTAAAGTCTATACACATGTTCTTACAACTGTAAGGAATAAGCATAATTTTCCTACATTTTAGGTAAGGAAACTGAGTCCCAGGAAGGTCAAATGACTTATCTATGGTTACACAGTTAGCAAATGGAATTGTATGCACTAAACTAATAGAGAATCCATATGAATAAATTGTTACCAATGAAAGAATTGCAAACTAGCAATGATCATAAAACTTCTTCAAGTCAATCATCATAAGAAAAATGCAAATCAAAATAAGCATGAGATTTTACCTATGACCCAGGAAATTTTCAAAGAATATAAAAAGTAGGTGAAGGAGCTGTCAAAAAGCAAGTATACCAATATAATTTTGGAGGAGTTGCAAATTGGTTTAACTATTCTGGAAAGCAGCTTGGGATTAAAGTAGGAATTTAAAGTGACTGAAATATATGCACTCCTGGGCAAAGAGATCCTGCTGCCAAGCACACACTCCAAAGTAGTGAAAGATAACAAAAAGTAGTATATACACACAATGCTAATTGCAATATTTTTTTGGTAGCAAAGAAATAGATACAAAATGCAGACTCATCACCTAAGAAATGGTTATACAAATTGTCTCACATAAATGCAACGGAATATATAGTATGACACATTAGGAATGCTGTATATTAGGAATTCAGAGAAGGATTGGAAGATATATGAACTATTATTGAATGAAATAAGTACAATCCAGTAAAATAATGTAAACAGAACAGTAAAATATAATCATAATGCTGGAGCAGAAAAGCTCTTACCTCCTTTATAGACATGAAAACACCATGTAGAATACCGCTTATCCTATAAGCCTTGGTTGATGTTGCTTAGTCTTCCTACAATGCACTCATCCCCGACCCTTTCTCTCTTCTTTGCTAAAATGTTTGATTCAGTGAATAGGGGAGAGGGTGGATATATATTCACAAATTAAGTTAATGCAACAACAAAACAAACACATATGAAAATATGGAGTTCTTACTCATATTATTAATAAAATAGAGTAGACATTTTTCTCCATTCCCCATTGTGTTAAAAAGTCTTTAAAAATCCCATTTCATTATATTTTTTTCCATTATCGTTTTTGAGCGTTTACGAAAGGTATTGTGCTAAGTACTATAAGGAAAAATGTGAATAAAGTACAGCAAGTTCTATAGGATTTCACAGTTTATTATAAGAGATATAGCATTGCCAACAGCATTATGGCTGAACAAATTGTGGTATATGATTGTGATGGTACGCAAATGCTCTATTAAGAAATGGTGAGCAGGATGCTTTCAGAAAAACCTGGGAGGACTTACATGAACTCATGCAAAATGAATCAAGTAGAACCAGGAAAATCTTATACATAGTAACAGCAATACTGTACAATGAATAAGTATGAATGATTTAGCTATTCTCAGCAATACAATGATCCAAGATAATGCTGAAAAAACTTATGATGAAAAATGCTATCTATCTTCAGAGAAAGATCTGATGAAGTCTGAATGAAGATTAAAGTGTAATTTTTTTCACTTTCTATTTTTGCACTTGCTTTTTTGTGACATGGCTAATATGGAAATATGTTTGGATGATTTCACATGTATAATTGATAACACATTTCTTCCCATCCTTCACAGGGGAGGGAGAGAATTCAGAACTCAACATTTAAAAGAAAAGAATGTTAAAAATAAAAGGGGAAAAATAGAGACAAGACATAGAAACAAACAAAATGTAAGGAGTATTGTATGATGAAGCAAAGTCCACAGACTGTTAGTCAGAAAGCTCTTTCTTAAAGACTTTCTTTGTTCACTCTATACACATTTTACTGAGGAGTTAACCAATACAAGTAAGTCACTCTACATGGAAATGTGACATTTAAAGTCTAGAAGGGAGATAAGGCAATGCAGATTATAAATATAATATGAAGTGTATGTTTTCATAAGATAATACATACATAGTCCAATTTCAAGACTCAAAGAGGCTATACTGGCCCAGAGTCAGTCAAAAAACTACAAGGCACCAAGGAAATATGAAATTTAATTATTTTAGTCCTCCAGACAGGATATTGATTACACATAAAATGGTGCCTCAACAGAGCAGCAGGTTCATAGTGTGACTGAAACTGACAAAAGTGCTCAGGCAGTAGTTTCAATAAGCTGTAGGGGAAATTAAAAATAAAACAAACCAGTGTCTATCTGAAAATTTAATTAGCTAAATTCCTGCTTTTACTCTGAACAACAATTGCATCCCAGAGTGCACTCAGGATGTATGCACATGACTATAAGCCTACTCTCTTTGAATATATGAGTATATAAAGTGGTTTCAATTGCTAATCTATGAGAGATTTTCTATTTCTGGTTCTGTTACAAATGCCTGTAAATGCAGATCCCTAGAAATATAATTATCAAGCAAGAAATAATCTACATTAGACAATAAAATTCTACATTATTACACTATGATATAACTTAATTTCTCTATGACAGTGATCCTTTACCAAATACCTATTGTACTTTGTCATGTAATAGTGATCACAAAAAAAAAAAATGAGCTTGACTTCTTATTCAGAACAGATCAAACTAGGATGTTCATTTTCTTTATTTGGCCATGGTAACAATATTGAAAGATCAGGGGAATGCTACAGACATAGTATACCTAGATTTCAAGAAAACATCTGACAAAATCTCCCATGTGTTTCTTAAATAGCAGGTAAAGGAATGTGGGCTAGATATGAGGGAAGTTAAATTGATTTGAAACTAATTTACAGAAAATACTCAAAGTATGCCATCCTTGAAAGAGTTCTCTGGTGGAGTGCCTGGGTCATTTATCTTTGAAGGTGTACTATTTAATTTTTGTATCAATTCTTGGATGATGGCAAAAATGACATCTATAATAAATTCAAAAGACAATACAAATATGGGGAGGTTAGTTAAAATATTATATATCAATGTTAGGATCAAAAAATGATAAATGTTTGGGTCACATGACCAAGATATTTTCCCCATTCCTCAAAAGGTATTACAATCTCCCCAGATAGTTATAGCGTGTAAAAGGCAAAGTGATTGTAACTGCCCTCAGAGGACAAAGCAACAAGCTTAATAAAGGAACAAATGTAGGCATTCATAGCAGAACATGCTAATGTTTAAAGGGTTTACTCAATAGCCTCTTTTCCTCCAACCCCCAGGTCCTAGTACTGTGAAAATCTATACCTAAGAGTTGCCAATACAACCTACTGCTCCTCCTTCAACTCTCCATTCTTTAGTAATAAGCAATGGACCTCAATTCTAATATCTATTTACAATGGAAATAAAAATATAGGAAGTCAGGAGGAAGTTCTTTCTAAGACAGGAGCTCTCTCTCCAAAGCAGAAAATTCAGGGAGAGATCTAAAAAACAGAGGAAGGTGAATAGTGTACCAACTTGTACTGGAGTGGGAAATGGCTGCCTCAGGCCTAAAAGAAAAAAAAAAGAACTGTCATCTAGATCAGGTCATTCCATTCATTTCAGGAGACTTAGGCTGGTGAAAATCAAATTCATTAACATGACTGAGACATCCTTAAAATCTAGCTCTTAGGGATAGCCATCAAAAGAAAATTCAGAAAATAAGCAATAGCAGAATATAAGGGGGAGGGGAAATGATTGAAATTATCAAAGATTTTAAGAGGAAGAAAATTAAATTAAAACTTAAGAACACTGCCAGAAAAATCATCAAGAAAGACACTAAAATGGAAACAAAATGTGATTACCAAGATCTATCAATGCAAATATATCTAAATAAATATTGCAAGACAAAGGAAAATGAACCAACATCCAAAGATGCAGAGAATACTGCGTTCTTATGCAACATAGAAGCAGAGCAAGGCATTTTTTATTGGTTCAAGATATAAATAGCAATCTTGAAAGAACTCAAGGGGAGAAAATGTCAGAATTATTGGTGCTCATAGGAGAAAGAATTAATAGAACAGAAAAGTTTGAATCCACATGTTAGAGATAAGGGGAGATGTGTAGGTCTCTCCAAAGAGAAAAATAAAGACATATGTAAACAAAAGGGAAAGACTATATAGAAGAAAAACATTTTTAAAGAACAATATTAAAAGAGTATATGATAACAATGCAAGTAAATATTCACAAAGGTAAGATGTATACATACAAATTAAGGATCATAGACCTTAAAAAACAAGTCAAAAAGTCTAAATACCATGATTTAATAAATTATTGAAAAGAAAAAAAATTCACAAAGTTCTGAATACAGAAAATGAATCATCAGTTGAAAGAATTCACAAATCCTTTGTGACACAGAGGGGAACTCTTATGCAAACTCTAAGACTCTAGTGTTATATTTAACAGTTGGAATGGGGGAAAAAAACCCACAAGTGATCAAAAGGAAAACCTTCAAATATAAAGAAAAAGAATTTGAATAACACAATGCTATTCTCCATTCATTAGAAATTGAAAATAATAATGAAAAGAAATGCAAGGGAAGATGGCCTAGCAATACATAATATAAAGATCTTCCCCATCCATTAATAGGCCTCAGGTGGAGCCCATTAACGGAAGTTTGATTAGAGGAGGCTTTCATGTTTCATCTAGTTCTGAGAAAGGAAAGCTGAGGTCTGCCACTAAGTCTAGTTTTACTACCTATTTCCTCCTAAAATTCACTTAACTTTTAAAAAAAAAAAATTGATGCTTTGCTATTTGGTTCATATATGTCTAAAACTGATGTCACTTCATTGTCTATCATAACTTCTGGCAAGATACAGTTTCTTTTTTTATCTCTTTTAATTAGATCTACTGTTTCTTTGCTTTGCTTGAGATCATGACTGCTACCCCTGCTTTTTTTGTTGTTATTTTTACTTCAGTTAAAGCCATATAGATTCTGCTTTAGTTCCTTTCCTTACTCTGTGTATGTCAGCCTGCTTCAAATGCCTTTCCTTGTGGACAATATATTGAAGGATTCAAGTTTGATTCACTCGTCCATCCTCTTCCATTATGGGGGAATTAATCCTATTCACATTCATAGTCATGATTACTGTGTATTTTTCTCCATCCTATTTTCCCCTTTCCCTCTATTCTTCTCTTCTTTCAGTCTGTCCCTCCTCAAAGGTATTTTGCTTCTGATGACTGCTGCACTGAATCTACCTTTTATTCTATCACTTCCCCCTTTTTCTCTTATTCCTTTCCTTTCCTACTTCCCCATAAGTTATAATAGATTTCTATACTCAACTAAGTGTGTATGATATTCCCTCTTTGAGACAATTTTGATGAGATTAAGGTCTGTGTTGCCCATATTACCCTCCCTTCTAATAGTTCTTTTATACCACTTTTATATAATTTATGCCATTCTACTTCTCCCTTCCCCATTCTCCTAGTGCATCTCTCTCACTGCTTAATTTTGTTATTTTTCTTTGTTATATCATTCCATCATAATCAAGTCACAGCCATACTTTCTCTCTAAATATATGCCTAATAAATAGCCTAATAGTGATAAAGTTCTTTAAAGTTTTGAGTATCATCTTTCCATGTGGGAATGTCAATGGTTTAACTTAATTGCAATTCTTGTTTTGTCTTTCCTGCTTTCCTTTTTGTGCTTCTCTTGAGTATTGTATTTGAAAATCTTACATTTTCTTCTACCTCTCATATGATTTTTAAGCTCCACTTTGAGTTCTTGCATGAGATCTTTCTGGACTTTCAACCACTTCTAGTTTTCTTTTGGGGTTCTGCCCATTTCTGTTATGAAAGTATCCTCTTCTGAGTTTATGTCTTAGTCTTCCCTGTCATTATAACTTTCATGGTCAGATATTTTTTTGTTTTTATCTCATCTTTTTCCTTTCCTTTAAATTTGAGCTCTGCTCCTAGGATGGAAGGGGCATTGCCTCAGGCTTCTTGTGCCCGGGGTTGCAGGCCCTGGTTGTTTACCTGGTATTGCTCTGATGTTGCCCTGAGGCTCACAGGGGACCCTCATGTCTGGTGCTGTGCTGAGGGGGAATGGTGGGGGTGGGGGGTGACTGGTGCTACTAGAAGCCATAGGGAGCTGGCAGCTTACCTGGTGCTGAGGTGGGATCCTAGTGGTTGTACCTGGCATAGGCTGAGGCTGATGGGGTGTTTTTGCATTTCTTCAGGGTTATACTGAAGCATGTGGAGATCTGGTTACTTGTGACTGCCTGTTTTCCCAGGGCTATGCTGAAGCACTGTGGCAGGGGCCCACTACTGGTGGCTGCCTGTTTGCTTAGGCACCAGTAAGATTGGCTTTTATTTGTTTGCTCAGAACTACACTGAAGCACATGAAGTGGCCACTGGAGATTGCCTCTTTACCTGGGGCTATGCTGAAGCACATTCTGGAGTTTTTCTCTTTGCCTAGGGCTATGATGAAGAATGTAGTGGTTCTCCCAGCTGGAGTCTGCTGGTTCCCCAGCTATACTGGGGCATGTGGGGGTCCTGGTGTTGGCATTTGCCTGCTCCACACACAGCACTAGGGCTCAGGATTTACCACTGGTTGCTGAGGAAGGGCTTGCTTCTAGCTTGCTGGGATACTTCCTTTCCTGGAATGCACGCCCCTTTTGCCTGAGTGAGACAGATTTTTCCTGGCAATCTTCCAAGATTGCTTTCCACCATCTTTTTGCTGGTTCTACTATTTTAGGATTTGTTTGGTGGTGTTATTTTATGATTTTTTGGAGGTGAGTGTGGGAGAGTTATGGTTTTCATAGATGACTGTTTCAGATTTTTCATGCTACTGTTTTCAGAGTCAATTTTGGGTACCTATAAATTTCCAACCTTCCAAAGTCATACGATCAAAGGAGAGGTGTGGTCACCACTCTCCTTGACTGTGCTCCGTGTATTTTTGCCACTCCAGAATTCATTTTAAGATGGCATTTCAGTTGTTGGAAGGGGAATTTGAGAGCGCTCTAGTGAGTTCCTGTCTTACTCTACCATCGTGGCTCTCCAAATTAAGTTTTAATTAATTCAAGATGCTGGTGAGCTTGAAAGAAGACAGGGCTTTCACAAACTGACTTGAAACAAGAGATCATCTTGATTAGCTGCTGCTGCCTTTTGCTTTCTTTTATTTTTAAAATTCAACATAGCATTTTGAAAAGAAATCTTACTGTACCGAGCTAAGAGAGTAAGAGAGTAAACACCTCACTTTTAGTTAAATGATACATTAATTCATTAATAATGCTTGTAAATTTTACACTTCTTTTTACTTGTATATCTTACCCACATGAATGTTCTTTCTAACTTGTTCTTATTTTATGAACATTCAAGAGACATTTAATCACAGTTCTTTGGAACTTTTAAGTTGTCATTGTGTCTTCATATAGCACAATGGATATTGATAATATAATAAAAGAATATATCTTTATATTATTTTGTCCAATGGCCTTCATCATGAGGGCAATAATATAAACTGCCTTTTAAAAATATTAACCATCTTTTATTTTAAACATAAATACAAATATGAGAAAAATATTTCCAGGTACACAGCAGAATATGAGAGTATTCAACATAAAACAATAAATTTCCATTTCAAGAAGGCTTAGCTTTTCTTTGCTTCCTTGGAGGTTTTGTTTTGTTCTCTGCTGTGTACATTTTACTTTATCTCTCCCCCCAACCTCTCATCTCAGCCTAAAGAAGGCTACAATTAAGTGTGGAGGTATCTATCTATCTATCTATCTATCTATCTATCTATCTATCTAATCTATATGTTGATATAGACAGATATACATAGATATCTATAAACATATACATATACAATCATACACATATAGATATAAGATCATGCTCAGCTTTTTTCCATTTATCATCTGTTTCTCTGAAGGTGGATAGTATCTTCCTTCATAAGTCCAAGTCTCTCCATGTTTTTCTAAATTAACCAGCACATCATTTCCTATACAACAGAAAATATTCCAACCCAATCACATCCTGAGAGATTGTCTGTGAAGGTACTTTTTCCCAAATTTTCTGCTTTCCTTCTATTTCTTGGCTGCATAGGTTTTATTTATACAAGAAAATTTTAATTTAAAGTGATCAAATGACCCATTTTATACCTCAATGATGCTCTCATCATTTTAACATAGTTTACATCTTGAAACTAATGAATCTGCCTCCTTTACATCTTTTTTTTCTGTTTTTGTTTAAGTTTCTGACCTTTTATTCTTCCAAAAGAACTTTGTTATTATTTTTTCTAAGACTTTAGCAATTTAATTACGATGGCATTAAATAGATCAGTTGGATTAAATTGTCATTTTTTATTATATTGGCATTACCTACCCATGAACAATAAATTATTATTTCAATTATTTAGATCTGAATTTATTTGATAAAAAGTGTTTTATGTTTATGTTCATGTAGTTCCTGTGTCTGTTTTGGCAGGTACAATCTCAGGTATTTTATACCATCTAGTTATTTCAAATAGTCTAAAACAATAATGAATGATATTATTGACACATAGTGTAGTCTCCCTATTTTTCTCTTTTAAGTAAATCTATTTTAGCTTTAACTTTTTCTGATATCATGATTATTATCCCTGCTTTTTTTCCATATTAATTATACTTCTATCCCTTATTTTATCTTTCTGTATTTCTCTCATTTTTATTGTTTCTTGAAAGCAACATATTATTGAATTCAAAGTTTTATTTGGCTATCCACTCCCATTTTATGGGTAAATTCATGTTATTCACATTCTAAACAGTAATTACTTGTGTAATTACTCATTCCTCTTTTTCCTCACTATCTTTCTAACCCTATTTATTCTAACCCTCCTCACTCCTCTACTTTACTAATACCTGTTACCTTGCCTTCTATTTCTCAACCTACCTACTTTTCTAAAAGCTTCTCCCCTCACCTTATCTCTTTGCCATCTTATTTCTTTCTGTATTTAGAAGACTTATTGTACCCTTCTAGATACAAGTTGTTCCCCTCTTAATCCATTCCCAATAAGAATAGGATTCCAGCACAACCCGCCCTCTGCCTCTATTAGCTTCTTCTGTATCAATATTTCCTTTTATGCCTCATTTGTATGAGATAGTTATTCCTTTTTATCTTTCCCAATATAGCTTTTGTTTTAGAATCACCCATCATACCCATCTCAGTCCAATCCCTTCTTTCAAACTACCCCAAAAATGATGACAGCCATAAAAGTCCTGATATTTTCACATATAAGAAGTAAACAATTTGGGTGGAGCCAAGATGGCGGAGTAGAAAGACTCACGTATGCTAGCTCCGAATCCACAGCCCATATATTTCCTACAAGAAGAACTCCCCACAAGTTCTGGATCACTGCAAGGTGCGCAGAAACACAGCAGAAAAGATTTCCTATCCAGAGAGCCCTGGAGAGCCGTCCCCAGGGTCTGTCGCGCCCCGGAAAGCGGAGCCCACCCCTGCCCTGCCCTGGCCGGCTGGCCCCAGAGGAGCAGATCCGAGCAGGCTTCAGGGAAGGAATCTCCGGTGGCCGGGAAGGTCCCTCCACCCACAGACCCTACAGGTCAGTGAAAGAGACATCTGGGCTGGCCGAGAGGGGAGCGGGGTGTCTCCATGACTCGGGCCCCCTCGGGAGGAAGCTGCGGAGGGAGTGGCAGAGGCAGCAGCAGTGGCCCCCAGGACTCCTCAAGCAGGCAGGATCTTCATTACTGAAGGTCTCTGCATAAACCACCTGAGGGAACTGAGCCTGGGAGGCAGCCCTGCCCCCATGCAAGCACCAGAACTTAAGCTCACATTGAATAGCAGCTACTCCCCTTGCAGATAGCCCTGAGACTGGGAAGTAACATTTGAATCTCAGACCCCAAGCACTAGCTGGGCGGATCTAGGTGGGGGTGGACAGGAATCTCAGAAGTCAAGTAACTGGCTGGGAAAATGCCCAGAAAAAGGAAGGAAAATAAGACCATAGAGAGCTATTTTGATGGGGTGCAGATGTTCCTGCCTTTCAATTCTGATGACGAGGAAATATTCTTACCATCAGGGAAAGACGTGGAGGGCGGGGCCTCTGTATCCCAGACATCCCAGGTGGATGTCCGGTGGACTCAGGCCATGGAAGAGCTCAAAAAGGATTTTTAAAAGCAAGTTAGACAGGTGGAGGAAAAACTGGGAAGAGAAATGAGAGAGATGCAAGAAAAGCATGAAAAACAGGTCAATACCTTGGTAAAGGAGACCCAAAAAAATGCTGAAGAAATAACACCTTGAAAAATAGGCTCACTCAATTGGCAAAAGAGGTTCAAAAAGCCAATGAGGAGAAGAATGCTTTCAAAAGCAGAATTAGCCAAAGGGAAAAAGAGGTTCAAAAGCTCACTGAAGAAAATAGTTCTCTCAAGATTAGAATGGAACAGATGGAGTCTAATGACTTTCTGAGAAACCAAGAAATCACCAAACAAAACCAAAAGAATGAAAAAATGGAAGAGAATGTGAAATATCTCATGGGCAAAACAACTGACATGGAAAATAGATCCAGGAGAGACAATTTAAAAATTATGGGACTACCTGAAATCCATGATCAAAAAAAGAGCCTAGACATCATCTTTCATGAAATTATCAAGGAAAACTGCCCTGATATTCTACAACCAGAGGGCAAAATAAGTATTGAAAGAATCCATCGATCACCGCCTGAAAGAGATCCAAAAAGAGAAACTCCTAGGAACATTGTGGCCAAATTCCAGAATTCCCAGGTCAAGGAGAAAATCTTGCAAGCAGCTAGAAAGAAACAATTCCAGTATTGTGGAAATACAATCAGGATAACTCAAGATCTAGCAGCTTCTACATTAAGGGATCAAAGGGCGTGGAATAGGATATTCCAGAAGTCAAAGGAACTAGGACTCAAACCAAGAATCACCTACCCAGCAAAACTGAGTATAATACTTCAGGGGAAAATATGGTCTTTCAATGAAACAGAGGACTTTCAAGCATTCTTGATGAAAAGACCAGAGCTGAAAAGAAAATTTGACTTTCAAACACAAGAATGAGAAGAAGCATGAAAAAGTAAACAGCAAGGAGAAGTCATAAGGGACTTACCAAAAGTGAACTGTTTACATTCCTACATGGAAAGACAATATTTGTAACTCTTAAAATTTTTCAGTATCTGGGTAGTTGGTGGGATTATACACACACACATGCACACACATGTATATGCATGCACATACCCACACATACACACATGCACACACACACAGAGACAGAGAGCACAGAGTGTATTGAATAGGATGGGACCATATCTTAAAAGAAATTAAGGTAAATCATGAGAGAGAAATATAGTGGGAGGAGAAAGGGTGAAATGGAATGGGGTAAATCATATCTCATTCAAGAGGCAAGCAGGAGACTTTTTAATGGAGGGAAAAAGAGGATAGCTGAGAAAAAAACAAGAAGTTTACCCTCATCACATTCAATTAAAGGAAGGAATAAAATGCACGCTCATTTTGGTATGAAAACCTATCTTACAATACAGGAAAGTGGGGGAGGAGATAAGCAAGGGGGGCAGGAATGATGGTAGGGAGGGCAATGGGAGGAGGGAGCAATTTGAAGTCAACACTTGGGGAGGGACAGGATCAAAAGACAGAATAAAAACAATGGGGGGCAGGATAGAATGGAGGGAAATAACAGTTAGTCTTACTCAACACAACTATTATCGAAGTCATTTGCAAAATTACACAGATAGGGCCTATATTGAATTGCCTGCCTTCCCAAAGGGAATGGGTGGGGAGGGAGGGATGGAGAAAATTCGGAACTCAAAGTTTTAGGAACAACTGTTTAGTATTTTTGTTGCTACTAGGAAATAAGAAATACAGGTAATGGGGAATAGAAAGTCATATGGCCCTCCAAACTAGTATCTGCCATCCGTATGTTCAGAGCATCCAAATTCCTTAATAGATATAACCACAGTGTTAACTTTTATCAGTCATCTTCTTAGCAATATTAAATAATACAGAAAACAAGGAGAAGTCATTCCACAGATTTGTCCATTTCCTTGATGTATTGCAGGGAAATAAAGATAAAAATGTGATAGTTCATGCCTCAAGGAATATCTATTTTACTTTGCTTCTTCTATGCTCTATAAAGGTGTTTGCCAGTGTCATGTAGGAAAGAGCTATTCAAAGTGCTATGCAAAAGAGCTTGTCAAATTTAAGTGGAAGAGTAATTCCCTAGAGATGAAGGAGATTTTCAAGAACTTCTTGCTTGTAGGTGATATTACCGAGAATAAGCTAAACACCAGAGTACTTTGGATGTAATCAGTGAGGTGCACAACCATTCAAAGGAGATAAAATTAATGACCTACAAAAGAAAGTAGAAGGAAATAAAAAATGTATAAAAATGAAAATTGCAGGCAACACAAAAGATGATGGAAAAACACATGGTCATTATAATTAAGTTGTAATATATTGCCAACAAGGAGGTGTTAAGACCCAGAGCTAGACTCCTTAGGTATTTCACCTAGTGACTGGATCTACTATATGTTTTAGATCAAAAAACTAGTTTGACATTGGGTGATATATACTACTCTCCTTCACTCCCTTGCAAGAGGAGTTGGGAATAGTAAAAACTAAGCAACTCAAGTGTGTCTTTATTGGTTTCAGACCACTCATATAAGTCTTACAGGGGTAGACTGGTTTGAGGAGAAACGTCAGATGCAGACCAACATAGTAGGGTATCTAATAATTTTTATTCCTTTAACTAATTTGGTTTTTTCTTTGTTTTTATTTAGTAGAGCCTTGTATACAATGTTTAAGATTACTTCTCTGCTCTCATAGGTAACCAATTACAGTAATAAAGGATCAGTGAATAAAATTCTGTGAAAGATGCTACATTTCTTAAAGAGGCAGTTTCTGATAGTGGAACTCCCTCACCCTTACACGCCACTCCCTGAGTTCATTCTAGTTGGCTAAGGTCACACCAAATATGTCTTTGACTCATAAAACTTTCAGTCATCCAGTAAAAATTTGATGTGCAAAATAAATGCTTTTCTACTCTCTGAATACTATATAGACTTGTATTGATGATACATTTTTGCTTATTGTTAATATGATTTTTCTTCTTAATGGGAAGATCTTTCCCATCCATTAATAGGCCCATGTGACCTGCTTAAGTCACATGGAAGCGTGAGTCACATGAGTCTAAGTCACATGGAACAGGAAGAGTCCTAGCAGAGTGAGAAGAAATTGGTCAGAGAAAAATCAGATCTGGGAAAGACAGCTGGCTAGACTGAGTGAGAGAGCTTGTTTGTGATTTGTTTAAGGGAGCTGATTTGTGGGAAGCCTAGCAGAGGGAAAACTTGGAGATGATGTTGCCTTCTGCACTGTCATTGTGTATAGATTTCTTTGTTGCTATTAGTTTTCTGGTGTTGGGATTTGACTTTCTGGTGTGTCAGTAAATATTTTGCCTCTGTCTTCCATGTGGAGTTTGTGGTATTTCATGATTCAGAATTATACCAGGATGTTCATGGCTGGTGTAGGCGCTATGAAAATAGCATTGGCACTACAAGATTTTAGTATCTTTAGGTGCTATTCACATAGAATAATTTCAAGAGATTCATCACTGTACTTTTTTGGCCCTTAGCACTCCAGTTTGTTCTTAATGAAATGTGGTGTACAGAATTGAAAACAATACTCTATATGTGGTCTAATAAGTGCAAAGTGGAGTGGAACTTTTCTTTGATTAATACATTATACTTAGGATCATAGACTAATATTAGAAGGGATCTGAGAAGCCATATAGTCCAATCCTGTATTTTTATAAATGAGGGAAAATGCCCGGAGATGTTACTGACTTGACTGTTGTCATCGAAACAGGGACAGAATTTGAAAACAAATCCTCTAATTTCAAATCCAGTATTCTTTCCTTGGTACCACACAGCCTTATTCTGCCCAAGACTTCATTGTGTATATCTGTCGGTTTGTGTATATGTGCATATGAAGGGGAGTATACTCACATCATATCACTGAATCATGTTGACTTTGCAATCAACTAAAGCCTCCAAGTGTTGTGGATTCTAATGTCTTCCTTCTTCAACCTTTCTTCCACACAGCTTCCAAATTCATTGTCCTCGAGCACAAGTCCGACAATGTCATTCTTCTGCTAAAGAAAATCTCTTGACTTGAGCATAAAATATGTCACTTAGCTTGGCATTTAAATCTCCTCAAAATCTTACTTCAAACTACTCTTTGAGTTTATTTCATATTATTCCCCTTCATGCATTCTATTTTCCCAGCTTCCTTTCTATTCCACGGACTTGGGATATATAAGCCTTGAAAAAACCATTCCCACCCCTAGAATGCATTCCTTCCTCTTTGATGCTTCTTAGAATTTCTAGGTTCCTACAAGATCTGGGTCACATATGGCCCCCTCATATGGGAAGTCATTCTTGATTCACCTAGGTAACAGATCTCTCTGGTTCCTCAGATTATCCTATACCACAATTATACGTACACACAGATATACATATATATGTGATATATATATACTTACATATATGCATATATATCTGTGTAAATATATATGTATATATACGCATATATATGTGTATATATATATACATATATTATGTATATATATATATATATATCCATTATATTCTCTCAATAAGATGCAAGAAGTTGGAGGACAGGGACTACTGTGTTTTGTCTTTGAATCACTAGTGTCTAGAATCAGTAGGCATTAAGCCTACTACTACTATTTCTAATGAAATAACATAGCATTAAGTCTTATTTTCCTTTTCTTTTATTTGGCCTGTTGATTTTTAAACTTATAACTAGTACTCTATATTCATACATTTATGCAATATCATTCCATTCCTTCTGATTCCTCATTTCAGCCAAATTAGACTTTTTGAATATTACTTACTAAACGCATTGTGTCTTTCCACCATTCATACTTTGGCCAAGTTATTGAAAATTGTTTTGAATAGACTAGGGATGAGAACTGGGTTAAATAACAAGAATTTAACTAAAGATTCCCCATGCTGACATAGATTTAACAATCAACTCTTTGACTAAAATTTTTAATCATTTATGATCATACCTTTCAGTCCTACCATCTGATTACCTTTTTTCCTATCTTGTTCATGAGGATATGATAAGTTATTTTGTTAGGTGACTAGTGGAATTTCATATTCTCCTTGTCCTTGAAATTATTCTGGTTGACCATTCTAGGAAGTATAACAAAAGTGAAATTAACTTAATTGTAGAGGATTTGTTCCTAGTTTTATTTTGTAGAAGCCTAAAGTGGTTAGAAAATATCAATAAACCTACAAGTTTTCTTATGCCTAAAAAGTTTTCTTAAAATTAACACAATTATCAATATGACTGATACCAGTATCCCCATTTGTAATAAAGATGGTTATCTGTGTTTCAGATTAATGCTTTAGGGACCAGAATGATCTTTACAGAGGAGAGGTAATGTTTCAGATATGATGAATTAATCAGGTAAAGACACAAAAGGGTGTGAAACACTTCTGACTTTGTCAATAATGCAGTGAGGAATTCTGCTTATTTGAAACTGAGGTGTTAAAGCTGATACTATTTTTTGTACCTAGTTCTTCCAAGACATCATTCACTTTCTTCAAATTGCTTTATATAGTATTATCTCAAAACCAATCCCTAAGATCTTTGAGGACCTGAGAATCCCTATTTTCTTTCTTTAAAAAATTTGTAAAAAGTTGAAAGTAAGTACTATTAACTAGGTAATGATATATCTCACAAGGGCAGAAAACAATATTCTTAAGAAGTTCTGCTGTTCAATTATAGATGATCATAGATTGCATTTCTATTGAATTTTTTGTATCTAAAGTGGAAGATTTATTACTTACTGACCTAATTTTGTCTGGCTCTAGGCCAGATTTCATTTGCATGGTTGCTCTATACTCTAGTCGACTTCAATATCTATTTATAAGAGATCATTTATCATACTTCCCTCTCCCCCACACCCTCTTGAAGAAATACTCAGAATATGTCTATACTACATTCCAAGAATGAAAACTGTTTGAAAGAGATGCTCTTTTCATACTTACAAACATATGAAATTATATCAGGCCACCCTGTGTGGCATCTTTTCACCCACATAAATCAAGGCTGGCCAGATGATCTTAATGAGCTCTGTTATTTTCAAAGTTTTTCACCTCAGTCCTTAGCATTTGCTTAGGTGACATCTGTAAGATTTCTAGATAGAAGTAAATGATACAATTACTCCAATATAATTGTTCAGGAAACTTAACATCACTCCCTTTTCCCACATGGAATAAAATATAGAAGTTCTAATTGAATGATAACTGACTGAATGAGCCAATAGATCATTACTGAATTCAAATGCACCCAAAGGTGATTCCTATGACTCTTCCACTACTCCAAGATTTCTAAGAATGTAATTTAATGTGTCATTTTATAGCCTCAGGCACACATCATGTCATTTGATTTTACAGGCTCTACCTTGATATGTATTTTTAAAGTCACATATGATGACTGGCAAAAAAATCTTTTAATTGCCATGTAAGATAGTATATATATATATATATATATATATATATATATATATATGAATGTATACACATATTGTTGGATTAGAGAAAAGAAAATTAGACAAATAACATTTTCATTTTTGTTGTCATTGCCCCACCAAATGTATCTTATTATAACATAAAACTATTACAATTTAAATAATTTTCAAATTGATAAGAGCCAAATAAAAACCATGAGTGATAATAAATATATTTCCCCCAACCTAAGTCATAAGAATTCCAGTTATAAACTAAAATTTAACTATCTTGAATATTTAGCACTTCATTTTGGGTTTCCATACTCAGTTCCTCAGGGAAAGAAGTAAGAAATATGTACAATTATAAAAATGTGTTATGAAAAATGAATTAGTATTTTAACCTAAAATTGATTCTACAAAGTTTTACTTTTGTGTTTGTAGTCTTACCTACTGGAATAGTGTTTGAAAAATAGTAGAAATGTAATAAATGTTTTTTTCATTGGATTAGCATACCTATTTTTTTGTCATGGAATGTTAACATGGTGTAATGAATAGACACCAAACTTAGCAGTCAAGAAGAATTGGATTCACGTTCCACATCTGACATATCAAAAACTTTTTTAGCAAGCATTTAATATACGTCAGATACACTTTCAGATAACAGAATTCTCAGGAAAATAAGAAAGGTGTCCCATTGCAGAAATTATGAGAATTGTGTACTCAAATATAATATTGAAGGAAGACATTCAAATCAACAAGATTTATTAAACATCTGCTTACTCTCTGCCAGATGCTGTGCTAGGCACTAGGAACAAAAAGGAAAAATGATTGTACTGAAACTCAAAATAAATGACACTACATTCTGCTATCTACTTTGGTTTTATGTGTGAGTTCATCCCATTCATTCAGTTATGATTACTGTGTATTTTCCTCCATTCTACTTTCTTTCTTCCCCTCTCTCTCTTCCTTCTCCTTCTCTTACTTGTCTCTCCTCAAAAAGCCTGCTTTGTATCTCACCTTCTTCTCCCTTAATTCACTCACATTTCTATAAGTCCCCCACCCTTAATTTCCTTTTTCTTCTATTTCTCTGTAGCTAAGATATACTTGAATACCCAGTTGAGTGTGCAAGTTATTCTTTCTTTGGGCCAATTCCAATAAGACTAAGATTCAAGCATTGCCCCACCCCCATTTTCCCCTCCACTGTAAAAGCTTTCTTTCTCACCTTAAGTAAAATGACGTTCTCTATTCTTGTTGTCCCCTCCTCTTCTCCCAATGCATTCCTCTTCCTCATTCCTTAATTTTATTTTTTTAATTATTCCATTGTCATTAATGCACACCCATACCCTCTAACTGTCTTAATAATGATAAAGTTCTTAGGAGTTACAAGTAACATTTTCCTATATAGGAATGTAAGCAGTTTAACCTTATTGAAACTCTTAAGATTTCTCTTTCATATTGACCTTTTCATGCTTCACTTGAGCCTTGTATTAAAGGTAAAATTTTCTATTCCACTCTGTTCTTTTCATCAGGAATGTTTAAAAGTCCTCCATTTCATTAAACATCCATTTCCCCCAGAAGAATTATACTCAGTTCTGCTAGATAAGTTATTCTTGTAATCTCAGCTCCTTTGCCTTCCAGAATATATTGTAAGCCTTCTGATGCTTTATTGGAGAAGCTAGTAAATTTTGTGTTGTCCTGACTGTGGCTTTATGATATTTTCATTGTTTCTTTCTGGCTAATTTTAGTATTTCCTCCTTGACCAGGGAATTCTAGAATTTGACTATAACATTCCTGAGAGTTTACCCAGGAATTTTGGAATTTCTTTCAGCAAGTAATTGGTAGATTCTTACATAGAAGTTTCATTCTGTCATGGAAATTTTCCTTGATAATTTCTTGAAATGTGATTTCAAGATTATTTTCTTGATCATGGCTTTCAGGTAGTCCAATAATTCTTACATCACTTTTCCTTGATTTTCCTGGTCACTTGTTTTTCTGATGTAATATTTCATATTTTCTTATATTATTACAAAAACGTATTTTGAATTTATTTTACTGTTTCTTGATATCTTCTGGAGTCATTAGCCTCTACTTGCCTGATTCTAATTTTTAAGAAATTATTATTTTTAGTGAGCTTTTGTAACTCTTTTCCATTTTCTCAATTCTATTTTTTTTTACAAAGTTCTTTTCTTCAGTGAATTTTTGAACCTCTTTTGTCATTTGGGCAATTCTTTTTAAGGTGTTTTCTCTTCAGTATATATATTGTCCCTTTTTTACCAAACTGTTGAGTTTCATAATTTGCTTATATCATTCTCACTTGCATTCCCAGTTTTTCCTCTGCTTCTATTATGATTTTTAAAATCCTTTTTGAGATCTTCCAGAAATTTGTGTTGAACTTGTGTCCAATTTACATTTTTTTCTATTTCTTTGAGGCTTTGTTTGTAGCTATTTTGATATGATTGTCTTCTTCTAAGTTCCATCTTGACCTTTCTTGTTACCCTAGTAAGTTTTTATGGTCAGGTTACAGGTTGTTGGTCGTGGCTGGTAGGGGCTGATGGTTGCTTTACCTACTGTTTTTTTGACTTTTAATTTTATATTAAAGTTGGGCTCTGTTCCTGGGATGGAGAGTAAACTGTGTTAAACACCAGGGTTTTTTGTGCTGCTGTTTTAAGAGTTAGTTATGGGGGTCTGTGAGTTTTTAGTGTTCCAAGGTGGTATGATTAAATAAGAAGTGTGGTCCTTGCTCTTCTGGCCTGTGCTCCGATCTTTATTGAGGAAAGGTCTTTTCCCTTGTAGCCAGAAGTAGCAGTGATCCTCTTGGATGTAGAACTGTAAGCAGGTGTCTTGATCCCTTGTGATTACCACAAGCATCCTTGTCTACACTGGAACTATGCCCAGGACCCCTGCTCCCATGAAACAAAATGTGCTTTCACTTTTCTTGGTCCTGAATCTGACCAATCACCTGCTGCCCCAAGTGTTAATGCTTCTCTTTGCACTGGATCCACAATTCAGAGCTGCATATACAATGATGCAACATGGTCCTGCACTTAGTACCAGCAAAGAAACCTTTGTAATCTCTTTCTCATCTATTGTCTGATCCCCTTATTGTCTTTGGGTTCAGTTCACCCAAAGCAGCTGCTTTCGCTGCTGCTGCTGCAGCCACCTCAAAGGCTATTGCAAGCTTGGGGACTGATCATCACCACATTGTGTTAGACCTTTCTCACTGAAATCCTAAGTTTCCTTCAGCTGGAAAGTTGTTTCATTCTGACCTTTTATTGTCTCTGTCAACCTAGAATTCAATTTAAATTTGTTTGGAGGGGAATTTGGGAGAGTTCAGCTGAGTTCCTACCTCTGCTCTGCCATTGTGGCACCAATCTTTCTGTAGAACTAGAATTGTAGAGACTGAATGTTGTTTGCATATGTAGGGCAAGTCAGAATTAAAAATCAAGGATAACTAAAAGATTTGGGAGTACATAGCGATACATACATTTTAAGCATGAATACTGAAAATTTGCATTACTTGGTGAGTCTGTTTGCTAATAATTAAAATGAATATAACTATAGGA
The DNA here is from genome assembly GCA_023548195.1 of Bettongia penicillata ogilbyi. NCBI lineage: Eukaryota > Metazoa > Chordata > Mammalia > Diprotodontia > Potoroidae > Bettongia > Bettongia penicillata. Next base: position 394,300 of record JAJHZJ010000320.1, read on the forward strand.
TATGTTAAAAGGAAGAATGGCATGACAACACAAGGGAGACAAATTACAGTTATAACATTATACAATAATATGGTATATATCACATAATATTTATAAATGTTACAGATGGAAGTCTATTCTTCTGAATGTGAGATAATAGGTCAAACTTTTATGAGCAAATGCACATTTTTTACTAAGCCAAGTCATCTTTTCTTCAACTTAATTTTAAATAGTATACTCCTGAATCATATAATTATAAAATAGCATGCTCCTGAATCAGAAAAGGCATGCGTAAACTTACTCTTCACTTATTCTTGTTTTAAAGATCGAGCAAAACGGGCTAGTAGTTTCATTGATTCTAATGTGAAAGAGTAAGCTTCATCTATTATTATTCAGAGATTTAAATTTCATATCCAAACACACATATTAACATACACACATATGAACATGAAAGAATTAAGGCTATTTTGAATAGTCTAGAGAAAAGTGTCATATATCCTAAAACTACTTTTCAGAAATATTACTTATGGTAATGTGTAATTGTCTCAAGCAGATTTCATGATTAAATCCCCTAAAAGAACCACTTAAAAAAACAAAGTGTAAAATTTTATAATGATACAAGCATGCTGCTGCCTACTTATATTCTCCACAAGTCATAATTTGTTCTTTAGTTCAACTACAATTATGATTCTTTGGATATGGCAGCATTCTATACTTCACAGCAATAGATAGCATTGCTGGGAGAAAACTGGCAGTAAAAATATGTTTGTGTGTCTTCCAGGAGCAGCCTGAGATCATTTTAAAGCACTGAAGTTTGTTATATACAATCCATCATATTCCCTCCTATTCAGTTCTTAGAGCAGCTCATTGTCTATATGAAGTACCTTTCCATGGTATACATCCTGACACATTGATTGAATAACACAATGGGTAAATTATTTATGGAGAATTTATGGGAGGATATGGAAAATTTTGTGAAGAATGAGAAAGCAGAAATGTACTGCAATCTACATATATCAAATGATGAAGAAAAAATATTAACACTAATAACGTACTTTGTGATTTAGGTGCTTTCTGAAAGAAAGCCTACATTGGTATAATCCCTCATTCCTCTTGATCTCAGGATTGAGATCCTAGGTTATTTACCATTTTTACCTGTATTATAGTTGAATAGTAGGATGAGCTTTGGGAAAACTGAAGTTCAGTGTTGCTAAAGAATGCAAATAGTACTCATAACCAATTCAATTTTTTGATCTTCTTACTGAGAAAAAGGTCTCTGAAAAACATTTTTTTGCTAGCTTATCAATATTACTTTCCTGAATGTAATCATTCTTTATTGAAGAATATTTTAACAGAAAAAAGATTCAATTGAATATTTATTCAATTCCTGTATATTTTTAAAATTTCTTCATAGGCACTCTGCTTTCCAACATTCTAAATACGTCACCAGATTCTGAAGATGTCAGGCAAGGAATCAATGGAAGAAGAGATATTGAGGGGGGAAAATATCCAAAAACTTCATGATAAAAACACATAAAGCAACTGACTGGGGTCAGGAGATCTATGATACTACTAGCTCTGCAATTAATTCTATCTACAAATCTGGTATTTCTTCAAATATATGAAAAATGCTATGGACTAGGTTACATGAAATACTGTTAATTTGTGAATTATTTGTGAATCTATTTCTATCAAACTAACATGATGTATTTATGAGACATAAACAGAATTTTAACTTTCATTCCTCTTACAGTATAATAGTAATGTTGCTGGAATTCACTCTGTCACACATTATACATGAATATGCAATTCTTCAGTCAAATACTTCTTTTAAGCATCCACCATGTGCCAGATGACATGCTAGGTGTTAAAGATTCAAAAAAGAAATTTAGGACATAATATTCTTACTCCAAAAACAAAATAAGAGCTTCAAAGCAAAGAATGTTCTATTTCTACATTTTTCTTCCACAAAGGATGAATCATCATTGTTTAACTACTTCATGGTTTAAAGAAAAAGAACTAATAGAATATGGTCCATGGTGTTTCCCTTGCTGGTAAAAATGCATTTCCCAGTTACTGCCTTCAGAATATGATATTTATAATAATGAATGTGAATGATTGCTTCTCACCACTGCCTTTCCTATTGCATCAGAATTTTATATAGTCATGAAATACCAGTTGCCAACCAAATGCTTACCACTCAAGAGACAAAATATCACGAAGAAAGAGTTTACTTGTTAAATTTGCAAACAATTCAGTCTTTTATTTCTATAATGTGTTTTTGGCCAAATCTTTATAGTTTTTACTAAACATTCCCCCTCCTCCCACCTATAAGACACTTTCAAAACATATTCACTTCTCAAGCATCTCATCTGGTGTCCATGCTGAACATTCTAGTGAAACTTCTTAAATGTAAATCACCAGTGATCACTTATCAGCTAAATTCAGTGACTTTTCTCCTTAATCATCATTTTCTTTGACCTCTCTGTACCTTTTGAAGCTATTGAGCATTTAGATCCCTGGACCTAGAGTCACAAAGACTTACCTTAGTTCAAATCTGGTCTCAGACCAGATTTTATTAGCTGTGTGATTCTAGTCAACTTACTTAACCTTTGTCTATCTCAGCCTGCTGCCAGTTTTCTCCCAGCAATGCTATATATTGCTGTGAAGTATAGAATGCTGCTATATCCAAGGAATCATAATTGTAGGTGAACCAAAGAACAAGATTTCCTCACTGTAAAATGGAGACAATCATAGCACCTACTTCACAGGGTTGTTGGGGGCATGAAATGTGGTGATAAGCACTTGGAACAGTGCATCCTCATTGTCATCATAGTTATCATTTATATATTACCCACTTTGTGCCAATAAGTGTGCTGCTTGTTGCTGTGTCACTTCAGGCATATCTGACTCTTTGTGACCCTCATTTGGGATCTTTTTTTTGGCAAAGATACTAGAGTAGTTTGCTGTTTCCTTCTCCAGCTTATTTTACCGATGAAAAACTGAGGGAAACAGTATTAAGTGATTTGTCCAGGGTTACACAGCTAGTAAGTGTCTGAGGCCAGATCTGTCCTCAGGAAGATAAGTCTTTCTGTCTTCAGGCCAAAGGCTCTGTCCACTGTACCACCTAGCTACCCTACTTCTCTAAATGTTTTAATTTGATCCTCGTAACCACCCTGGGAAATAGGTGCTATTATAACATCAATTTTATAGCTGAGGAAACTGAGGCAGATAGAGATAAAGTGAATTTCCAAATACAGTGTCTGAGATTGGGATTTGAACCCAGGATTTTATGACTCCAAGTCCAGCATTCTATCTAATGCCTTACCTAGATGCTTATTTGGCATATTGAAGGGCTTAACTCTCTTTCCTTCCTTCCTTCCTTCATTCCTTTATTCTCTCCTGAATTCCCCTTACCTGTCTGATTGTTTCTTTTTGTCTCGAATCATTATCTGTTTGGTTTTTTTTTTTCTAAGAACAGTCAAAGTTAGGTCCTGAGCCCTTTGCTCCTCTCCTGATAAATTCTCAAATGTGGACATAATATCAATTAATATGGGTTAAATTATCTCCATGCACCTTTATCCAAAATCTATACTTGTAGACCTAATCTCTTAACAAAATACCAGTTCTTCATTTTCAACTGCCTTTGGTACAGTTTTACCAAATTCCTATTCGTATCTTAAGTTCAACACAGTTAAAAGCAAACTAAGCATCTTCCACTCTACACTATTCCTTCCTTCATGAAGTACCATTTCTATTTAAAAAGAGCACAATTCCCACAGTAATCTACCTCAGATACTGGGAAGCAACCTTGATTTTTCCCTCTCTCACTTACTTTTTATATCCAATTAGTTGTTCTATCTTTATCTATCTATCTCTGTAGGCTTTCCCATTTTCATCTCCTTACTTTTGCTCACATAGCCATTATTCTAATTCAAGCTTTCATCACCTCATACCTTGCGAGCCCCTAATCTTTTTTCTATAGGGGGATTCTATTTTATATCATATCTTCCACATAGCTCCCTAAATATTCTTAAACCCTAAGGCTTGATCATACCCCACTTTCAAACAAACAAAACAAACAAATAAACCTTTGTTGGCTTCCTGTTTCCTTTAGGATAAATTGCACATTCATTCATTTAAAGTCATTTCCAATGAATTTCCTATAAAATGTTCCAACTTCCATACATTGTGTTCAGCCAAACTGATTGCTCCCCAAATTGACACTCTATCTTCTACCTCTAGACATTTAAATAAGCTATCCTTTACCTATGTGGATTATAACCTCTTCTGCTCCTGTTACAAGTAGATTGTGATATTAAAAATGCTATGGCAAAATATAATTATTGAAGCATGGAGACTCAGGTTAATGATTTAACATATAGTATTTGATTTGAGGTTTCCTCCCCTTTTGCTACCATTGAGAGATAGGGCATCCATGGTGTGTCAATCAATTCATGGTCATAAGCCTTGCATTAATAGGTACCAGAGGTGAAAAAGGAAATTGTTTTTCCAATCATCATCCCTAAGAATATGTAGTATTAGTAGAATTGATCACAAATAAAATAAATGTATTACAAATACACATATACACACATGCTATATATGTATACATGTGTATTTATCCTCTATACCTGCAGACACAGAAACATACATATATACCATTACTTCTACCAGGATCTTGAATGTGTCATTAATGGAAAATATATTCTTAAAATTGGGGATACTGTATAAAATTTGTAAGCATGTAAGTGGAGCCATTTATAACATGCATGCATGTTACATATGCATGCACACATCATATATATATATATATAGAAATATAGAAAATAAAGATATATATGTATATATCCACTATTATTTCTACAAAGATTCTGAATGTGTCAAGGGATTGAAAACATATTCATAAAAATACAAGGATGTAGGACATGAGTTACAAGCACACAAATATGTGGGAACAATGCCATTTTAATATGAGATGGGTAGATTATACTACAGAATAAATAGTGGGGCAAACACTTCCTGCTTGGTTTGTGGATCACAATTCTTGGAAATGTAATGTGGCTAAGGGAAACCTGGTAAAGCCCAGTAGCTTTGTCCCATATCTTTAAAAGAGTTCGTGCCGATGATATAGTTCCTCTCATTTTGAGATTTAGTGTCCTCAATTTCTTTTCCCATTAAATCATCTTCTCAGATTAACATAATACCCAAGTACTACATTGCATTCCATAAAAACAAGAAAAATAATAAGAGATTTACCACACAATATTCAAGAACATATTATCACTAATTAGCAAGGGACAACTACTACGTACTTAATACTGTCCTGAGTATAGCTACATCCTGAGTCCTAAGTGCATTTTGTTCCATTAGACTCATTTGTGTAAAATCATTGCTCAAAATAGTATGTAAAATATAAGACAGATTAACAATGCATTTAACTTGGATTTGTTCCATCCCCTTCTATCTTCTGGAAATGTATTCCATTGTCTTCTCTCCAAATTTCATTTGTAAACTTTATGGTTCCTGTTTTCTGTAGCACACCACAACTTTAATGTGTGACTCCATCAATGAGTTCATGCTAATGGACTTAGTGCTGCATTGGAGCAGAAAGCACACGCAGGCATGCACACATGAGCACATGCATGCACACACACACACACACACACACACACACACACACACAGAGAGAGAGAAAGAACCCAAGCCTAAATCTATTCATGCTTTTAACTAAAAACAAAATATGATAAACACATATCTAAAATGTGGTTTTGGAAATAGCATTAGAGGCATACTTTTCATTTGAAATTTAAGTCTTATTTTCATTCAGATTTGCTCACACCCAGAAAACATTAAATCCTAAATAGAATATTCCAGTGCTCTATTTGTCATGATATTCTGTGAAGGACTTTAGCAGGTTTCCAGAAATAGCATTTAATAATCCAATTTCACTTATGGTAGGTGGAAAGAATGTTGAACTTAAAGTCAGAAGATTAGGGTTCAAGACTTGGCTCTGACACCTATTTGACCATGTAAATTTGAAGCAATCTCTTAATCTGGCTCAATCTCAGCTTCCTCATTTGTAAAATGGAGGTAATATTAAAACTAATGACTTCACAGTCATTGAAATAAATATCTACTATGTGTAACTGAATTACATTTTAAGGAAACAAAAATATACGCATATAAGAAGGTGCATGTGTATGTATCACAAAAGCTCTAGGAAGAACATATAAATGTGGTAGAAGAAAAAAGTGTGATAAATGTAAAGGAAAGGATTAAAGATTTGGTTTTGTTTTAATTTTACTTTTGTTTTTGAGGGAGAAAAGATAAGAATGGGATCGGTCCTCCAGAACAGAAGTGACATAGTATTCTCTACCACACCTCATTTCCTCCTTCATTAATTATTATTACAGAGATCAGGTGTATCAGAGTGGGATCTTTCTTATTAAAAAAAAAGAGAGAGGTTAGATAAGGGAAGCAAGAGGGATCTCTTTATTAACACAAACAAACGAACCAGTTATTCATGAGAACAAAGTTTATGTACTCTAGGAACTTTAACTGATGGAAGGACCACAGAGAACAAAAAGATTGTGTCAGCACAAAGCACACGAGTAGGTACATTAGATCCCAGAGTATCCTAGAGGAACATTTAAAATTTTAAGGTCATAGATTTAGAGTTACTGAGTAGTTGTGGAGTACTCAGGTTCACAGCTGGTACATATCTGAAGTAAGATTTGACTTCTGTTCTTTCTGACACTGAATTTCGTGCTCTGTCCACTCCAACTAAGAGAATAGATATGAGGGTTTAGAATAGGAAGGATTTAGTGCCATACTGTTAAATGGATTGTAAAGGAGAGAAATCATGATCAGATGAGTGTTTCCAAAATAAAGGTTACAAAGTACTCATGAGAAGGAGAAAGAGGTAACCTATGTAAAAGTTTTACAGAAGAAGATACAAAGTTGCTTGTAACATTCTATGTGAATGCATTAATTCTCTCCTTGGGCATCCCTATTTAGCCCTGCCTTCCCAAAAAAGACAGATTGGAGTAAATTTTTTTTTTTAATCCAGCATTTTTTTTGCATCCAAGAAACATACTTTATCTAACGTGAAGGGAGGGGCAGGAGAAAAATAATTTATTAAGTATTTACTACATATCAGGCACTATGCCAAGCACTTTATAAATCTCATTTTGATCTTTACAAGAACCCTGTGAGGTAGTAGGCATGGACAAAGGGAAAAATGAACTCTTCTTCAGATTGGAGCAAAAGAATAAAGGGGAGTAATATTTTATGGTAATTTTTAAAATTTTATTTTCAATTTATGGATTACAACAAGCATATCTATAAGAGTACCCTAAAAGAGATTATTGCACATGAAACTACAAATCTACTATGCACAACTTACTATTATCCCCTTTAAACAAATGCTAGTCATTTGAGAGGTTGAACTGGAGAGAAGCTTCTCACCCTTAGCCACGTTTTTGTTTTTTTGTTTTTTTTTTTTCCCTAGGAAAGTTTGAATCCAAGTCTACTACTGAGAGGAAAACAGGAGGAAAAGGGTTTTTGGTCCTAGTGGCCAAGGTGATGAGAAGTAGAGGTAGGGGTTCAGATGGCAATAAGTCTGTGTCTGAGCCTGGTAAATTACAGATCTATCATCTCTGGGCAATGTTGCACAATTTCAGAGTTATAGCTACCTAGGGATCCTTTTCCTTCCCTTCTATATTGCATTTTTCTCTAACTCTTGTTGGCTCTTATGCCTCAGCTTTTTATTCTTCTCTAGACTTTTTATTCTATGTTTTCCTCTTATTTCCATTCATCCAGAGGGTACTTAACATCCTGGATAAGTTAGAGAGAAAGGAGGCATTTTCCCCTAACTCCTTGACCTATTCTAAGTCAATCAGTCAACAATCATTTATTATTCACCTACTATGTGATAGTGTGATAGGCATTCTGCTAAACACTGGGGATACAAAGAAAAACAAAAAAAAAGAAGAAGGCGGAGGAGGAGAAGAGGAAGAGAAAGAGGGAGAGGGAGGAGGAGGAGGAGGAAATGACAAAGATCTCTTGTCAAAGAGCTCATAGTTACTTACCTGTGGCAGAAACAGAAATATGGCCAAATATCTCTGGTCCACAGGATTCTTCCTTTACTCTCCATTCTTCCTCTACCTGCAGCATTTCCTAAAGACTCGATCATATACCAAAAAACCACTGTACAATTTTGCCAAGGCTATTAATTGCAGCCAGGGACTCAGATGCCTCTGATTTTAAAGTCTGCAAAGGTCTCTTCTCAGACATTTTCTCACCTTATTTTCTAATCTAGCAGGTTTGAACAATCTGTAATTAGCAGACCTTTGCCAAAGCCCTAATTACACCTAGTGTAGTCTGTAACCTCAGGCAACAAATGTCTTTGAGAAGCCCTCCAGGAAAAACAAAAGGAAAACAAACAAAACACCCTCCAAGCTCATTTACATCCTCTTTGTCCCCCTTCTTTATGTGACTTTTCTCCCTGGGAATTTCAAGTGGAGGAGATAACAGGTGATTTTCTCTGAGGTCTCACTGGGCAGCTATACAGCGAGGTGGTAAGAGTCCTGTGCCTCACACACATCTCAGTCTCCTCTATGCTTTATTTTATTTGTAAAATAAAATTTGCATTTATTTGTAAAATGAAATTTAAAAATATTTTGAGCTTTGTCACCTTTAAAATAATTATCTTCTGAGAGTTGGCAGCAGATGGTGACTGATGACAGTGAGACAATGTAAAGTACCTAGATATAAACTTCTGGCAATTTTCCCCATTCTTATCCCATGTGAATGAACATTCTAAGAAATTAAGTTATGAAGTATGTCAATAGGTTAGGTTATTCATATATCAAACAACCTAGCAGTTAGGACTGTGTATTCATCCTTTGTTGCCAAAGAAGACCATGCCATCAGAGAAATGATGACACGACTTGCACTTCACCTTGTTTTGAGTGAGGGAGGGCTGTGCAGGTCACCAGCCTCACCTCCTCCAGAGCCATCTGAATCCAGAGACCTGATATTACCCAGGATGCAGTTAGAAATAACTCCATGATGCCCCTTGTTCTAATACCACCCCATGCCCATACATCATAAGTTTTTGTTTGGCCTATATTTCATATTTACTCATCTATTTGGATACTGTTTTTCCTCCATTGTAAGTTAACCTCTTGAGTACATAAACTCTTTCCTTTTTGCATTTGAATCTCTATTGCCTAACAGGGGGTCTGGAACTTAGTAGATATTATTAACTAAAAAACAAAACTTGTTGATATCAAGTTAACTCTACACAGACATGCAAATTATGCTTGAGTGATCACCTAAGTGAATAGTAAACTGAACCATTGTCTAAACTAATTTTTAAAAATACAGAAAATTACTTATAATCAGTGATGTTCCTCACTAATTGGAAAATTATTAGAACCAAAATGAGACTTTTTGGTACTGAGAAAAAACTGTAATTTTAAAAGGGAGGATAAGTTGTAGTCAATGCAATGTCTTTTAAGAGACATTTAACCATATTATATGAAAACTGGGATGAATGAAGGCAATAAATGCATAATTTGGTGAAGAATAAGATAGAGTGTTATAATGGACCTAATTAGCATCTGCCCTAGAAACCTGTCTTGAGTAAAATTTTTTTCTACCAAGTCTTTAGTCATTTACAATGTTTTCACAAAAACTTATGATCCCCACCTCTCAGCAGAAGAGAGGGGGAAAAGAAATTTTTCTCTCTGCTTTTTTTCTGTCTCTTGTTCATGTCACACCAGCTAATGGAGGATGCATATTATAACTTATTCAGTTACACTGATAAAACATTGAATTATCTATCAACACATGTATATGAGAAAAAGGAGGACTTTAGTTACATTTTCTGCTACAAGTTCATTCCTTTTAGTTGCTAGCTGGATGTATGTAGAGCAATAAATAAATACAGGTACTCTGCATCATTTGCAATCCTGCAAATCCAGGGGAGTGAGTAGCAAAGGGAAACATTAGAACACCAGTTGCTTAAGAATCAAAATTGCAGATGACACAAAGGATAGTGGGAGGGAGATTGGTGAAAGTGAATAAGCACTGAAGTAAGACTAAACAAGATATGTGATTTTTTAATAATTAGTATTATGCATTCAAGTACCATGGAAGACAGTATTCCTGATATATGTATATTTATATCTAGATAAAGAGACAGATCAACTGATAGATGATAGCTGAAAGATACATTCAGTGAGAGTAGATAGAAAGATAGCAGATAGATGGAGGGATAGAATGATAACCCAAAAAGGAGATATGCTGGTAATGTGAGAATGATGACAACCCAATAGATGAGTATTTTACTGAGAGATCTGAAATATTTAAAGATCAGAGAAAGAACTCCCAGGTGTTAGTTAAATTTCTTCCAAAGAGAATTATAAGAGAACACATAACGGATTATACCATATAAGAAGGAAGGAAAAGGCTTCAACTAGCATCCGTGGAGGTCTTAATCACTCTGATTTCCTTTAAGATATGATTGATAAACATAAACTCCTTCTGGGAGTAGCTTTTACAGAACAGAGAATTGACATGCTAATGAATTTGGCTCTAAATTTTCTGCAGTTAAAATTTTAAAAGATACTTATTGAGTAACATTCTATTGTCAAAAGTCTGCAGAGATAAATATTTTTCTAGAATTAAAATCAAGAAAATTTTTATCATGTGGTACCTTTTAAGGTGTGAATTGGGTAAAATAACAAAGCTTTTTTCCCCCCTGAGGAAATAGAGACACTCTTCAAATGGACACTTCTATCTACCCCATAGAAAGGTTGAGTGGTTAACATTAAGTCATAATTCGTTGAAGGCATTTCTGTGAGTAGCTGAGATAATATTTTCCAGGCACTTTGCTTTGTGATAATCTAACTGAGTACATGGAGAGAGCTTGGGGAATCTAAAAGAATGGATAGTTAATATAGCCATTAGACTGTCTCTCTCAAGTATCAGATGTCTTAAGTGGGTATTTGGCAGCTTTTGGATTGTAGTCAATTCATGATTGAATTTTCTCACAAGTGTCTTGAATACAGCTACTCTAAATTGTTGGTTAAAGCTAGAGCCATATGCTTTAGATCTCAGGTGGGAGAGAGGCAGCATTGTCATTCTAATCTTGTAGTTTAAGAATCTGACATCTCACTTAGATAAGGGAGTTCATCAACTTCAGTGTAGATTTAGCAAGGGGAATGCCTGTAGTTTATGTTAATATTGTACTCAAGACAGAACTTTGAATCTTACCTATTTATACAAGGAGTTTGGTTGATGCCCTGGATGTTTGTATCATCTAATATAGAAGAGCTGACTTTAACCTGAAAAAATGTTTTAGATAAATAGAAACACAATAATATAAGCATAAAAGTGGGGTGTTGATAAAGATTTTAGGTATCATTTAGTCTACCTTCTGCTTGCCATATAAATTCCTCCTATTATATTCTATTAAATGACCATGACCATCTAGTCTCTGCTTATCATTCTTAGAAATCTTTTGAGAACAATTTAAAATATCAGAAAATATTTATATTGAACCAAAAGCCTCCTCCCTGAAAGAAATGGAGTACTTTGGTACTTTGTCCATGAAAGAACATTAATATGGTTCCTCTGGAATATGGTTTTACAAATAAATGTATCTCCTCAGTAGTAAAAGACTTACTTATATTCTAAGGATTAACATGATTGACCCCATGAGACAATCAAGGTTGAAACTGCATTTTAGAGGGAACAGGGAAAAATTCTTCATAAATGAGAACTTATTAAATTATTCATTAAGGGGACCAGTTATTTTCTGCATGTGTTGGCAGAAAGGCATGGGCAGAGAGCCCTTAAGCTCTGAATCTTTCATTTCCAAAAGAAGGTTTCTGCTTTTTATAACAGAGAGAAAAGAAGAGGCAGGTTACAATCAATCTATAAATTGTTCCAGATGCAAACTTGCCTTATGTAAAACATGAATCAATGAGATATCATGCCTTTCTCTATGAGTCCAAATTCTTTAAATAAATAGCTAAAAGGAAGAGTTCACATTCTTCTTCCTTTCAATGAGTTTCCTGGGAAAATTGTATTACTAAGCCTAGAAAACAAGTCAAAAGAAAATGCTAGTCAGATCACTTTTACTGTAGTGGCATGGATGAAACCTTCTGTTACCTGAAGGAGAACATACTCTAATGTTCTGTGTCCATTTCCTCTTATGATGAAGATTGCAACCCACCCATTCCTGTCCATGTTGTGAGATTCTTGTCATTGTCATCCAATAATTTTACCACAAGGTTGTAGCACCAACGTGATATTCACAGTGCCTGTGGCAGTCATGAATATCCTGGTGCAATTCTGAATCTCAAAATATAACAGACTCTCCACATGGAAGACAGAACCAAAAAATTTATTCAGATACCAGAAAGCCAAATCTATCATAGTAAATTAGACATCTATACACAATAGCAATGCAGTGGGCAACACCCACTCCAAGCCTTTACCCTGCTAGGCTTCCCACAAACCAGCTCCATTAAACAAATCACAAACAGGCTTCCTCAAACAAAATCACAAACAAGCTCTCTTGCTCATGTTAGTCAGCTCCTTCCTAGCTCTGACTGCTCTCACCAATTTTTTTCTCAGCTCTGCTCTAGACCTGCCTCTTCCTGTTCCCTTCAGGAAACTCCTTCAGGAAACTCCTCCCTCCACAGACTCATGTGACTCAGACTTCCACATGACCAGAGGAGGTCACATAGGCCTATTAATGAATGGGATAGATTTTCCCATTTAAATTACCATTATAAAGGTCTACCCAATTTGCTTGGAACCCTTTTTTTCTCATACCAATGGAATCCTTGGACCCTTCCTCCTGATACCCTTCATGGTGTCCACATAATCAACTAATTTTCTTTTTCACTAATATTTTTCTGACGACATTATTTACTCTAGTTCTTCAAAGTTCCCTATTTGATGCATGTTTCAGTGTACTCACACCGACCTTGCACCTCTCATTGATTGATAACATGTAGAGTGCTTAGAATAGTGCTTACCCAGGCAAATAGTCAGCTATTAATAAATGTTTATTCCCTTCTTTCCCCTACCTCTCCATTGTTGCCAGATCAGTAATCCTTTTATTTTCTTGAAATAATGTATTAATTAGTGATTCATAGTTCTCCAACAACACTGGTAGGATATTGACATGAAACGTAATGAACTTTTGTTTCCAGGAGAAATTCTGGGTCATCCATAGAGCTTTTCAAATTCCAGAAGGCAATATATTCTGCTTGACTTCTCTCATTCAACTCTAGTTCATTGGAGCTTTGTTCCAAATATTTATACTGATAGATATGAACAAATAAAAGAAAGTAGTTATCTGTTTAGACAAATTTTGAGATAATGAAAACTAAATGGTGAGGAAAGAATTAAAGGTTACTAAGAAAAGACAAAAGAAGCGAGGTGTGACTATAAATTGTTGATTAGATAAAGGAAAGGAACTTGAGTATATTTGTCAGGCTGTTCAGTGTTTGTAAAAATGTTTTAAAGTTTTACTGGATGCTTAGGAGGTAAAGAGTGCATGCCTACAGACAGTTCTAAAAATGTGACTGATGTCCTTGGCAATGATATCATATCACTACATATCAAAAAGATTAAAGAATGCAGGTTGAAATTTCAACACTATCAAGAAAATCTAGTCAAACTTTTTTGGGGGGGCTACAAGTTCAGTAGAACATAGGACAAGCAGACTCCACAACATCTGTGGAAGAAGTCATGCATAACAACCCCTGATTAAATTGTAGATGGCTATAATAATTCTCTGATCATAGATTCAGTGATACTAAATGTAAATTCTGCAAGAAGAGCCCCCTTTTGACATTATGATATTCAAATTCCATTTTTGACTGTCTTCAGAAAGTCAACAACAGTTGTAATAATAGTTGCCACTGTATCTTCTCATGAGACCTATGGCTCAAGTTATTAGGAATATCAGGCATTTATGGTTTCATTTCCCACAGACACTAATAGGAAATATGTTCTCAGTGTTTGATGTGACACTACCAACAGAGAAATTTCCTTTCATAATTATAAAGGGGAAGTGCTTATGACTTGAACCACTAGTAATCTCTATATAATATATTTTGGGGAAGAAGAATAGTAGTTCAAATATTTGATGACAAGTATATAGAGCTTATTTTCCATTAAGCATAATTTTCCTAACTGACAATCCTGGAAATTTTCTTGAAGAACTGAGTTTAAGTGATTTGTCTATGGTCATAGAGCTAGCATGCCTAAGAGACAGGACTTGACTCTAATTTTTCACTTCATCCACTGTCATGCTACTATTACATGTATGCACTGTGCTTGCTTTCATCACAGCCTAGGACCTAAAAGCTGAAGAATAAATTAGACACAGGGAATGATTACCATTATATCACTGCAAATGGAAGGACTGCTTTGCTCTCTATATCAAAAAAGTAGCAGGGGTTTTCAGATCCCATATAGTCACTCAAAGAAATATATTTATGTAAAGTCAGTATTAGCTGACCTCCCTAACTCACCATACTCCATCACTTCTGGGAATAAGGAATACAGGGGACTTTGCTACCTGCCATATATTTTCATTTGCTCTCTCAGTACCTACCACCCAAACCAGGGTGATTTAATATGTGACTGTACTTTTCATCTGTGAATGAAGGCTGATCCATAATATTCTAGTCATTTCCTAAGAATCCAGTCTTTCAGGATACTGGATTGATTGGAGAAAAGGCAATTTGAGTTTCTTATGTTTACCAAATATGTAAGTGAATGGTGATATGCCTGAAAAAAAGTCCAAATTTCTTGGATTCTTAGGAAATGACAACTCCAACCTCCCTAATTAGACATAGTTGCACTAATCTCTTTTCCCAGGGCTCTCCAAGGCTAATCAAACAAGTTGTTAAATCATTTCAGTCATGTCTGACTCTCTATGACTTGATTTGGGCTTTTCTGGACAAAGATACTAGAGTGGTTTTTCATTCCTTTCCAAAACTCATTTTACAGATGAGGAACTGAGGTAATTAGGGTTAAGTGACTTGCCAAGGGTCACAAAGCTATTGACTGTCTGACAGCAGAGCTGAACTCAGGTCTTTCTGACTCCAGGTCCTGTGCTCTATCCCCCTGCACCAAAGTGATTTAGTATGACCCTAAACATGTCACTTCCATTTTCAGGATCTCAATTTTTACATTTATAAAATGAATAATTTGGACTAGGCAATTGCCAATATCTCCGCTAGTTCTAAAATTCCATAATGATTTCAGTCACAGTATCCTTTTATTCTTTATGAATTGAGTTAAATAGCTATATTTTGAATTCCCACTAAAAATGCACTTAAGCTTCATTCTTTCCTCAGACCATTTCTATAACTCTCTTCAGTCACTTTGACATTACAGGCATATTATGGTGCAATTTCTTTGTGCTGAAAATAATCATTAGTTTTTCTCATAAAACTGGCAAATGGATTACAAGTTTTATAAATATCTATGGGAGACCATGACATTGCTAGTAATGCTCTTCATAGGAGAGAGAATGAGTTGTTCATCACATTTTGATGATGAATTACAATATCTTCCATATTTTTTTCAAAATCCTCTTTGTTGTCAACAGCATACCCAAGAAATCTGACTAGGGGAGGGTGTCTTTAAATGGACTGTTTTAAAATTTCAGGGCAATGCATTGGATTATGACATATAAAGAAGTATCAAAAAAGTAGAATTGCATTTTTACCCACTTGTAAATGAAGATGGAAAATGATATCATTTTATAAAAATCAGAGGAGTAACAATAAGCATCCAGAAAACATTGAAGAATTATGGAATAAAAAGCCTCCCCCCAAAAATGATTCATAGCATAACCTGAACTGAAAAGATGAAAAAAAGAAAAAAAGTTAGAAGAAAACAGTAATACTCCATTACTTCTTTGTGGTACATAGATAATTAATGAGAGAGTTTTATATTCATGAGATGCTAGTTTTCTATAAATATACTTTTGGTAATTAGAACTATAATGAATTATTAAATGCCAAAATGGGGTGATAAAAATTCATCAAAATTAGAAATTTAACTAAATATTTACTTTTATATGGGAATTTTTTTAAAAGGAAAAATGCGTGCAATTGTTTTTCGAATGTATATTTGAATATAAAACTTACTGTTGCGATTAAAGGATAGATTATTGTTAATAATAGAAAGATAGAAATATAATGAAGCTCCAGAAGGCATTATTTCTATGTATCTTTCCATATGCATGTCCTCTACCTTTCTCAGGGTCAAGATGACTAGATCATATCTTCAGGGTGAAAGAGGTGCTGAGGGTTATCTAGGTGTCTATCTCTCTTATAACTACCATCAGCTTGAGTCCCTATTATCTCTGTTCCCACAAGTCGTCAGGGACTGTGACTGGTATCCTCTGTTACATTTAAGCACTTAACATTAATTAGGTTTTACAAAAAGATTATAACTTCAAAGATATAGCAAGAATAAATGTAGAGTTTCTGAGAAGTCTTAGTACAGTTTAAGCAATTAAAATATTTGGAACACCCTTTATGCAAACATTTTCCCTATAATACCTCAAGGGCTAACTCTTCCCAATACCACTTTACTAAGACAATAAGCTCAAAATTTCTCTTAGTTCCTTCTGACACTGGTTCTACCAAATTCATGTCTACATGCAGCAAGACTACTAGATGAGATTGTGTCTAAGCTACTTCTGGATTGTGTAAAATAAAGCACCTGACATACACACCATATACACCTGCTGTACAGGCTTTTCTAAAAGGAAAGGCAAATTTTGAGAACACATCATTCACCAATAGAGGAAAAATACAAGAAGAGAAATAAAGACCAACAGACAGGTTTCCAACTGTCTGACCTTAAGCAATTCATATATCACAGATCAGCAAATAGGTCCAATTGTCTGACCAAAGTTACCAGAGACAGAAGCGATAATATCTGGGTTTTCAAAGCTGGGGGCTGCTTAGCAACTTCCCAGAGTCTCATCTGGCACAAAAACTTTCTACCAGAAACTAAGCCCCAAAATAAAACCTCACCTCAGAGTGTTTATACACTTTTGAGAGCCAGGGGCCCTCACAAACCTTGAGAACTTGTGCCTCATTAACAAAAGGTGTAGGCCTTCCTACAAATCTTCCCAGGTCCATTAATGGATGGGGAAGATCTTCTTTAATCACGTTATTGAATCAGAGGCATTTGATTATACTAAAACAAAAAATTCATTATCAATACACACTGGTTTCTTAAAGGTCAATTCCTGCTCCTGTGGGAAAAGGATATTAACGCTGCTTTAGCTGTGAAACTCAACCTAATCTGACTTTCAAGGTCCTGTGCCAGCTCTCCAGACCTTTTTTTCAAGGTTGGCATGGTTTCTCACCAGACACTGGGAAGTAAAGAGGCAATAAATGAAGCCAAGAGGGCAGTCAAAAAGGGAGGTAGATAAAACTGACAGGCCTCTTAAATGACTCAACTTCCCATCTCTAGTCAACTAGAATGTGACAGTTACAGAATGCTTATGCATTCTCTACAGTCTTTCTCATGTACTTCTTTTACACATCATCAGGATTCACTTGAAAGCAAGCTACCCAGATTCTTCAATTCAGTTCAAAAATATATATGTCAAGCACTGTGCTAAGTGTTGGGGACAGATGTATAACTCTAGGTGCTCCACAACTGCATCAAATATGCTGTCACATGCAATTGCAAATATGCTGTCACATGCAATTGGCTCAATAATATGTATGATGCTCCTACTATGTATTAGTCACTATGCTAGTTGCTGCATCAAAAGCAAATGGTGAGTATCAGGTCAAAGAGGGTAAGCGGATCAAAATCTATGAGATCTGCAAGTTATGAGGGGTAGCTTTGAAGAGTAATAGGTTTAGAATACAGATCACAAAGGATTGAGAAAGAAGTGAATAATTTTTAAAAATGAAGACAAACATAAAGTACTTCGTAGAAATGTTGCATTGAAAGGAAAGAGGGATAATGAATAGTAAATAACCTGATTGTCAAGTATTACACTTGAGGATATATGAAGCATAAATATCTTAGTCAGTAGTTATCCAATTTTAGAAGGCTTGTTTCTTGTCTTCCTAAAACAAGACCTTAAAAGTTATGAGAAATTCAGAATTTGTCTGCTTGAATCAGATGAAATGCTCTTCAAATTAAAAAAAAATGATAAATTATGGAAACCTAATCCTTGCATAGGAATATCAGTTAAGACTTAGGTCTAGAAAGATAAGGAATCCAATTAAGAAACATACAAAAATATCCATACTTGTCAGGTACCAAATTCTAAAAAGTATTTTCAGCAAAACAACTCCATATGATAAACACTCTTAATATTTCATGAAAAGTGATAAATACATGAGAATAGCATTTCTTTAAAAACTTTAATCAGCAAATTATTTACAATAGGTGATTTTCCATCTTTATTTTAATTTAGGGGTTTTAATTTACTTTAAGGTGGTTCCTTGGTCTATTTTATTCTTCCTGACAGAGTCTAGTCTTCCAGATGCTCCTTAAATGAAGATTCGCTCCTCATTCATAAGTCCTGCTTTTCTCCTTGAATTACTGCATGTTTTCTTCTGTTTCTCCCTTTCTCTTAAAAGTTGCATTCTCTACTTCTGATCCTGTCGAGACTCTGCTTTCATGTTCTGAACTGTGCCAGTCTCCAGGGGAGGGAGCCAGTGACCCACAGCAAGGAGAGGGTCAGGGAGCTCCACTCATTGTACTGGAGGTACAAGTTCCTGTGACTGAGGCCAAGATAACCTCCCAACCAACTGCAGGACTTGCAGATTGTCATTTAAGTACTCTTAGGACCACTCCTGGAAGTGTTAATCCTCCCAGGGACCAAATCTCATCTTGGGAATTTTCTTCAGATTTTCTCTGATTGTCCCAGGAAGAACCCTGTTTTGTCCCTACTTTTGATTTTTACCACTTTATATTCACCCTTAGGCTCTATTTCATCTCTTTTTGGAGGGAACATTTTGAGAGCCTGGAATTTTCTGACTTACTCTGCCATCTTCCCAGAATCCTCTCCTATTTTTTTTTCTCAAAGACTGCTTTGGTGCATCAAGAAAGCTTTGGTTTATCATGTCATATTTAAGATTATCTTTTGTTAAATTTTTCATTGTTTCCTTAATGCCTTTTTAAAATCTTATCCAATATTATCTTTTCCAGTATTATCTATTCTCAAATTAAATGTTAAAAATTATTTTACTGGCCCTTTTTTGTATAAATTTTTGTATAGTTTTCTTTCATTGTGGTAAGTAAAACAATTATCTAACATTTCTGTTTCTATGCATTCTGTTTGTGAGATTTTGTGTCTTGATATATGGATCATGGTAAATTTTTGTAAATGATAGGCACAAGTGAGAAATGTGTGTACACACACACACACACACACACACACACACATATATATGAATGTATACATGCATTTATACATGCACACACTATGTGTACACTCTTATAATTCTAAAAATGTCACTAAAGTAATTGCAAAAATAACAATATTTAATCATTACAACATGCCTACTATATTTAATTGCTAAAATTTGAAATGACTTCTTAATCTTTTTTCCTTTTTACTGGTTGTTTAGATTTATCTAAATATATATGGTCTGTAAAGATATTGCTCATCCATTTATATTTTTATATATATTTATTTTTATATTTTTTATTTATATGTATTATAATTATATTTATATGTATTACATTTATATTTATATATAACTAATTTAGATGTTCCTTTTATAATTTAGATGCCATTTAGCCATCCGTGATGCCATTTAGCACATATATATCAAATACTGATATCACTTCGTTATCTACAGTAGGACAGCCAGGTGGTACATTGGATAAAATGTCAAGTGTGGAGTTAGGAAGACTCATCTTCATATGTTCAAATATGGCCACAGACAAATCTCACTGTACAATCCTGAGCAAGTCACTTACCCCTGTTTGACTCAGATTCCCCATTGGTAAAATGAGACAGAAAAGGAAATGGCGAACTCCACTACCATTGCAAAGTATCCAAAATTGTATCCCCAATCAGCATCACGAAGAGTTGAATGTGACTGAAAGTGACTGAACGACAATGGCAACATTGTCTCTGGTATCTTTCAGCATGATAAATCTTTCTGTTTTTCTCCTTGAATCAAATTTACTTTTGCTCCTACCTTTTCTAAGATTATAATTCCTACTTTTTTGTTTTACTTCAAGAGAAGTATAAAGTATTTTGCTCCATCTCCTTATTTTAGCTTTGTATGTATTTATGTTTCTAGTATATTTCTTGTAACAATTTATTATTGGATGCTGCTTTCTAATTAGTCCTATCCCCTTCCTTTTTATATTGAAATAATCTAATTAACATTATCACTTATTATAATTAGTTCTTCATTTCCACTCTATCCTATTTTCAAATACTTTCCTTCTTTCTTTACTTCTGGATTCCTGTTTGCAAAGAATAAGGTTGTATGTGAAAAGAAGTGCACTCAGCACCAGGGCTCTAGATTTTATTTGATCTACTACTGCTCCCCTTTACTTGTTTGCTTTTTCTATCAGATATCTGTTTAAGTTCGAAACTTCTCTTTCTTTCCCTTGAACCTCATCCTCGCAATTCTCCTTGCGAAGTCACATTGTTTTGCTTATGGCTAATCTCTCCCTGAATTTCTTTCTTTCTTCTTCCCTTATTTCCTCTCTCCTGGTTGCCTGTTGAATTGAATATATCTCTATACCCAACTTTGCTTGTTTATTCTACCCATCTTTGATTGGTTCATATAAAAATAAGGTTCCAGTATCATACCCTCTCCCAACCTTCTATTCCTTTAATATATAGTGTTTTACTTGTATAGCAGGATGGTGTGATATGATAACTTTCCTTCTCCTCCTTCATTTTCTGATGTAGTCCAATTCCTCTCTCTTTCCTTTTTTTTCAAAGCTCATTGAAACATAACAAAATTAGTCCTAGGCCCTCTGTCTAAATTGCCTCCCACTATGATCCTTCATGAGATTAGAGTTCAGAGGGGACACATGTCATTGCCCCAGAAAGAATTCAAACACTTCATCCTTGGTTAGTCCCTTTCAATTGCATGCTGATATTTATCTTTTTATGCTTCCCTTGACTCGTGTTTTATTTTTTTATTATAAAGTTTCTCTTCATAGGAATGCTTGAAAGTATTCTATTTCATTAAAGATTCATTTTATTTTAATCTGTTAGGTTTGTACTGTTCTGTTTGGAAAATATTTCTTGGCCTTACCCCTGTGTCTTTTGTCCTTTAGAATATTCTATGGAAAGGATTCTGGGAAGATAGCAGAATAGGTCAGAAAACTCCAAGCTCTTAAGATTTTCCTCCACAAAAGAGGTAAAATAGCACGTTAGGGTGAACAAAGTGTGGGGCATATAAATAAGAATAGGGGCACAACTAGGGTCTTCTTGGGTCAATTTGAGAAAATCTAAAGAAAAATCCCAGGATGAGGTTGGGTCCTTATGAAGAGTAAACACCTCTAGGCTGGGGTTCCTTTTAACAACAAGTGGCAAGCCCTGCAGTTGGTTTGAGAGGCTGCTTTAGCCCCAGCCACAAGAACTTTCAGTCCTGGGATAGGGAGGGGAATTGGATGTTTGAGCCCAGGAAGATTGAGGGAACCTCTACTGTTAAGGAATACCAGATCCAGCTGTGCTGCAAAGACTGGTAGGGAGGGATGGGAGGATCCAGCACAAGCCAGGTGAGTGAAGAAACCCCTGGGCTGTGGGCACTTACAGGAGGTTAGAGATTTGTCTTTGATTCCAGCAGGAGGGAAGAACTTAAGATCTGGGGCAAGAAGCACCATTTCTAATACCCCAGGAATAGAGGTGATTACAAAAATTGACCTATTATCACAAAAAAAAAATACACCAGAAAAGGAGAAAGAATGTAACCATAGAAAGCTATTAGGGGGAGAGAAATGACCAGGTTCATCTTCAGAGGAGGATATTGAAGTAAAGAAACCCCCAAAGAGCCCAAAACACTTTTTGGGCCCAAAAACAATTTACAGAAGATCTTTAAAACAGACTTTAAATATTAAATGACAGAGATGGATGAAAAACTAAAGAAAAATTAAAAATAATCCAAGAAAAAGAAGAAGGGTATGAAAGGAAAGTCAATCAATTGGAAAAGGAAATCCATAATTTTAAGAAAGAAAATGACACCTTGAAAATTAGAATCTAGCAAAGTGAAGGCAATAAAATTATAAGAGATCAAGACATAATTAACCTAAATATGAAAAATGAGAAAATAGAAGAGAAAGTAAAACATTTCATAAGGAAAACAACAGATGTAGAGAATAGATCAAGAAGAAAAGTATATAAATAATAGACTAACTGAATGTTATGATAAAAAAAAATTGATACAATAATACAAGAAATAAGTAAAGAGAAATTCCCTGAAGAATTATAACAAGGGGGAAGAGTTGAAATAGAAAAAAAAACAAACAAAAAAACTATTGATCACACTTCAAAAAGATCCTATGAGGAAACTCATAGGAGTATCATGATCAAATTCCAAAACCCCAGCTCAAGAATAAAATATTAAAAGCATCAAGATTAAAACAATTTCAGTTGGAGGAGCCAAGATGATGGAGTAGAAAGACTCACATGTGTTAGCTCTGAATCCACAGCCCATAAATTTCCTGTAAAAAGAACTCCCCACAAATTCTGGAGCAGTGGAAGCCACACAGCAATGTAGTAGAGGAGATTTCCATTCCAGAGAGCCCTGAAAAACCGACCCCAAAGGTCCGTAGTGCACCAGACAGTGGAGCCCAGCCCTGCCTGTGGCCCTGAGAGGAGCAGATCCGAGCAGGCTTCAGGGACGGAACCTCCAGCGGCCGCGAAGGTCCCTCCAACCACAGGCACTACAGGTCAGTGAGAGAGACTTCTGGGCTGGCTGAGAGGGAAGTAGGGTGTCTCCATAACTCAGGCCCCCTCGGGAGGCAGCGGCAGAGGCAGCGGCAGAGGCAGCGGTAGTCAGGAGCTCTTGGAGCAGGCAGGACATGAGATCAATTACTGAAGGTCTCTGCATAAACCCCCTGAGGGAACTGAGCCTGGGAGGTGGCCCTGCCCCCACCTGAGCACCAGAACTTAAGCTCACATTGAATAGCAGCTGCACCCACCACTGCAAGCCCTGAGGCTGGGGAGCAGCATTTAAATCTCAGACCCCAAGCACTAGCTGGTCAGATCTAGGCCAGGGTGGATTGGAATCTCAGAAGTCAAGTAACTGGCTGGGAAAATGCCCAGAAAATGGAAAAAAAATAAGACCATAGAAGAATACTTTCTTGGTGAAAAGATGTTTCCTCCTTTCCTTTCTGATGAAGAAGAACAATGCTTACCATCAGGGAAAGACATAGAAGTCATGGCCTCTGTATCCTGAACATCCAAAATAGATATTCAATGGGCTCAGTCCATGGAAGAGCTCAAAAAGGATTTTGAAAATCAAGTTATACAGGTGGAGGAAAAACTGGGAAGAGAAATGAAAAAGATGCAAGAAAAGTATGAAAAACGGATCAATACCCTGCTAAAGGAGACCCAAAAAATGCTGAAGAAAATAACACCTTGAAAAATAGGCTCACTCAATTGGCAAAAGAGGTTCAAAAAGCCAATGAAGAGAAGAATGCTTTCAAAATCAGAATTAGCCAAATGGAAAAAGAGGTTCACAAGCTCACTGAAGAAAATAGTTCTCTCAAAATTAGAATGGAACAGATGGAGGCTAATGACTTTCTGAGAAACCAAGAAATCACAAAACAAAACCAAAAGAATGAAAAAATGGAAGAGAATGTGAAATATCTCATGGGAAAAATAACTGACCTGGAAAATAGATCCAGGAGAGACAATTTAAAAATTATGGGACTACCTGAAAGTCACGATCAAAAAGAGAGCCTAGACATCATCTTCCATGAAATTATCGAGGAAAATTGCCCCGACATTCTACAACCAGAGGGCAAAATAAATATTGAAAGAATCCATTGATCACCACCTGAAAGAGATCCAAAAAGAGAAACTCCTAGGAACATTGTGGCCAAATTCCAGAGTTCCCAGGTCAAGAAGAAAATATTGCAAGCAGCTAGAAAGAAACAGTTCCACTGTTGTGGAAATAAAATCAGGATAACACAAGATCTAGCAGCCTCTATATTAAGGGATCAAAGGGCATGGAATAGCATATTCCAGAAGTCAAAGGAACTAGGACTCAAACCAAGAATCACCTACCCAGCTAAACTGAGTATAATACTTCAGGGGAAAATATGGTCTTTCAATGAAACAGAGAACTTTCAAGCATTCTTGATGAAAAGACCAGAGCTGAAAAGAAAATTTGACTTTCAAACACAAGAATGAGAAGAAGCATGAAAAAGTAAACAGCAAAGAGAAGTCAGAAGGGACTTACCAAAGGTGAACTGTTTACATTCCTGCATGGAAAGACAATATTTGTAACTCTTTAAACTTTTCAATATCTGGGTAATTGGTGAGACTACACACACACACACACACACACACACACACACACACACGTACGCGAGTGTGCGCACACACACATACACATATGCACGCACATACAGAGACAGAGAGCACAGAGTGATTTGAATAGGATGGGACCATATCTTAAAAGAAATTAAGGTGAGTGAGAGAGAAATGTAGTGGGAGGAGAGAGGGTGAAATGGAATGGGGTAAATTATATCTCATTCAAGAGACAAGCAGGAGACTTTTTAGTGGAGGGAAAAAGAGGAGAGCTGAGAAAAAGACATGAAGTTTACCCTCATCACATTCGATTAAAGGAAGGAATAAAATGCACACTCTTTTTGGTAGGAAAACCTATCTTACAATACAGAAAAATGGGGGAGAAGGAGATAAGTAGGGTGGGGGAGGATGATGGAAAGGAGGGCAATGGGAGGAGGGAGCAATTTGAAATCAACACTCGGGGAGGGACAGGATCAAAAGACAGAATAGAAACAATGTGGTGCGGGATAGGATGGAGGGAAATATAGTTAGTCTTATACAACACGACTATTATGGAAGTCATTTGCAAAATTACACAGATATGGCCTCTATTGAGTTGCCTGCCTTCCCAAAGGGAATGGGTGGGGAGGGAGGGATGGGGAGAAGTTGGAACTCAAAGTTTTAGGAACAATTGTCAAGTATTGTTCTTGCTCCTAGGAAATAAGAAATACAGTTAATGGGGAATAGAAAGTCATCTGGCCCCACAGGACAAAAGAGAAGATGGGGACAAGAGAAGGGAGGATAGAAGAGAGCTCAGATTGGTGATAGGGAAAATTAGAATGCTTGGAGTATTGGGGTGGGGGAGGGGACAAATGGGGAGAAAATTTGGAACCCAAAAGTTTGTGAAAATAAATGTAAAAAGTTAAATAAATAAATTCATATTAAAAAAAAAACCCAGTTTCAATGTGGTAGTACCACAATTAGACTCACACAAGACCTAACAACAGAGACATTGAAGCACTACAGGTCTTGGAACAACATATATCAAAGAGCCAAAGAATGGGGACTCCAGCCAAAATATCATACCCTGCAAGGTTAAGTATTATACTTATATGGAAAATAATGGACATTTGATAAAATCTCAGACTTTCAAGACTTTGTTTAAAAAATCCCAAACTTAATAGAAGATGTGACATACAAGAACTGATAGAAATGTAAGGTACATACCAAAGACTAATTATAAGGGATTCATAAGACAAATTATACATATATATGCATAATGTAAAATATATGTCTAAGATTGTTATTAATAACTGGATAGCTCATAAATAAGATTGGGGAAAACCTGAGCAAGATATGAATTTAAAAGTAAGGCCATTTAGAAACAGTGAAAAAGAGTAATTATTTTATACAAATGAGGTACAAGAGGAAGAATCAATACAGAGGAATTAGATGGGGGAGGAGGGCTGGTAGATCTGGAAACCTACCTTCATCAGGAATGGGTTTCAGAGGTAACAATGCATATTTATGTAGAAAAGTAAAAAATTCATATAAATTCATGTGTTTTTGGTTCTTTTTTTTTATTCTGTATTTGTTTTCTGGTGTTTGAGTCTAAAAGAAAATTAAAAAGGAAAAATAAATTAATAAAAATAGAATATTCTATTCTATGCTCGACAATTATTATTTTTTATGTAAACCTAAGTATATAACTTTTTTATTTGAACTCTTTTTCTCTGAATGTTTTATATAAGTATATATACTAACTTGGAAACATTGATGCGCTATAACTTTTGCTTTATCCATTCTTTCAGGAGGTAAATGGATTATTTCTCCTATTTTAATTTGTCTTTATTTTATTGGGTCTGGGCTATTTTTTTCCCTTACATTTGCCTCATGATTTCTTGAAATCAACTGTCCAGGCTTTTTTTTATTATAGTTTTCCAATGACTCAGTGATTCTTAAATTATTTCTCCTTGATTTGGTGCCAAATCACATGGTTTTCACATGAGATATCACATTTTCTTTTATTTTTATAACATTTGGAATTGTTTTCTTATTTTTATAGCATCATTGAATCAATAATTTCTCTTTTTACCATTCTAATTTTCAAGTAGCTTATACTTTGTAAGTTTTTCTACCTCTTCTATTAAATTATTAATTCTCCTTTACAGTCTTTCTTCCAAAGTCTTAGTTTCTTTTCCTACTCTTTCCTCTAGCAAACTCATTTCATTTAGACAGGTATTTTGTTTTGATAAGTTTTAATTTGTACTTTCCAACTATTTTCTTAAAGCTTATGTCAAAGCCATCTTTCCATCCAGACTTTTGCCTGAAGATATTTGAAATCATTCAACTCTTTCTGAGTTTGTGTTATGGGCTTCCTTGTCACTAAAATATATCTTTCCAGCAGCATTTTTTGTTGTTTATTAATTCTTCTAACCTCAATTCATGAATTGGGTATCATGTCATAGTCATGTTTTCTACTTCCAGAAGGAACATTTGGGCTTTTTTGGCTTACATTTTGATAATCTCAGGTTTTGCTGGTATAATATATAATTATTGAATGGATTTACCGCAAATTGCTGCTGTTTCAATCCCCCATTAGCTAGTTAGCAGGGTTTGGAGATCCAAAGTGACAGAATTTCAGGTCACTTTTTGATCTGAATGCATTGCCTTGATTTGCAAGGTGGCCTCAGTCTGGGTTGGAATAACCATTAGAGATTTTTTTTACAATATAGTTTCTCACCATCAGGGACTTAGTACTCTACTAGTCAGAATTAGTATACTGCCTCACTCACTTCTAAAATATCAAATTTGGTCAATATTACCCTATTATTTGTTGAAAATAATGGTATTTGCATCAGAGAATCTTCTTAAACTGAACAAGTTCACTTGCATTCTACATGTGAAAAATATAACATTTTATAACAAAATCTAATGCTCTAATATTTTAATTCTCAATTTTAAATGTAATACTTCACCCACTCTCACAGTGATTTGTTTTCTATTTATAAACAGAAACATTAACAAATATGCTCATAAAAATTAAATCCTATATCATTATTTGTTCTCTATCTGGTAGCTATGTGGACCAATAAGTTTACCCTTTGCATGTAAAAATCTCAAGTTTTTCCAACTCATTTATGGTGCTTGATTCTTCTCCCTTCCCTTTCCAAAAATTCTGAATGGGCAATTTACTTAATGTGCTCAGACCTTCTACATCTTCTTTTTTTTTCTATTTCACATATAAAAATACAGCATTTAATGTGTACCTCCATTATATTTGACTCTGACTGAATGGATCTTCCCCTTTGTATCTAGTTATTATGCAATTCATTTACTATTTTTGAATGCTGATTCCATTTTTTACTAAAATAGAATATTGATTTCTTTGGGTAAACTTTTGTTTGTTTTTCATATAGTTGATGTTTCAGAAATGTGCTTGCTTAAATTGAATTGACAGTAATCAAAAGGAGTCAAAGAAAAATAAGTCCTATTTGTTGTTATAAAATATTATTTATTAATGTAATCACTTAATGAACAATTTTAGATTTGTGATGGCTATTTTTACCAGATATTTCACTGGATGAATAAATTGTTCAGGTTTTTCACTTGTCTAGCTGCCAGATAATTTATCTGTATTGGAGATATATACCAGCAAGCAGGAGTCATAACTCTGGAAAATCATGGCTTTAAATAAGCAAGTAAAATATCTTTCAAAATTTTATTCATTTTCTGAGAGTTTACTTTATGCAAGCATTGTGATTTAATGTTTTCCTTTTAATATAACAGTGAGTAGTCTAAGTGGAAGATTTTATAGTTGTTCTGTCTCTCATTATGAGAGAAAACACTGATAAGGAATAAAAATTAGACTTCTAGAAAGCCATCTCAGGTTACCTATCACCAGAAAGAAGTCTAGCTAGGCATTAAAGCAGTAACATACCCAATTATATGCCAATAAATCTGACAATCCAAGTGAAATAGCTAAATATTTACAAAAATATAATAAACAAAGATTAAAAGAAAAGGAAATAGAATATTTAAATAATTTTATCTTAGAAAGAGAAATTGAATAAACTATAAATGTGCTTTTTAAGAAAAAAAAATATTAGGACCAGACGGATTCTCACATTACTTTTTACCAAACATTAAAAAAACTAATTCAAATACTACATAAATTATTTGGGAAAGTAAATAGGCCATGGAGTCCTGACAAATTCTTTTTATGACATCAATATGGTACTGATATGTAAGCGAAGGAAGAGTAAAAACAGAAAAAGAAAACTATAGATGAATTTTCCTACTATATTGATGCAAAAAAAAAAAAAACCCAAGATACTGTCAAAGAGATAATAGCCATGTATCACCAAGAACGTTATGACAAGGTGAGATTTATATAAGGAATGTAGGGCTGGTTCTATACCAAGAAAACTATCAGTGAAATTGGCAATATCAATAATGCAAACAACAAAATTCACGTAATTATTTCAATAGATGCAAAAAAAAAACCTTTTGACACAATAAATCATTTACTCTTATTTAAAACCCTAGAAGGGATTTGGCAATTTTGTTTTTACAAAATTTGGCAAAATATTTGACAAAACTCCTGAGAGTACCGGAAAACAGTTTGGCAGACACTAGATCTAGATGAACATCTCATAATATATAGCAAGATAAGGTCAAAATCGATTCAAAATTTAGACATTAAAGAGCCTATAATAAACAAATTAGGTGAGCATGGAATATCTGATCTATTGGAGCTACAGATGAATAAAGGATTTATAACCAAACATGAGATAGAGAGCATTATGTGAAATAAACTGGATAACTTTGATTATATGAAATTGAAAAGAGTTTACACATATAAAGTCTTTACAGCCAAGTTAAAAAGAAAAGGAGAAAACTAGAGGGAAAAAATTTTACAGCAAATTTATCTGATCAAGGTCTCATTTTTCAAATAAAAATTAAGTCAAATTAATAAGAATATGATTTATTTCCCAATTGAAATAGGTCAAAGATTATGAACAGACAGGTTTCAGATGAAAAAATCAAAACTATATAAAAGCCAAAATAAGTCTGAGATACCATGTCATGACTATAAGAGTGGCTAATGTTACAAAAAAGGAAAATGACAAATATTGGATGGAATATGGAAAAAAATAGGACACCAATTCACTGTTGATGGAGTTGCAGGCAGCTAGGTGGTACAGTGGATAAGAACCAGTGCAAGAGTCAGGAGGACCTGAGTTCAAATCTCACTTCAGATACTTGATACTAACTGTGTGACCTTGGGCAAGTCACTTAACCCCAATTGCCTCATCCTGGATCATCTCCTGTCATCCTGATGAATATCTGGTCACTGGATTCAGATGGCTCTGGAGAAGAAGTGAGACTGGCGACCTGCACAGTCCTCCATTACTCAAATAAAGACAAGTGCAAGTCATGTCACCATTTCTCTGATGTCACGGTCTTCTTCAGCAATGAAGAATGAACACGCAGTGATGGAGTTGTGAACTGATCTAACCTTTCTGGAAAGCAATTTGGAACTATACCCAAAGGGCTATAGTAACCCAACAATTGCAGTACAACATCTGTATCTCAAAAAGATCAAATAAAAAAGAAAATCTTCTATATGTACAAAA
Organism: Bettongia penicillata ogilbyi; assembly: GCA_023548195.1. NCBI lineage: Eukaryota > Metazoa > Chordata > Mammalia > Diprotodontia > Potoroidae > Bettongia > Bettongia penicillata. Next base: position 424,441 of record JAJHZJ010000320.1, read on the forward strand.
CTATTTATAGCAGGTCTTTTTGTTATGGGAAAGAATTGGGAACTGAGGGGACCATTAAGTGGGGAATGGCTAAACAAGTTGCAGTATATGATTATGTGCTGCAAGAAATGACAAGCAGGATGGTTTCAGAAAAAACAAGGATGACTTAAATGAACTGAAACAAAGTAAAGTTAGTAGAACCAGGAGAAAATAGTCATAATTACAACAATACTGTACAATTATCCACTGTAAATGACTTAACTATTCACAGCAATACAATGATCAAGACAATTCTAAAGAACTTAATGATGAAAAATTCTGTTAACCACCAGAGAAAGAGCTGATGGAATCTAAATGCAGATTGAAGCATTTTTTTTTATTTTTCTTGCCTTTTTTCTGCAACATCACTTATTAAAAATGTTTTGCATGATTTTCCATCTATAATTGATATCACATTTCTTGCCCTCACAATGGATAATAAAAAGTTGAGAAGGAGGGGGGAAAGAAGGGAGGAAAGGAAGGAGAAACTTTGAAACTCAAAATCTAATAAAAAAGGAATGTTATCATAAATATTAATAGTTACAAAACAATGAGATTGAAATACTTTATCTGGTGTTCACCAGGGACTTAATCTGGCATAACTCCTTGAATCAGCAAAACTGACAAAACTGCCCATCACTATAAGCATTCTCTTTTGTTAACTCTCATCTTCCAGTTCAAATCCTATGTGATATTTGGGGCTGATGGTGAAGCTAGAGGGAACACCTGGTGGTGGGTATATTTAAATTATACTTCCTTGCAGAACATTTGAGAGGGCAGATGTTTGTTCTGTTTTCTATTGTTCTGAAACACAAATTTAAATTCATCAACATCATACTCTTTCTCCTAATCTTCTGTCTGTGGAGATATTTTTTTTTTTAATTTAGGAAACTTTATTTGATAAAATACTATAAAAGTCAGTGTAGATTTGTTGGTTCTTGTCATTTTTACCAGGGGTGATTCTTCATTGGTGACTTGGAGAAAATTTTCATTTGGATGTTCCATAAACAAAGTATAAAATAGAATAAAACTATTCCCCATGAGTGCTGCTTTGTCAAGGTCAGCAGTTAAACAGGAAAATATCAAGTTATCCCTGGGTAATTGCACAACAAGCAACACTGAGTTTTATGTCTAATACAAAGATTGTGGTGTCTCCAGAAAGACTCTTAGAAACAAATATTTTAAAGAAAAATGGATCATTATGATTGAGATACTTTGGGGAGATACATTTAGGTTTTCTCTCATCTTTTAGTTAGAACATATTTTAAACCTACTTTGTACAATATTTTAAAATGTTCCAAATAATCAATGCATTTATGCAGACATCAGTGGAGATTTTTTTTTTTTAGGATCAAAAAATTCAGATATATCAGCTACCTTTTTGGACTATAGAAGTACATCTAGGAGCTATTGGGAATAAACTTACAGAATAGAACATAAAAATCTTTGTTCTTCAGAAACAATTATTTCATATTCAATAAGATACATCCCCTTTTCTCTCATCCCTGTGGAGCTCTTTCCCTCTCTTTTCCCAGTGTCATTTAAAAATGACCTAGAAGGATGAATGTAAACCTATTCACTTGACCATCTGGTGAAGTATATGGACACTTTTCTGAGAGTATATTTGTTTTTTGATCAATAATTGAAAGAAATTCTAAATTTTAAGAAAAATGTAATGAAAACAAAAGAAAAGTAGTCTGTAATCCTGGTACATGCCATGTAACCAAGATATCTTGTTTGAGCTTTTGATAGTTTAAGAGAATTGTAGATCCCTCTTGCTGATGTCCAAAATTTGTCTATGTCTCTGCTCCAAAGATTCAGCTCTTCATCTATATTTCTTGAATTTAAATAATTCATTTTTGTTTTGGATTTATTTGCAATTTATTTTCATTTTTCTTTTTTGTTACACTTGAGCTCCAAGCTGTATTCCTCCCCTCCTTACCCCACATTAAAGAAGGCCAACATTTAACATATACGTATATGTGAAATTATACAGTTCATAGCTCCATATGCCAGTTCTTTTTCTTCAGATGACTTGGGAGGAGAAAGTGAGGCTGGTGACTTTGCACAGCCCTCCTACAATCAAATCAAAGTCAACTGCAAGTCATATCATCATCTTGATGACATTGTCCTCTTCGAAAATGAAGGACAAACACAACCACCTATCATGTTCTTTTTCTGGAGCTGGATAGCATTTTCCTTTATAAATCCTTTGTAGTTGATTTAAATGTTCATATAATTCAGAATAGCTTAGTTATTCACATTTTTGTTATTTTATTTTCAATGTTCTACAATCACTTCCATGTATCTTAGATTTTTCCCCTCACTTCCCCCCTTCCCTTCTATCTCCCCACTCCCTCCCTGAGATGGCATACAGTTTTATATAGGTTCTACACATACATTCCTATTAAATACATTTTCACCTTAGTCATGTTGCATAGAAGAATTAAATGAATGAAATCATAAAGCAAACCAGAACATAATACAAAAGAAAATGATCTGCTTCTTTCTACTATCGGCTTCCATAGCTTTTTCCCTGGATGTGGAAGGCATTTTCCTTAAGAGACCATTGGGAATTTATTTAAGTCCTTTCATTTCAATGAAGTACTAAGTCTACTAGAAAAATTCTTCACATACTGTAGTTGTTGCTGTGTACAAAGTTCTCCTGGTTCTGTTCCTTTCACTCAACATCAGTTCATATAAGTCTTTCTAGGCCTCTCTGAAGTCTTCTTGCTCATCATTTCTTATACCACAATAGTATTCCATTACATTCACATACTCAGTTTATTTAGCCACTCCCCCATTGATGGCTATTCCCTTAATTTCCAGTTATTGGCCACCACAAAGAGAGCTGCTATTCCTATTTTTATAAACTCTTGCAGATACAGTCCTAGAAATCAATATTGCTGGATCAAAGGGTATGAACATTTTTGTAGCCCTTTGGGTATAGTTTCAAATTGCTCTCCAGAATGGTTGGATTAGCTCACAGTTCCACCAACAATGAATTAGCATCCCAACTCTCCCACATCTTCTCCAATGTTTACTATCTTCCTGTTTTGTTATGTTAGCTTATCTGATAGGTGTGATGTGGTATCTCAGAATTGTTTTGATTTGGATCTCTCTAATCAATAGTGATTTAGAGCATTTTTTCATATGACTATAGATAGTTTTAATTTCTTCCTCTGCAAACCGCCTGTTCATATCTTTTGACCATTTATCAACTGGGGAATCACTTGTATTTTTGTACATTGACTCAATTCTCTATATATTTTAGAAATGAGACCTTTAGAATTTAAATAGTTTAAAATATGATAATGAATGATAGTTCTAACAAGAGATTACAGTTGCTAAGGTTATTTCTAAAATTATAGAGGATTATATATATCCTGAGACCAGAGTCAGGAGGTCCTCTGCCTTTTTTTTTCAGCTTGTTCCTCTTGCTCCTCCTATAATTTCACCCCTATTTCCACTACAACCATCATAAATAGCTACTAATTTATTTAGAACTTATTATGTGTAAGATTTCTTTGAATTTCCCTATCTAATTCACTTAATTGATCAAATTTAATTCAAATTAGTTTATTTTCTTTTATGTGTTTTGTTCTAATACAAATAATTAAAACTGGAGCTAGAAACATTATGTGGCTTCCATATTTCTTAATGGAATAATCATATTTTTTTTAAATGAAAGAAAAATAACAACCCTTAACTATAGTTCTTACCCAAATATCTGCAATTCCTTTCAGTAGATGAGGGGACATACCACTTTTCAAAACTTGAACAAAAGTTCTATGCTTTATTTCTATGCTTCATTTTCACATGAGGTATCACTGGCTACCTTCATAGCATACTCTAACTGTAAAGGAGAATTTTTCATTAAGGAGACATTGTTTACAGTTTTTAAAAATAAAATATTGGGATGCTTCTTAAAGTCTGTAAAAACTCTGCAAGAGATCACTTCAGAAAAACAAAAGTTTATTTCTAAGCTTTAAAAATACTGAGATGCTCTTCCTATTTGTGCGTCTTTTCACAGAACTGTAACTCTGGAAAAGTATTGAGGATCATCTATTGGAGAAGAAAGGATTGCAGAGGACAGAAAATGGGGTTGGGAATGAAGGCACCATCTTTTGGGGGTCAGAGGCAGTTGGGCAACATGGAAATTAAAAGGGAGGGTCAGGATGGGAACTTAAAACTTTCAGAAACAAAGAAGTGGAAGGATAGTGGATGGCATTTGTGATGAGCATTACTTGCTGGGAGGTGAAGATAAATGAAGCAGGGTTACGGAACACAATAAAATGATATAAAAATGGTATAATAATTGGCAATACCTATGGAAAATAGTGGGAGACATAATGTCTGAAAACAAATAATGTGGAAATGATGTACCATGTTTGTTTCTATTTACATATCAATAAAACTAGTCATACCTATGTACTTAGGACTCGTTATGAGAAGGGGGTAGGAGTTAGCTGCTGCTGTTTGATATATTACAAAGATTTACTGGGATAGATTGCAAATAATAATGCTATAGTATCTATTGTTAGCTTCTAGTAGATAAATTCCTGAATATAATTTTCAAAATTGTTATATTTTTGCATAATATATCTTTTATATTATAATAATTATAACTTTATAAGTTAAAATAACTCTTAGACACCATTTTCATCAGAATTGGTGAAAGGAAGAATATATGTACACACGTAACTAAGAAGAAAAGTACATTTCATTCAACAGGGTAATAAGATGGAAAAGGGAGAAGAGAGTAGGTTAATGGAGGAATTGTTTTCAAAGCAAAAAAATTTAACTAAATACAGAGAAAAATATTTGTAGCTCTTTTTGACATAGTAAAGAATAGGAGTTTGAGGTCACACCCCTCATTTGGGGCATTACTGAACAAGTTATGGTATATAAATATGATGGAACACTAGTTTGTTGTAAGAATTGTGAGGCAGAAGATTTCAGAGAAACTTGGGAAGACTCATATGAACTAATGCAAAGTAAACATAATGAAAAACAATTTATAAAGTGAACCACTTAAGAATTTTGATGATTGAAATGACCAACTAAGATCACAAAAGAATAATGATGAATCATACTATCCACTTCTTGATAGACATGTGAAAGGTTTAAAATGAGATGCATACACAGAGATGTATATGTGTGTGTGTGTGTGTGTGTACACACACATATACTCCTTTGGGACATGGTTATTTTTATTTTTCTTAACTATTCTCAAATAAGGGTGAGAAAATGACTACATTTTGCTAATTTAAAAAATCATTATGACTAAAAAAATAAAGAGATGAGATGATTTCCAAATTTACTCTATACTATGCATATGAGTGTCTTCATATTAGTGATTTTTGAAAAGTAATGTAAAGAGGAGAAATAATGACATTAATCAAAGCAATATTAGAAACACTTATTTTCTTTTACCACTATACAGGTTAAACTTAAGGAACTAAATTTTTACTCTAGTACTCTGTTATTAAAGTTGTTCTAACATTAGTGAATTTTAACATTTTTCTAGTTTAACCACTTTTATAGTTAAGTTCAAATACTTTATGGAGAATTTACTATTATTTTTACTTTTTATTATTCAACAGACAACTTAAACATTGTTAAAGAAGATTCTAAATTTACATTTTTACAGCTATGCAATGTATGTCATCAAAAATGCAATGAATTTATCAAAATTTAGTATGAAACTGATTTGACGGAAAACTTAGAAAGTGAATTAAGTCTAATGAATTGGAGTAATTAATTTTAACTTGCAATCCCAATGATTTTTGAAAAAACTGGAAAGCAAAGTAAACTTAATAAGAGTAAGAGCTATTTGTGAGCTCATTACATATAGAAATTGACAAAGAAATCTTCTACGGGTTGAAAGTATTATGTTTTTAAATATTTAAATAGATGGCAAATTTCTTAAAATACAAAGATGACATTTTTCATTAAAAAATATTTCTTTTATAAAGTCACAATGCCAATGAATCAATTTGAAGACCTTTACTTCTATTTCAAAAGGCCTCTGGAACAGCAGCAAAATTTAAGAAAAGGAAGATGATTTAATATATTGACATTTATTTCCTACAGGCTTAGATTGTACGCTCTTAAATCAAATGCCTCAAAACATAAAATTAAATGTATAAATATGCATGATGTTGACAAGTGAACTATTTATAAACATTTTAAAATGCTCTTTTCCAGACATGGTTGACCAAACCCTCAAAGTACATAAATCATTCCCAAAGAATAGATTAGTCTTTTCTTAAAAACACATTAATGCTTTCAGTTCACAGTGATTTAATCTACCAAGGCACACAAAAGTAACATGGAAACTGATCTACAAACAAAATCAACAATGATATTTTTTGGGAACCTTCTCTGTCATGGGTGCTACTATAGATGTGATTACATTAGCTGTTTCTCATTGACACCAAGAAAAGTCAATTAAATCTCCTTACCTTTATCCCTGCCTACAGTTTCTTTTCATTACCAAATTCTAGGAACACTACCTTTTGGTTAGTGTCCCTAAGACATTGTTTTTAACTACATCAATCTCTTATGCATAAATATTCAAAGTTATCTCCTGGATAAAATTTAAATATCTTACATTTTTTATTATTATTTATTATATATATATATAATTTATTATTATTATTACAAGATCCTGAATAGTAATGTTCAAAGACATTTTTCTCAATACAACTTCTGAACCTTTTTTTTTTCCTAGATAAATTTACTTAGGGTTCTGGGAACCAAGATGGTGGAGTGATAGGTAACTGCTATCTCCCACCCCTTGTTTACCTTGACAAGCTCAGAGAATATCTCCCTAGGAAAAACTCCAGAACAGTGGGAGCAATAGAAGGCGTAAACAGACTCTCAGCCCATGTGGCTAGAAAGATCGCTAAGGAGGGTTCCTTTTGCCATGGTTGAAGGTGACCAGTGCAGGATCAGAGTTGTCCCAGACAGCCCCACTTCAACAAACTGGGAGAAGACCTGAACCCCAGTGGATGAAGCCAACAACTGCCAACACTAGGACCCCAGGTGTACCTCAGCACCCCAGTGGAATCAGGAAGATGCTAGCTCACTGGTGTCCAGACCACTCCTCCCCCACAGTTAATGAGATAGCTCCAGGGTAACTGTAGGGAAAATCCAAAAAAACACCTCACCTGACTTTTGCTTTCAAACACCAGCCAGCTCAGCACCAGGTAAGTTGTAGCATTTCAGTTTCTAACTGAAAGAACCAGAGGCCACAACACATAAAACCTCAAGTTTTATGCACAAGAACTGTAGGACAGAGCTCCCTGTGCCACAGACACAGAGATCTACTTTAAAAGCCAGGAAAAGTGTTATTATCATGAGTAAGAAACAAAGCAGAAAAGAAAAGACCATAGTATCTTTCTATGGGGACAAGAATCAAAACACAAATACCAAAGAGGTCAGCATTAAAACTGTACTCCCATCTGAACCTTCAGAAAGGAATATGAACTTTTCTGAAGCACAAAGAGCCTTCTTGGAAGATCTCAGGAAGGATTTCAAAAGTCAAATTAGAGAAATAGAAGAAAAATTGACCAATGATTTTAAAAATATGAAAAAAGAAATCACAGAAGAACTTAAAAGGAAACTTGGACAAAGTGAAAAGGAAGTACACAACCTGACTGAAGAAAATAGCTCCTTAAAAGGAAAAATTGGATAGATGGAAAAGGAGATGCAAAAATTAACTGAAGAAAACAATTAGATAAAAATTAGAATGTGGTAAGTATAAGCTAATGAATCTATGAGACATCAAGAATCTGTCAAACAGAATTTAAAGAATGAAAAGATAGAAGAAAATATAAAATATCTAATTAGAAAAACAATTGACCTGGAAAATAGATCCAGGAGAGAAAATCTAAGGATTATTGGTCTACTAGAAAGCCATGATGAAAAAAACAGCCTAGACAATATCATCCAAGAAATCATCAAGGAAAAATTGCCCAGAAGTCCTAGATTCAGTCACTGAAAGAATCCACTGTTCACCTGAAAGGGATCCCAAACTAAAAACACCAAGGAATATTGTTGCCAAATTCCAGAACTATCAAATGAAGGAGAAAATACTACAGGCAGCCAGAAAGAAGTAATTAAAAAACTGAAGAGTTACAGTCAGGATCACATAGGACCTTGCAGCTTCTACATTAAAAAAGTGAAGGAATTGTGATACAATATTCTATAAGGCAAAAGAACTTGGCATACAAGCAAGGATTAATTACCCAGCAAAGTTTAACATAATATTTCAGGCAAGGAGTTGAATATTCAATGAAATAAGGGATTTCCAGACCTTCCTGTTGAAAAGGCCAGAACTCAACAAAAGATTTGCTCTTCAAACACAGGTCTCAAGAAAGGCATAAAAAGGTAAATGGAAAAAAAAAAAAAAACAACTTGTTACTCAATATGGGCAAACTGTCTACATTCCTATAAGGGAAGATGATACTTGTTAATCTTGAGAACTGCATATGTGTTATGATATATAAAGAGGAAACGGGTATAAAGTAAATGATGTCAGAATAAAAATATGATTTAAATGTGTGAAGGGATTGTAATGGGAGATGTGAAAAGGAGGAGTCAAAAAAAGTAAATTATATCACAGGAAGAGGCAAAAAATATGTTATAGTAGAGGGAAAGAGGGGAGGGAGATGAGCATTTTTTGAGAGTTATTCTCATCTGATTGGATTCAAGGAAGGGACAACAAACTCAGTTAAGTATGGAAATACAACTAGCTCTATAGGCAGTAGGAGGGGAAGGGGGAAATAAAAGGGAGGGAAGGCTGCAAGGGAGAGAAGAAGTAGTAAGGGAAAGGGGTGTTCAAAGGGAGGGGAGCTGAATGAAGGGAAGGAAGAATGAGGGAGGTGGTGGTCAAAAATTAAAATTGTTGTGGAGGGGAAGGGAGAAGGGAGAACTAAAAGCATGAACAAAAGCATGAACAAGAGGAAAGAGGATGGAGGGAAAGACACAGACAGTAATGATAACTGTGAATGTGAATGGGATGAACTGTCCCATAAAACAGAGATGGATAGCAGAATGGATGAAAACCATAATCCAACAATATGTTGTTTACAAGACACACATCTGAAATGGGGGCATACACACAGAGTAAAGGTAAAGTTGGAGCAGAATATTTTCTGCTTCAGCTAATGTAAACAAAGCAGAGGTAGCAATCCTAATCTCAGACAAAGCAAAAGCAGAAACAGAACTAATCAAAAGAGATAAGGGAGGAAACCATATCCTGATAAAAGGAATCATAGACAGCACAGCAATTTCATTACTAAACATATATGCTCCAAGTGGTATAGCCTCCAGATTCTTAGAGCATAAGTTGAGGGAGTTACAGGAAGAAACAGACAGCAAAACTATACTAGTAGGGGACCTTATCCTCCTCCTCTCTGAACTTGGTAAATCTAACAACAAAATAAACAAGAAAGAAGTTAAGGAGGTGAATAAAACTCTGGATGAAGTAGATATGATAGATCTCTGGAGGAAATTGAATGGGGAGAGAAAGGAATATACTTTTTTCTCAGTGGTATATGGCACATATACAAAAATTGACCATGTACTAAGTCTAAGAATCTCAAAATCCGATGCGGAAAGGCAGAGATAGTCAATGCATCCTTTTTACATCACAATGCAATAAAAATTATATGTAATCAAAGACCATGGAAATATAAGTCAAAAATTAATTGGCAACTAAACAATCTAATCCTAAAGAATGAGTGAGTTAAACAACAAATTATAGAAACAATCAACAAATTCATTCAAGAGAATGACAACAATGAGACAATAAACCAAATCTTATGGGATACTGCAAAAGCAGTTCTTAGGGGAAGTTTTATATTTTTGAATTCCTACATAAATAAAATAGAGAAAGAGACCAATGAAATGGGTATGCAGCTGAAGAAGCTAGAAAAAGAACAAATTGAAAAGCCCCAAATAAATACCAAATTAGAAATACTGAAAACCAAAGGAGAGATTAATAATATTGAAATTAAGAAAATTATTGAATAAATAAAACTAAGATTTGCTTTTATGAAAAAAAAGCAATAAAATTTATAAACCTTTCTTCAATTTGATTAAAAAAAGAAAGAAGAAAACCAAATTACCAATATCAAAAACAAAAGGGTGAACTAAACTCCATTGAGGAGGAAATGAAATCAATAACTGAAAATTCCTTTGCCCAATTGTATGCCCATATATTTGACAAAGTAAATGAGATGGATAATTATTTTAAAAAAATATAAATTGCCCATATCAACAGAAGAGGAATTTAAATACTTAAATAATCTCATCTAAGAAAAAGAAATTGAAGAAGCCATCAATGAACTCCCTAGGAAAAATATCTCCAGGGCCAGATGGATTTACAAGTGAATTCTATCAAACATTGAAAGAATACTACTTCCAATACTATACATACTATTTGAGAAAATTGCCAAGAGTTCTACTAAATTCTTTTTATGATACAAGGATGGTTCTGATACCTAAACCAGGAAGAGTTAAAACAGAGAAAGAAAATTATAGACCAAGTTTTCTAATGAGTATAAAAGCAAAAAATTTAAATAAGATACTAATGAAACCCAACAGCAAGAGATAGAAAAATTCTGTTTAGAGCTTCAGAAGACACCATAAAATATCTGGGAGTCTACCTGACAAAATAAACCCAGGGACTATATTAACACATTACAAAACACTTTTTGCACAAATAAAGTCAGAACTAAGTAAGTGGAAAAACATCAGATGCTTGTGAGTAAGCCAAGCTAGTATAATAAAAATGGCAATTCTACCTAAAATAATTTACTTATTCAATGCCATAGCAATCACACTACCAGATAATTATTTTCTACATCTAGAAAAAAGTGATATCAAAATTCATCTGGAAGAACAAAAGGTTCAGAATATCAAGGGAACTAATGAAAAGTAATGTTAGGAAAGGGGGCCTAACCCTACCAGATCTCAAATTGTATTATAAAGCACTATCAAAACCACTTGGTGTTAAGAAACAGAGGGGTAGACCAGTGTAATATGCTAGGTACTCAAGACACAGTAGTCAATGAATACAACAATCTTCTTTTGATAAACCCAAGGGCCCCAGCTTCTGGGATAAGAAATCACAGTTTGACAAAAATTGCTGGGAAAGCTGAATAAAAAGGTGGAGGAAGTTGGGCATAGACCAATACCTGACACTGTACACAAGAATGAAGTCCAAATGGATATGTGATCTAGGTATAAAGACTGATACTACAAATAAATTAGGAGAGCAAGGAGTAGTGTATTTACCAATTTTATGGAGGATAGAGAAATTCATGACGAACCAAGAGATAGGGAACATTATGAAATGCAAAATGGACAATTTTGATTGCATAAAATTGAAAAGTTTTGTACAACCAAACCCAATGCAACCAAGATTAAGAGGGAATCAGAAAACTGGGAAACAATTTTTGCAACTGATGCCTTTCATTTCCAAAATATATACAGAACTGAGTCAAATGTACAAAAATGCAAGTCATTCCTCACTTGATAAATGGTCAAAAGATATAAACAGGCAGTTTTCAGATGAAGAAATTAAAGCTAACTGTCATCATGTGAAAAAATACTCTAATCACTATTGATTAGAGAGATGCAAATCAAAACAACTGTGAGGTACCACAGCACACCTATCAGATTGAATAACATGACAAAACAGGAAGATGATAATTGTTGGAGAAGATGTGGGAGAGTTGGAACAGTAATCCATTGAGGGTGGAGCTATGAGTTGATCCAGCCATTCTGGAGAACAATTTTGACTTACACCCAAAGGGATAGAAAAATGTGCATACCCTTTTACCCAGTAATATCACTTCTGGGACTCTGTCCCAAAGAGAACATAGAAATGGGAATGGGTCCCACAAGTACAAGAATATTTATAGCAGCTCTCTTTATGGTGGTCAAAAACTGGAAATTAAGGGAATGCCCATCAGTTGGGGAATGACTGAACAAGTTTTGTTGTATGAATATAATGAAATACTATTTTGCTATGAAAAACGATGAACAGGAAGACTTCAGAGAAACTTGGAAAGGCTTATGTGAACTGATGCTGAGTGAAAGGAGCAGAACCAGGAGAACTTTGTACACAGCAACACACAGTGTGAGAGGAATTTTTCTGGTAGACTTAGTTCTTCATTTAAATGCATGAACTTAAAAAATTTCCAATGGACTCTTGAGGCAAAATGCCTTCCACATGCACAGAGAGAACTGTAGACTTGGATCACAAAGAGAAACAGACCATTTTCTTTTGTATTTTGTTTTTTTAATGGTTTCTCCCATTCATCTTAATTCTTTTATGCAACATGTATTTAATTGGAAAGTAAGTGTAGAACTTATATAAGACTGTACACTGTCTCAGGGAGGGAGTAGGGACAGAAGGGGGAATGAGAGGGAAGAAGGGGTAAAAATATAAGATATATGGAAGTGGTTGTTGAACACTTGAAACAAATATAATAATTTAATTCAAAAATAAACTTGCCTTGTCATAGTCTATTAAACATATCTAGTGCTTGACTGCCTCTATATTTATAAAGGTATCCCTCTCTGAATATCCAAAGCCTCTATTTTTTAGTTCCCATATTAAGTTTTTCTTCTTAATAATGACTCCTCAGATTACTTTGTCTGACAGATATCTAATCATTTAATAAAAAAATACTCAGCAAAACATATCTTAATGAAAATTTCATAAGTGCATGGACATGAATTTGACATTGAGGATCCAAAGATACAAAGGAAATGCTTACTGTCTTCAAGAGGTGTTGGAGCGTAAGCTCGGTTTGCACATGAACAGTCTTGGGTTAGGTAAAGGTGAGGGCTTCTAAACCACAGAGCTCTCACGAGGCCCCCCAGGGAACAGTTGGGAATTGAGGAGTGAATCGCGAGCTATCTTGTTTTTCCACCTCTTCTCAGTGGAAACTTGCTAGGGAGAGCATCCCACCCTTGAGATTGGTCCGTGGTCTGAGCACACCTGTTGTTGATTGGCTAAAAGGCTGAGAGCACGCTGTCCATAAGCAAACCATGAAGCTGGGAGAGCTTAAATGGGGACAGGAAAGCCTGGGGGTTGGGTTCCTCTCTCCTCCAGAAGGAGAAGGGGGCTCCACGGGGAGAACTCCTCCTGCATGCTAACATGCAGCTGGTATCCGGAATAAAGCCTACACTTCTGTTTGACTCTGGAGGTCTCTTCTCTCATTACATTATCCATGGCTGATCACCGAAGACCTGGAGTAGGTAAGACGACCCGGCAGCCCACGGCAGTTAGGCCGGACAAAGAGGATAACATTTTAGTTGAGGGAATGCTGCAAATGCACAAAAATGCGCAGTAAAATTACAAGGGAAAACTAAACAGGAGAAAGGAATAACAATATGAAAGACTTCATGTAAGATACAAGACCTGAAGTAAACCATGAAAGTGGACAAAAGTTCTTAATTTAGAGACAAGAATAGAGGGGACCGTATGGAAGAAGCCAAAGTCCTCCAATATTTTATATAAGTTCCTTATTTTCCAGATATGTTAGCTAGTGCGCAGAGGGAGGCAGGAAATATGTAGTTCAGGGAACAATCTGTAGTCCACTTTGGCTAGCATATAATTTATGTAGGGCAGTAATATAACGGAAAGTTGGAGAAGCAGCAGTGCATTGTATTTTGAAAGGACATAAATGCTAGACTATAGGGTCCTGTAACCAATTGCACTTTTCAGGAGTCACATGATGTCCCAAATCTTATTTTTAAAAATGAAATATTTTATGATTCCCATAGTTGTGAGGGTATCCTCAGGTCCCCAGTAACTGATTTATTTTAGCTTATCTATTATAACATATTTCTTCCTAATAGAATATATTTGCTTATTGAGACTGGTTAATTTTATTCATTTTTATATAACCAGTCCCTGGCACTCTACTAAATATATAATAGGCACTTGACAAATGCTTGTTGAATCAAGATGGATGTGTTTTGCCTATGATCAAAGGTGGAGTAAGCATCAGAAAAGTATTTGAATCCTTGTCCACGGAAGGAAGGAAAAAAGGAAGGAAGGAGGGAGGGCAGAAATGAGGGAAGGGGGAGAGGGAAGGAAGGAAGGAAAGAAAAAAGGAAAGAAAGAAGCAAGGAAAAAAGAAAGAGGAAGGAAAGAAGGAAGGAAGGAATTACCAGCTAGATATACAATGATCAAAATGGATGGGTTTGTAAACTTTCCTGAGGGAATGTGTTTTGAACCAGGTCATAGAGAAGAGAAGGGCCATGATCGATGATGGAAGGGGAACATTTTAGGCCTAGGAAAATAAATTAAATCAATTTTCTTGTAATAATATAAAACGAGTTTTCTAATAGCGATTAGATTTCTTGGAAGTTGTATACAATTTACCCCAAGCAAGGATGGCCTTACATTTAGAAAGAATGCTATATCTCCAAGGTACTACTTAGGAAGTTCCAGGAAGACTCATCCTTTCTCATCTCTTTAGTTATCATTCTCATTCTGCTTAGAATTCTTCAATTTGTCACCAAATCAAGCTATTCATCTGAATTAATAGTCTTTCTCTTTCAAAATGCAAATAGCCTTGAGTGTTAATAACTATATGCATAACTTAGTTTGAATTCATCTAATCAGATCATTTTCATTTTAACATGTAGATGACAATAGTTACTTGGAAGGAATGTGGGTTTTGTTGGAGGATAGGCAGGCTTTAGGAGCATTTATTTATTTATTTTAGAGAAAGAAGCATTTAGGAAAAGTGAAAGCATAGCAACATAGCTCTAGGCTTTGAGAAAAAGACGAGATAAAATCATTGCATCTTGATCACACAATCATCGACCAACTTCATTGCATCTCAGCTGGTTAGTGGTGGATCATCCTGAGTAACTGTCCTTGGGTGAGTACTCAGAATTAATGAGAAAAAAAACATTTTCTATTAACACTGGAACAGCCTTCTTCTGATATCAAATAATCTTGTCCCATGGGGAATATTACAGTGTTCCCCAGAACCTAATAAAATATTAACTTGGCTAAATGAAGAGAATTACATAGTACTATTTAGAAGTGTAATCCCTTTCTCCTCTACTCCATTCCTACTTGTTAAAAGGCAATAGGAAAATCAACAAGGAATGAAAAATATTTAGGAATTAAGGGAATAAATTTTTCTGGTTCCTGCACCAGGCTATAAAAAAGGATCACAATATTTTCATCTTTGCCCCTTACAATAATATTACAAGATGACATATGGTAGACTAGTCCCTCTATTCCCCATCTAGTTTCTCTCAGTATAAGAGTGATCCCCAAAGAAATATAAGATTGAGGAAATGGCTTCTTATCACAAACATCTTCCTGGTTCAATACTGTGAATCCCAAGGAAATTCAGATAACAGTGGCCAGACACTCATCTCTTCAAAATGACTACTTTTGTCAACAGCTTCTATTGTAGATAGATCTTGCTTTGTTCAAGGAGAAAGAACTAAAGTGATGCATGACTGAACATGTGATCTCATTTGAGAGGAAGTAGTAGGTAGGGTTTCTGGACTTTGATCACATTGCTTCCTATTTCTCTGTTGCTTTGGTATAGACTGTTTCTGATTCCTTCTTTCCCTCCTCCCCAACTTTTAGTGACCCAGAAGAACTCAGGAACTTAGGATATCCATACTTCCTGACTAGAGAGGTCTGGCCTTTTCCTCCTCTTCTCCACTCTCTCCACTTTTCCCATCCCCTTGTCCCCTCCTCTCCTCTCCTCTCTTGTTCTTTCTCTTTTAGGAAAGCCCACATGAATATAAGTTCAGAGAGGCCCAACAGGGCCTAGAACTGGTAATCCAATAGTATCATCTTTATAAGACTGTGTGCTTTATATTGCCACAGAGCACAGTGGATAGCTTCCTGTGCCTGGAGTCAGAAAGACTGAGTTCAAATATGATCTCAGACACTTACTAACCGTGTGACTTACTAAGCAAGTCACTTAACTGCTATTTGCCTCTTTTAAAAAATATTTATTCCATTTAATTAAGCAAAATTACTTATTTGAAATTATATGCAAGGAAGGATTTCTACAAAATATTGAGAATACTTATTTAATCCTATAAATCTGTGATCTCAGGATGTAGGAACTACCTTCAGAGTATCAGACTACAACTCATCCAATTGTCTTGTGTCTTTCATAAATATTTACATAAAATGTTGTTTTAATTTATCTCACTCTTTGAAGACCCCATAGATTCCAGTGTCACTCTTGAGTAGTAGATATATTATTCCTAGTTTTTTCCATGTGGCTAGCTGACCAGGGAGATAGAGAGAACCAAATAAAAGCTTACCTGACTTATTTGATTTACCCTAGAATTTTTATACCATCCATGTAACTATGCCATCATTGGTAATATGTTGTAGCAAGCTTATGATCACAATGGTTCATTCTGTTGCTTTTAGTTAATGCATCATTTAAAGTCTTCCAAAATTGTCGTAACCCATAAATTATAGCAAAATTGAAAGACTTATTGAAAGCACGTAATTTCACTGCCATAGGGAACTACTTGTAGCAATGTAAGCCCTTATCTTTTCTGTAATTTATAGTCTTAGAAAGTCGCCTATAGAACCATCAGAAAAATACTGATGTTAAGCAGATCAATTTTATGTTGAGGATTAGTTTTGGAACACTGAGAGCAAAACACAATTTCTCAAATTGAATCCATATTGCTTTCTTCTACTTATTTCTTAGTTTGACTTATCCCCACTTGAAGTAATTATAAAAACATGCATACATATATATATATGCATACATATATACATACTTATCTATATACACACATGTATATATGTATGTGTGTATACTAAAGGAAGCTCATTATTCTGCCCAATCAACAACTTTTATCTACTTGAGTTTTCCTTTGTGGATTTTTGCTTAGTCATGAATTTCTTACAGGTATATTTGTGTATTGTTCTAGTATTTAATACCATAAGTAGTATAGAACTTGTAAAACTGAAGTATGTATGTCTGTAGTAAATAACTCTTGCATTTAGATTCTATGAAAAACATATTCTATGATGGAGTTGAATACCTTTGAGTGTATTTTTCCCTTTTTCATGCTTTCTTTTTTTACAACAATCACTGAGTTTTTGAACAAATTTATTTCTGTGATTCCATTTATATTACGGAATCGTATGTGATTTTACTTTGTGAATAAGAAGAAATTTGCTGGAAGAGAGCCTTTAATGTTAAATAGCCCTTCCAGTCAATGCTTATTTTTTTTTTTAAATATTGAACAAATAACTGAGAGCAGTAGGATCTGGCATTCTTCAAATCTTTCAGTCAATCATCTGACTTTAAAACATGTTCTATTCTAAAAGGTAGGTTTCAGTAGTCTGCTTATTCCCTTCCTATATTTATATCAATGACACCAATAATGTATACATAAATCATAAATATGTTACAAATAACAGAAAGAAATGATAAAGGTTATTTATTGTTGATATCTTCTCAGTCATTTTAGTGGTACTAATGAAAATTTGCCTGATATAGAATATAATATTATGACCCCAGACTTAGGAATATATGGATTTAAGTTTCATCTCTGAAACATAAAGACTATTCAATGCTTGTCAAATGTTTTAACCTTAAGTGCTCTAAAATACAATGTGTAAAATAGATATGTATCTTCACTGGAAATTTTCCATAGCAATAATGAATTTGTAGGTTTCCTACTTCCTCACAATATCACCTGTATTTTTCCAACTATTAGTTATCTCTTATCCATTTATCTATTTTATAAATGGATCTATCAATTATTTCGAACTTGTGTGATTTCAAGACCAAATAAGGAAGTTTCTACTTTTTCCAGTGTAGTTATTTTCCTTTTTTCCAATTTCCAAAATTCAGCCCCTACTGCAAGTTTTATTGATGTATTTCATTTTTACACAACTGATAACAACAAAGGCACTCAAACCACCAAATATGATTCCTAAAAATCATGAAATAAAATGACATGAAATTTCTAGAGGAAAATAAATGCAAATTTATTCTTTTGTAATTCACTATTTACAAAAAGAATGGAAGGCTTTGGCCTTAATTTGAATAAAGAACACAGTGTCAAGGGTGTCCATTTTACTTAATCTGAGTGTTGTCGTTTTATGATGTAATCTTTATCTATATTATTGGGGTCATTGTATTTATGGTACAACTAGATCTACTTTGTTCTCCATATATAAATTCATCTTATAATCTTTGGTTTCTGAAATTATTTGTTTCAATAGAATTCCACTGTAAATATACATTATAATTTATTCATCTGTTCCTCCACTGGGCTTATAGTTTATTTTCAGTATTTTGGTGGCAATTACAAATAATAATGCTATTAATTTCTTCAAAATTAAATCTTTCCTTTCCTACCACCCACATATTCCCATATACTATAATTCCCTTTAAGTATTAACCTAACAGTAGGACAACATGGCCAATAGGTATGAACAACAGTGCAATTTTTATTCTATATTTTTCCAAAATGATCATGCCAAGTGATATATCTACCATATATAAACAATATGCATTGCCCTCTCAATACTGAATTTTTTTTTACTCTATCTGCTTTACATTACATTTTTTTAAATTTGCAATTCTTTAATTATTATTACCAAACTTTTACATTTTTTCAGAGGGCTATGCATTTGAACTACTTACTAGTTTCTTTAGAAAACAATCTGTTCATATCTTTTAATTTAATAGGGTACTTTATCCTATACTATTTTGTCAATTCTCCATTAGCTACAAAATTTTATCAGATATTTAATGCTACTATTTATTTCCAATATATGCAGATTCTAATTACCTCTGCCTTTAAAAGCAAAACTATTTTAGAGATTGCTCGACCAGTCATTGAGGAACTATTAAATACTCACTAAGTGACTGTTCTAAGCACTGAGGATACAAAGAAAGTCATGACGGAAGTTCCTATCCTCTTAATGTTAACAGTCTAATGGGTAAGAAAACAACCAAATAAATATGCACAAAGTTATAAACAGGATAAAAAGGAAATAATTAACAGAGGGAAGCACTAGAATTAAGTAAGATTGGGAAACACTTCTTGTAGGAAGTGGGATTTTAGTTGGGACAAAGAAGTCAAGGAAACTAAGATGTAGAGACGAGGAGGAAGAATTAATTAGACATGGAAGACAGCCAGAAATGTACCCAGAGCAAAGAGACAGAGTATCTTGAGAATGGAATAGTAAGGAGGCCAGTGTCACTGAACTGAAGGTGGAAGAGGGTGAAGGTGGTATAAAGCATAAGAAGACTGGAAGGATTGGGGGAGGGGAGTTAGATTATGAAGGACTTTGGATGTCAAAAAAAATAGGATGTTGTATGTGACCTTGGATGTGACAGAGAGCCACCAGAGATTATTGCATAGTATGGTGGAATGAAAAGACCCATGCTTTAGGAAAAATAATTTGATAGCCAAACTGAGGAATAACTAAAGGGGGGAAAGAATTGTAGTAGACAGACCAAACAGCAAGCTTTTGCAAATAGTCCACATTTGAAGTGATGAGAGCCAGCACCAAGGCAATGACAACATTTGAAGAGGTAATGGGACACAAATTAGAGAGCCCACAAAGGTGAAACAGGCCTTGGCAATAGATTGGGTACTGGTAAGAGGTGATAAGAGTTAGTGAAGAGTGCAGAATGATACTTAAGTGGTGAGCCTGAGTTCCTAGAAGAATGGAGCTGCCCTCAAAAGCAATATATGGGGACTGGACCTCTGATTTCATTGAAATAGGAAATCTCTAGTACAAATCCACATCTACTTTGAGCCTTAGCTGCCTAGAGTACTGAGAAGTTTAATGGTTTGTCAAAGGCTACAGTGTAAGTAGGTATCAGATGTGGAACTTGAACCCAGGACCTTAAATCCTTCTAAATGCTGTAATGAGGGTCTGGTTTACCCGTGGACACCATCAGTTTACTTGGTTTATATAACTTCTCTATCTGGAAAACGTGAAGACCTTTATTTTGTGAGTCACGATGAAGCATAAGTGAATGTCTTGGAGAGATTGTGGTGCATGCATAGATATTGTATAATTGTTAAAGTTTGTCTAAACATGTGGTGAATGGGAGCCTCTTGTCCAGCTGAATAGGTATCTCTCTTATCTTTTTGGTTACTCTGTCCTTGGTAAACACTGTCACCCATCTAGTCTGGTAAAAGATCATGGTGTGAGAGTACAACATGTGTGACCTTCTCCTGTGAAAAACCACGGTACTCCAAGGAATGGACCTCAGTCCTTGGATTTGTTATTTATTTGTTTCCACTCTAGTAAAAAGAGGTGAAGTCTTGGTCTTTGTGAATTTCGGAAGGTTCAGAGAGCACCTGCAGAATCGTCACATTCCAGAAGCCAAATAATGCCTGATTGTCCAGATATTACAGGCTGGGTTTTGTGACCAGGTCAGAATTTATTCTTTGAAGAGCAATAAATGAACTTCTAGATCCAGGTCAACAGAAGCTGGATGTGAACTTTTTGGGGCTATTGTTATGTAGAAACTGAGTTGAGCTTAATCCACTATTCAAAGAGCAAATGAATGTTGAAGAGAATATTCCCCTGAGGCAATAAGTAAATTGTGTATGTTTGTTCTTGTTATATCTACGAGGCAAATGTCTTTTGTAAAATTTACCTGAAAGTAAGTCATTAAATAGAATTAGGATGCTAGTCACTAGCCTGCTAATGTTGGAGGAGGGGGAGAAAACATAGCCAGTGTGGATTTGAGCCACTTATGATAAAAAAGACATCATAAACACAAAGAATTCTAAGGGGCAGGAATAAGCATGTTGGCTCTAAGAGATGGATAAGAACATATTTACCACATCCTAAAAAAACTTTTTATTTAATATAATTGAAGTCATTGCTTTTTAAAATATAATTTCCTTCATATTGAGGGTTCTCCGAAGTGTCATAGATACTTTTGGCAGTCTGTTAAAGCTAGTAGATCCTTTCTCAGAATATACATAGCACAATGATAAATGTTAGGCAATTTGGTAAATAGAGATTGTACTGGTAATTTCAATGTGTGCACTGTGAAAATGGATGAGTGTATATTGGTGATAGGGGAATGTTGGTTTTGTGTGTTTATATTATGTCATTAAATTGTAACAAAAGTTAAAAATGATAATTGTCTATGCCTTTAAAATATTATGATCTACTAGGAAAATCAAAATATATATGTATGTGTATGTACACATATACAATACATATGCATACACACACGCACACACACACACACACCACAGACATAAAACAATGGACCATGAGAGGCACTCATCATTCAGGGCTATTTCCCAGAGTGAGAATTCCAGGTAAAAAGATGTTAAGACCACTTAGCCACAGTCTTAGGTCCAAAGGGTATAAAGACAAGGTAGAAAGATCTGGGTACGAATACTTCTGATATTACCTGTGAGAGCAAGGATATGTCACTTAACCTCAGTCTCAATTCTCATGATATTTCTTCTCTGAAACTTCTCCTAATTCTTCTAGTCATCATTCTCTGTCTCTTGGATTCTCTTGCATTAGTTAATGTACATCCTGTATCATCTCAGTAGAAGGCAAGCATCTTGAAGAAAATATTTTTCACTTTTGCCTTTATAATTAATGTAAAGCTTAGTGTTATATATGTATATATTCAAATGCACATATATGTGCAAATATACACATATATGACATATCCTCAAGATTTTTAAGATATGTACCTTACACATCTCTCTTTAATCTTTGTTAAATTGAATTACAGACACTTTGAAAAGTTCGGGGAACAATTTGTTAAGATTACATTTGAAGCATAATATACATGTGTATGTGGGGGGGTGTATAATTATAATTATAACAGAAATTATAAAGTATTACAAGACAGAAGGGACCCTACTAAATACTTCAAGATAAAGGCAGAATATGAAAACTAACAAAACAAAGGAAAAAAGGAAAAAATTAAAATAAATTTTCTATAGACCAAAGAGAGAAAATGAAAGCATTTTAAGAGAGAAACATTCAATTGGAAAGCCATAATTTAAGTCTTTGAAATAATCAAAGTTTTATCCAGGCCCTAGAATTGAAAAAGGAGTTTCAGTGAATTGAAATTTACTGATCTTGGAATGGAAAGACATAATGGAAACTAGTTGTGTGTGTGCATGCTTGCTCATGCAGAAAAACACAAGATGAAGGATTTTGGAGGATTTTGCTGAAGAGGCTGTTCTGTTGATACCAAAGACCTTATCTGTGTTGTAGCACTTGTCTCAGCTATACTGAGATTTGTAAAGAAAATCCAGGGAATGAAAGATAAAAAAACCTAGCTCTCAGCTTGATATGGTTAAAATTCAGAGGCTGACACTTTTGATAATGTTTTCTTAAATTGCCTAATACTATTTCATTCAGGAAAGAGGCAAACAGTTCAATCTATGTATTTTTAGGACATTATATATAATGAACTCAAATTTAGACACAGGTATGATATGATATCTATTTGAAAATTAATATTCACAACTTCAAAATCTTAATTTACCTCTATCACACAGGGTAGAAGAAACATTTCATGAAAACATTTCATTTTTAAGAATTAAGTATTAACTTTTCAAAGTTAATGCAGGCAGGCCATAAAAAATAAGAAAAAAATAAATAAAGAGAAATCAATCGTCTAACTCCGTAAGCACACACTCAAAAGAAAAAGGCCACTCAACAGTGTGAAAGATGGCCATTCATGTTATGAACTGCTTAGAATTTCATTCAAGGCTTTCCAAACAATTTCCCTTCCCTGCTTTAAAGCTATTGTATATCAATTTTATCAAAACTGATCTTGATTGGCTTGGGGAAGCCCTACAAATGAAATGGGCCAAGTAACACAGAATGTTTACTCTTGGTTATTGATTTAATTAAGTCATCTCTTTATCAAATAGTTTGAAATCTTATCTATGTTGACATGAATTTGGCATCAGCTCTACTGTTTTTCTAAAAACAATATCAAAGTGATACTTCTTTGGGATAACAGATATATAGATTTGATAAAGTGCTCATTCATGACATGTTGCACTTTGGCACAGAATAAAGGTAAATATCTAAAACGTTTTTAAACATCTGACTTAATAAATAAAACACTTAATGTTTTAAAAATGATTTATATGGCTTTCATTACAGATTGTCCAAAAGAATGTATTGAACATCTTCAAGTGGAACTAAAAAGTTATCTCTCAAGTTAAAGATCCAGTTCCCTTTTCCCTATTAACAGGGAGAGGGGAATGGGTAAGTGAATGGAATGAAGTTAGTGAAGACTTCTCAGTGCTTAACAAAAGACTTTTAGTAGATGGTTAGGTCTAAGTTTCTGTTTCCCAGAAATCATGTGACTTTTGGGAATATGAAACTTAAACTCCCCGCCTTGAGTTGCCACATCAACATCCACATCAACATAATGTCTATTTGGGTATCCTGCTGCTACCTTGTCCCCTGTTCACAGGGTAGACTGTTGCACTTAGATTGTGAGTCTGCCTCCCAGCCAATGGGAGTAAAAGACCAGCCAGGGGGTAGGATCTGAGTTAGGGCTATATAATCTCTATTTTTGCATTCTGTAATTGCCTCACTCTCCTCATTACTTATCATAGAGGAGATGCCCTTTCTTGCACGACTGTAATAAAATCTTGCTGCTTTGCTTCTACCTTGAGAAGTCTCTGATTTTTATTTGAGTTGGTGGTCCCTGACTCAAGCAGTAAGGATGATGTAATGTTTTGTCTGTCTAACCTTGCCTCCTGAAAGTCCAGATTTAGGGGCTCTCATGAACTTTTGTATAGAATCTTATAGAGTACTCTTAAAGTCAGCCATTTGAGGGTCTAGTCGCCCCATTTTATCAAAGATTACAAATATTAAAAAGGTTGGCCGAACCTAGAATTAGTTGCTCGGGGTTACATAATGTTGAGCAGTGTTACAAGGAAATAAAGAAACTGAGTTTTATTCAGGCAAACAGTTAATTCACCAGGGCATAAAACTGTGAAACAATTTGGGCCTCAGGTTCTTGGTAGCAAAAGAAGCACTGAACCCTGGTTTCTTCCCAGTTAATACACAGTTTGAAAGGAATGAAAATCAAGATACAAAGATTAAAACGTTTGATTTCTTAATGGTGTAGGGGATAGAAACTCAGGTGAGAATACAAAGGTGATAATGCGGAGAGGGGGGAAGACATATATGTAGTCTTGAGAATCAGATGGCTTACATGGAGTTGAAGCTTACCTTCACAAAATGGTGAATAATAAAAAACAAAATGGAGTTACCAGGCTGGAACCAAAATCAAAACAGCATGAAAAGAAGGAAAGAGACATAGTCTAAGACATATATATATATATATATATATATATATATATATATATATATATATATATATCTTGTTTGTACATAGTTATGTTGTCTCCCCATTAGGTTATAAGCTCATTAATAGCAAGGACAGTCTTCTACTTTTCTTTATATCAGAGGTCTATGGGGTGTTCAGAAAGGACTTTTACCTCTGTTGTGAGGGCTTACTGAGCTCATCCACTTTAGGTGCCCAACTGTCACCTAACTCTCACTTATGGCTCTAAGAAGTGGTAGAATGCACAGTGGCCACACTCTGGTGAAACCATATCAGTAGATGGACCAAACCAGATTGAGGGTAACCAACAGACCTCAAATCTGTTGATGATTTTGAGGGAAGTCTACTCCCAGTATGTGAAGTTATCCCCTAGAAGAATGACTAGATGAGAAAAAAAAAATATTCTAGTGGAAACAAAGGCAGTTCAAGCAGATGCTATGGAACACTTAGAGTCTAATCAGAAATCAAAGACTCCAAGGTCATTCACTGCATTCTGGGACATTGCCAGGCATCCTGACTTTTATTTTGACACCAAATTCAGATGAATCTGGAAAAGACAGTGATACTGATGACTTTGTGTAACTCTACCTCACTTAATCCAATTCAAGTGCAAGTCAAGACACTGCCCCCATGATGTTATTGGTCCTCTTAGAAAAAGGACAAACATCCTCAAACATAGCACAGTGTCTAGTACATAGCTGTTTTTTTTTCAGTTGTGTCTGACTTCATCACACCATTGAGGATTTTCTTGGCAGAGATATTGGATTCTTTTGCCATTTTCTTCTTAGTTCATTTTACAGATGATGAAATTCGAGCAAAGAAGATTAAGTGACTTTTCCAGGGTCATATAGCTAATAACTCTCTAAGGCCAGATTTGAATTCAGAAAGATGAGTCTTGTTGACTTAAGAGCCAGCACTTAATCTACTGTGCTACCTAACTGCCCTACCTAGTATAAAATATTCATTTAATAAATGTTTATTGAGTTTCCAACTTCTATGAGCCAAGATGGCAGGGTAGATGGTAAACTTCTATAAGTCTCCCATATTCACTTACAAAACAACCATAAAATAGTGCCCCAGCTCTAACAACTGTCACATGCTTCAATGTAGCCTCAGGGAAATGGAGAAACAACCATTTGGCTTCAGCACACACTGGATATCACCCCTGGGACGCTGATTCATCACCATGTAAGATGTGAGAATCAACCTCACATCAATGCCATCAATCAAAATCTCCATCAATGCCAGATATCCTCACAACAACCTCTCAGCACAGCACCATACACAAGCAAGTGTCCCCATGTGAGCCTCACAGCAACGTTAGTGCAAAATCTAGAAAATAGGGCAGTGCCCCTTCCACCCCAGGAGAACAGCTCAAATTTTTTAAAAAAGGAAAAAGGCAAAAAGAGAAAAAGACAAGAATTTGACCATACAAAATTATTATAGTGACAGAGAAGACCAAGACACAAACTCAGAAGAAGACCACAATGTCAGAACATCTATGGGGAAAGCTCCAAAGAAAAAATGAAGTGTTTCCAAGCCCAGAAAGAACTCACAGAAGAGCTCAAAAAGGAGCTTAAAAATCATAGAAGAGAGGTAGAAGAAAAATAAAAAAAAATGAATGATACAAGAGAATTCTGAAAAAGGGGTCAACAGCTTAGGAAAGAAAAGAACTGCTTAAAAAGTCGGATTTCCCAAATGGAAAAAGAGATGCAAAAATCTATTGAAGAAAACAAGTTCTTAAAAAGTAAAATTGGCCAAATGGAAAAAGGAAGTACAAAAGCTAAATAAGGAAAACAACTCCTTAAAAGTTAGAATTGGGCAAGCAGAAGCTATGACATCTCAAGCATCAATCAAACAAAAAATTAGAATGGAACAAATGGAGGGTAATGACTTTTTGAGAAACCAAGAAATCATAAAAAAAAAAAAAAACCCAAAAGAATGAAAAAATGGAAGATAATGTGAAATATCTCATTGGAAAAACAAGTGACCTGGAAAATAGATCTAGGAGAGACAATTTAAAAATTATGGGCCTACATGAAAGCCATGATCAAAAAAAGAGCCTGGACATCATCTTTCATGAAATTATCAAGGAAAACTGCCCTGATATTCTAGAGCCAGAGGGCAAATTAAATATTGAAAGAATCCACCGATCACCAGTGGAAAGAGACCCAAAAGGAGAAACCCCTAGGAACATTGTAGCCAAATTCCAGAATTCCCAGGTCAAGGAGAAAATATTGCAAGCAGCTAGAAAGAAACAATCCAAGTATTGTGGAAATACAATCAGGATAACACAAGATCTAGCAGCTTCTACATTAAGGGATCAAAGGGCATGGAATATGATATTCCAGAAGTCAAAGGAACTAGGACTCAAACCAAGAATCACCTACCCAGTAAAACTGAGTATAATACTTCAGGGAAAAAATGGTCTTTCAATGAAATTGAGGACTTTCAAGCATTCTTGATGAAAAGACCAGAGCTGAAAAGAAAATTTGACTTTCAAACACAAGAATCAAGAGAAGCATGAAAGGGCAAATAGCAAAGAGAAAGCATAAGGGACTTACTAAAGTTGAACTGTTTACATTCCTACATGAAAAGACAATATTTGTAACTCTTGAAAATTTTTTCAGTATCTGGGTAGTTGGTGGGATTACATCCTTCCCCCCCCCCCCCCATACACACACACAGACAGGGAACACAGTGTGAATTGAATTATTGGGAGGAGAAAGGGAGAAATGGAATGGGGCAGATTATCTCCCATAAAAGAGGCAAATAAAAGACTTTTCAGTGGAGGGAAAAAGGGGGGAGGTGAGAGAAAAAACTTGAAGCTTACTTTCATCACATTTGACAAAAGGAAGGAATAAAATGTACACTCATTTTGGTATGAAAAGCTATCTTACAATACAGGAAAGTGGGGGAGAAGGGGATAAGCAGGGTGGAGGGTATGATGGAAGGGAGGGCAGTGGGAGGAGGGAGCAATTTGAAGTCAACACTCTTGGGGAGGGACAGGAGCAAAAGAGAGAATAGAAGTAATGGGGGGCAGGATAAGATGGAGGGAATTATAGTTAGTCTTACACAACATGACTATTATTGAAGTCATTTGCAAAACTACACAGATAGGGCCTTTATCGAATTGCCTGCCTTCCCAAAGGGAATGGGTGCGGAGGGAGGGATGGGGAGAAGTTGGAACTCAAAGTTTTAGGAACAACTGTTGAGCATTGTTCTTGCAGCTAGGAAATAGAAATACAGGTAATGGGGTATAGAAAGTTATCTTGCCCTACAGGACAAAAGAGAAGATGGGGATAAGGGAAGGGAAGGATATTAGAAGGGATGACAGTTTGGTGATAGGGGTAATTGGAATGCTTGACATTTTGGGATGAGAGGATGGGTCATTAGACGTTTTGGGGTGGGGTGAGGGGACAAATGGGGAGAAAATTTATTTTCTAGAAATGAATGTTGAAAAGGTAAATAAATTAAAAAAAAGGTTCAATCAAACAAATTCAAAAGGATGATAATAGAAGAAAATATAAAATACCTCACTGGAAAAAAACCTACCCTGGAATATAGATCATGGAGAGACAATATCAGAATACCTGGAGTACAAGAAAGCCATAATCAAAAGAGTGACCAAGACAGCACCTTTCAAGAAATTATAAAGGAAACTGCCCTGATATCCTGGAACAAGAGAGCAAAATAGACACTTAAAGAATCCACTGATCATCTCAGGAAAAATAACTCAAAATAAAAACTCCAAGGAACATTATAGCCAAATTTCAGAAATAGTGGTTCAAGTTAAAAATTCTGTAATTAGAGAAAAAGAAACAATTAAAATATTGGGAAGCCACAGTCAGGATTACACAGGACTTAGGACAGGGGTGGGAAATCTGTGCCCTCGAGGCCACATATAGCCCTCTGGATCCTCAAATGTAACCCTTTGACTGAATCCAAATTAGATCTGCAACATTAGAGGATTAGAATATGATATTTCTGAAGGTAAAAGAACTAGTACTACAGCAAAGAATCACTTATTCATTGAAATTAGGCATAATATTTCAAGGAGAAAAAAACGATGGTCATTCAATGAAATAAAAGGATTTCATGCTTTCAAAAGGAGATCCAAAATAAATGAAAATTTTGATCTCCAATATCAAGACCCAAGAGAAGCCTAAAAAGGGAAAACATAAAGGATTCAATGGAGCTGAACTGTTTACATCCCTATATGGGAAGATGATACCTGTAATTCTTAAAATTGTACCACCAACAGTACAGCTAAAAGGAATATACATAGGCAGAGGGTAGGTGTATAAGGTGAATTTGAGGGAATGACATAAAAAATTAAGATATAAGAAAGAGGACTACACTGGGTGCAGAAGGAAGAGAGTAGTAAAATGGTATAAATTATTTCACAAGAGTGGCACAAAAAACTATTACAGTATAGAGAAAGATGAGAGGATGGGTCATGGGCATCACTTGAACCTTATTCTCATCATTATTGGCTGAAAGAGGGATTAACATACACAATCAGTTCAGTTGAGAAATCTATCTTACTCAATAGGA
Organism: Bettongia penicillata ogilbyi; assembly: GCA_023548195.1. Classification (NCBI taxonomy): domain Eukaryota; kingdom Metazoa; phylum Chordata; class Mammalia; order Diprotodontia; family Potoroidae; genus Bettongia; species Bettongia penicillata. The sequence goes on from JAJHZJ010000320.1 coordinate 453,396, forward strand.
AAGTGGAAGTGAAATCTATTAAGTAAAAGTAGGCAGGCATCCTAACAGAAGAGAGGGTCGACCAGGGTAGGTAGTAGATAGAAGTAAAACACTGCTGAAAAAGGGAAAAGGTGAAAGGAGAGAGAGGACAAAGAGGAAAAAAATAAGATGGAGGGAAAAAAACAGTTAGTAATCATAACTGTGCATGTTCTCCCATGACACCGAAGTGTATAGAAGAATGGACCAAAAACTCAGATCCTACAATAAGCTCTTTCCAACAAACTTGAAGCAGAGAGACACACACAGAGTAAAGATAAGGGGATGGAGCAGAATCTATTATGCTTCAGCTGAAGTAAAAAAGAGGGGTAGCAGTCCTGACCTCAGACAAAGTAATAGCAAAAACAGACCTAATTAAGAGATAAGGAAGGAAACTACATCTCGCTAAATGGTACCATAGACCATAATGTAATATCAATACCAAATATATATGCAACAATTAGTATAGCATCCAAATTCTTAAAGGAGAAGTTAAGTGAGTAATAGATTCATGACCAAAGAAGAGATAGAAAGTGTTACGAAATATGAAATAGATCATTTTGATATTATATTAAAAATCTTTTGCCCAAACAAAACCATTGCAACCAAGATTGCAAGGAAAGCAAAAAGCTGAGAAAAATATTTTTCAGAGGATGTCTCTCATAAAGGCTTGATTTTTCAAATATATAAAAATATTTCTCAAATTTATGAGAATATAGGCCATTCCCAATTGATAAATGATCAAAGGATATGAACAAGCAGTTTTCAGATGAAGAAATCAAAGGTATCTATAGGTATAGGAAGAAGTACTCTAAATAACTTTTGGTTAGAGAAACGCAGATGAAAACAACTCTGAGATACAACCTCACACCTGTTCTATTGACTAATAAGACAGAACAAGAAAATGACAAATAATGGAGAGGATGTGGGGAAATTGGTACACTAATGCACTGTTGGTGGAGTGTAAACTTATCTAATTATTCTGAAAGTAATTTGGGACTATGCCCAAAGGGCAATCAAACTGTTCATACCTTTTGATCCCACAATACTAATTCTAGGTCTGTATCCCAAAGAGATCATGAAATTGAGAAAAGAGTCCACGATACAAAAATATTTATAACAGCTCTTATTGTGGTGGACAGGAATTGAAAATTAAGGGAATGCCCATCAACTGGGGAATGGTTAAACAAGTTGTGGTATATGAACAGAGTGGAATACTATTGTTCCATAACAAATGATGAGCATGTAGATTTCAGAAAAACCTAGAGAGACTTGTACAAACTAATAAAAAAATGAAATAATCAGAAACAGGAAAACACTCTATCAGCAATGTTATGCTATGGTCAGCTATGTATAATTCAGTTATTTTTTTAGCAACACAATGATCTAAGACAGGTATGAGACAAAGAAGTCATGAAGTAAAATGCTATCCACATCCAGATAAAGAGCTAACAGGCTTTGAATGCAACATGCTTTTTACATCATAATTTTTCATGATTTTTATCATGGTGATCTGTTTCTTCTTTCACAACTGTGACCAATATGGATATGTTTTACATGATGGCACATGTAAAAATATATCAAATTGTCTACTATTGTAGGAAGAGGGAAGGTTATGGAGGGAGGGAGGAAAAATTTGGAATTCAAACTCAAAATCTTGTAAAAATGAATATTAAAAATTCTCTTGATATGTACTTGGGGAAAATGCTATTAAAAATCTATAAAAGATTTAACTGCTCTGATCAAGATCATGATCTAAGATAATTCAAAAGATGCATGATGAAAAGTCTAACGTCCTCCAGAGAAAGAATAGATAGAGTCTGAATGCAGATTGAAACTTAGTTAAAAACATAACAAAACCAAACCAAACAAGTTTTCTCCTTTTTTGTCTCTCTTTTCTTTTGCAATATGGTTAATATGAAAATATGTTTTGCCTGACTTCACATGTTCAGTTAATATCAAGCTGCCTTTTCATGGAGCAGTAAAGGTAAGGGGTAGGAGCAGAGTTTGAAATTCAAAATGTTAGAAAATGAAGGTTTACTTTTCACATGTATTTGGGAAATATTTAATCAAATAAAATATATGGAAATATTAAAATAAAGTAAAAATTGTGAATAAGGTGGAGGAGAACAAACATTTATTAAGCACCTTCTATTTGTCAAACAGTATACTATGCACCTTACAAATGTGTCACTTGATCCTTACACACTCCTGGGGGTAGATGTTATTATCGTCCCCATATTTTTTGGTTGAGAAAATTGAGAAAGTCAGAGGCTTTGTGTTTGAGTCCATGTCTGAATTTAAGTCTTCATGATTTCAGGTTCAGCACTCTATGCAATGTGTTGTCTAGCAGCCGTTTCCAGATGAACGGGGGAAAAAACATACTTGTCATCTGGAATGCATGAAGAAAGTGAGAAATCATGAAAGAAAGGAGAAATGAGTGATACTGGATGACAATGGCAAATGCAGAGAAAAGAAAAGTAAGGAATTAAATCTCAGGTGTGGCAGATCTCAAAAATTAGGGAATCAAATCAAGATGGAGGAACAATAAAAGGGTTGAGTACTGTTACAGTACTTTGGATTAGGATTCAGCAACAAAAAAATATTAGTAAGGATTTATAATCGGTTCTACTTTTGCATTCTAAAATGAAATGTGAAGTATTTACAGGAATGAGGGTTTCCTGTAGACAAGATTTATTGTAGGTTGGCATGTATCAATCTTGATCCTTCTTGTAAAGAACATGTTTGTGGACAAATATTGTCTAGAGAAATTGTCTCTAGAGGTAGTAGGTCTAAACTACAGAATGCTTGACAACAAAGGCTTTTGTCAGTATCAAGGGATCAGAAATGTTTAAAGTAGTTATTTCTTCATTTTATATGTTTCAATGAGTTTATTGAAACCTTATCATGTTTATCATCAACTTCATCATATTAAGCATGTAAGCAGAAATAAAGACATGAACAACAGAGCATTGAGGGTAAGATATAGGATCCAGCATGTTTTGGTTAAGTCAGACCATAACCACTGCCATCTTGAATGCTAACTCCAGTTAGACTCTAATAAAGGCAGTGTAGAAACCTGAACCCAAAAGAATTGGCAACAGCATCTCTACAATTCCTGCATCCAAAAACCCTAAAACAAAACAGTAAGTTATCAGGATGCATTGTTTCTGTTTTGTTTTTTAATTGCTTTTCTCAATCATATCCCACTTTTCATAACTCCATTTGGGATTTTCTTGACAATGATATTCAATCAGTTTGCCATTTCTTTCTCCAATTCATTGATGGAACAAGGTTAAGTGACTTGCCCACACACCAAATAGTTGTCTGGGGAGAGATTAAAATTTAGGAAGATGAGTCTTCCTGACTCCAGTGCTGGCACTCTATCCATGGAGCCACTTAGTTTCTGAATTAGTACACAGGATGTACTTAATAAGTGATTTTTATTTGAACAATAATCAGTATTACAAATGAGGCCTAGAATGCTCAAAAATTTAAAGCTTATTACTGGTAGGGACAGAACTGGAATCCAGATTTTTTGACAGCACCTCAATTTTTTTTCTTTTTCCATACTTTCTCCGTAGCATCTTGTTCAGTTTACCTAAAAATATAATTGTCATATGAAACACAAAGACAAATAAATAATAAGTGATATTCATATCTAAATTTTCTTTTTTTTTTCTGTCAACCCTGAGATGCTGAGGTATTTATTGTGGTATATAAATTCACTCCTATGATATAATCCCAGGCAATGAATGGTACCATCTGCTTGTAATGAGCTGTGTAATTTTGGGAGAATTTCATGAAGCAATGCATGCAAAATTAAGAATTCCATGGTCAAAGTACAAGAAAATATAAATTTAGTTGCTATATAACAGCATTTAAGTGCTTTAAAAAATAATATCAAGACACATATTTACAATTAAGTGTTTTATGGAAATGTGTTATTCAAACTTTCATTTATCTTCAAGAAAAAAAGATTTAAATATTGTAAACTCCATTAAAGCAGGGGTAGTGTCATATGTATATATATGTATATATATACATATATATACATATATATTATACACATATATTATTATATATGTACATATATATAATTTACTACCTACCAGCCTACAACATTACATACACACACACACACACACACACACACATATATATCCTAGGGCTTTGAGGATATAGATGCTGAGACTAAGCCTTGAGTTTCATGCATGTTCAATTTTTTTCTTCATTTAAAAATATTAACATACAACATTTGTTTTTCAAAAATTTCTTGTCCCTCCATTGCTCACAGAGTCATCCATTATAACAAAGAACTTTAAAAAAAGAAAGAAAACTTTTTAAAACACACTAAATAAGTCTGAGCATTTATTCAATGCTCCAGCATCCTAGAGATCTTTCTTGATTCCTCCTCTAATTTTGATGGTACTGTTTTATAGAACTTTTTGGCCTTTTACCTAAATATCCCTTAAATTTGCATCTGACCTTCTCTTGTTGCATATAATTCATCATTTAATCCTGTTTTTTGGAGTTGTATGTTGGTTGCTGTTCATTGGTTATACAGTGCAGCCTAATTCCATCCACTCTATGCCCTTCCATGGCTCTCTGTGAGATAGTTTTCTTTTTTTCTTCTGAAGCTTTGTTTAGTAATTTGCAAAAGAAAAGGGGGCTTCATTGCTTTGAAAAAATTTCAAAACTCTTATTCTAACACTATGGTTTCTATAAAGGCCCATATTTAAAAACAATCACAACATTCTACTGATATTTAGTAAGATGCTGAATATATGTTTGATGCAATTAATGTAATGACCTCTGCATAAAGGAGTACCAGGATGACCATTATCTACCAATATTTCCTTCTTGTCTTAGATTTTGCTATGGATCTCCCCCCATCAAAGTGGCAAATATCTTGTGAATATACATCCTTGTGTTTTACAACTCATCCGATATTTACAAGTTGTTGAAGTTATTATATTAAAGTTGTTGAACAATCAAATAGTCTTTCATAATGCAAAATATATAATAGTCTGCCTTTACATTGTTTTAAGATTTTATGAAGCACTTTCCTAAAAACATGCTGTGAAGTAGGTAATACAAATACTATTTTCTCCATTTTACAGATCTAGAAACTGAGGCCCTGAGCAATTTATGTGACTTTCCCATAGCTAAATAAGCATGTGAGGTGAGATTTAAACATAGGCATCCTTTCCCTACATCCTGCATTCATTGTTTCATTCTTTGCATTTCTATTCCTCTCACCATACATGTTTGCATTTAGTGCCTGTACGGAAGCACTCAAAAAATACTATAACCTAATTCAGAAACTGTTTCTGATCTAGATGGTTATATCCTTATTAATCTTTAGGTGAGAAAGAACATATTGATATGTTTCTGAAGGTTCATAATGGTCACTTAATATTCAAGAAAAATATTTTCAGTGCCAATTCTTTAAAGAGATGTAATGTTAATGCAAGGTTAATGATGGGGAGGGGAAAGATTTAAAGATCTTCCATTCCCATTAAAAGGTCTCAATAGCTTTTGTTAATTTCCATTGAGGCACTGGGTCAGATGGTAAGGCCCTCAAGTTCTGAAAAGTGTGTAAATACTCTGAGATGATGTTTTACTTTGGGGCTTACTCATTGGAAGTGTTTGTTTGGTCAGATTAAACTCTGGGTAACCACTAAGGAGCCCCTCTGGCTTTGAAAACACAGATGTTTGTGCTTCTCTTTCTGGTAACTATATATGTTTGCAATGGTCAAACAGCTAGGTCTGTCTATTGATCTCTGATATATGCATTGCTTATTGTCAGACAGTTGGAAGCCCTGTCTGTTGGTATTTATGTCTCTGCTTGTATTTTCTCTGTTGGTGAATGCAATTAAAGAAGATTGTTGAGCCCTGAAAAAGTTGTTTTCTTTTTAGAAAAGCAGATATAAGAACCTATGCAGCCTACCCTCCTGTGTATGCCAGGGTCTTTGCTATTACAAGAGATTAAGTCATTTTCCTCATTCAAAACCATATACTTCCTAAACATGCCAATTTTTGAGTTCTCTCCCCTCATAGCAAACAACTTCATTTGAAAATTTAAAAGCCCGAATTCTGAAGTAAAATGTTTAACATTTAAACCATTCTAGTTAAAATGAAACATCTGTGTGTATGAACATGTGGAGGAGTGACTTTGTGTGTTTCCAAATAAGAAAGAATGTGTACATAAAATAAAACTAAAAGTGAGAAATTGCAATGGTTTGGTATTTTCTAAATTGCCATGACTGAAAAGATTGCTTAGTGTTTCATGAGTAACTCACTCTCCACAGCATTCACAAGCTTCTCTATTTGCAACCTCAACATATACACAGAGGTACTTACATACTAGGTACTTACATACATACATACATACTTTAGGCAATTTTCTATGTTATTCAGAATCAATAACTTCTACTGAATTATGCATTGTTTGTAAATGGATTGTCAATATTTCTGTTGAAGATATCAAGTGGCCTATACAACTATTCTTCATCACATATCTACATGATTTATTAATTTATTTAGGGCCCAAGTGGTCATTAGATTGTATTCAATATCCTCTGGTTTGTAGTGTGTCATAGTGACTAGAGAATTGATCTAGTAGCTAGGAAATATTGGATTCAAAAGTTACCCAGAAAACATATAAGTTATGTAATTCTGGGCTAGATACAACCTCTCCATGCTGTAGGCACTTCTCTAAGACTAGAAAGAACTGACTTCCACTAGTAGAGTGACTTTCCTTATCCAACATTCTTCAGCCATGAATTTGCCAAATTGGTAAAATCATAGATCCAGTCCCTACTTTCTATTTTCTTAAATAAAAATCTTATTGTTAAATTTTGCTATTATATTACCAACATTCCCTAAAGTATTCCACCCAATTTTAAGAGAAAGTCACATTCCATAGCAAAAAGAAAGACAAATATACAAACAAAGCCAACAAATACAATAGAAAGGTTCAATATTATATACCATGTTTCACCTCTTCAAAATAGGTATGAAGAATCTTCTCATTTCTTTCTTGAAGCTAAAGTTGAGTTATTTTAGAATATTTAACAATTCCACTGATCATGTAGCTCCAGTAATATCATTCATGATCTCTTGAATTGGACATGAATGAGCAAAACAGAACTGTGGAAAGTCTTCAGCCCCACCCTCTTTTCTGGAGTCATCTAGTTAAGCAGTAAGACCAAATTCAATATGACTGGTTATAGCCCAGGATGCAGTGGGTAACTTTGGCCTTTTCTAAATTAAAGGCTTTCCCAGGTCTCAGTTTATTTGAGCAATGGGGCCTCATAAAGTCTGGAGGACAACTTTTGCAGTTTGCTAATGAGCATTCCAATTTCTCTTTCTAAAACAACAGCAACACACTAAAAGAAAAAAGTATAATGAACCATGATCTAGGTGTGAAAATCCATGCTTATCTTCTCAATTATAAAGTTAAGTTGTTAGGTGATTCTATCCTTTACCATTTGTAGTCATGATAGAAAAGATAATTACTAAAAAGGGGGAAAAGGCATAGAATTAGATCGTTCTTTTCCATAGGTATAATAATAGGTATCAAGTCAAACCAAGATTTAAAGTCCCTACTCTATGCCATGAACTTTCTTAAGCACTGGTAATACAAAGAAAGATGGAAAAGAAAAAAAAAAGTCCTTGATTTCAGGCATCTCAAAATTTAATGGGGTAGATAATATGTAAACTACTATGTGCAAACAAGACATGTACTACAGGATGAATTATATCTAATGTTAGAGTGAAGGAAACTAAGAGATATTCCAAAAGATTTCTTGCAGAAAATTGGATTTTAGGTGGACCTGAAGGAATCCATGGAAGTCAGAAACCAGAGATGATGAGGCAGAGTATTCCACACATGGAGGACAGTGAGTATTATGGTTGAGAACCATAATAGTGAGACAGAGTGCTTTTTTGGGAGGAACAGCAAAGAGGCCGGAGTCATTGGATTATACAACCTAGAGGGAGAGTAAGCTGTAAAACAACTGGAAAAGGATCAGATCATGAAAGGCTTTAAAAGTCAAATAATATATTTTATCTGATTCTGGAGTTTGTTGAAGAAAAGGATGATGTAATCTGACTTGCATTTTAGAAAGATCAAATTGACAGTTAAGTGGAGAATGAACTGGAATAGGAAGAGATGTGAGGACTAAACAGGTGACCAGCTACTGCAATAGCTGGTGTAATACTTCAAGTATAAGGTGAGGAGGGCCTGTATTTGCAATGTCACAAAAAAAGGGAAAAGAGCGTCAAGGAAAAGAGGGGTGATGATCAATGTCAAAGGCTACAAAGGCTACAATGTCAAAGGCCATTCAGAAGGTTGAAGAGTGAAAAAAGGCCATTAGGTTTGAAATTTAAGAGATCATTGGTAGGTTTGAAGAAAGTGATTTCAGTTGAATGATGAGATTGGAAGTTGAGAGTTAAGAAAATGAAAGGAAAGGAACTGAGAAGAAAACAGAAAGAAAAGAAGGAACTGGAGGTGCCAGTGGTAGATACCAAATACTCATTGAATTATTTCTATTTAAATCTAACAAAGAGACAATCATACTGACAAAAGCCTAATTCTTAAGAAGACTCTGCATTCGCCTTCAAGTAACAGGTAACCTTTTTCTCATAATGCAGTGTTGATAGGAATGATCTCTTGATAATTGTTTTTTTTTTTATTTTCCTCCTGTTATTAGTAAAATAAATCTGTGAACAGCTAGGCCATCACCATGATGGTTTTATTTTCATTCTAAGTGACATGAAGGCTAAGAACTGCATGCAATCACAGAAAGAAACACAAAAGGAATAAAAAATATTAATCTAGAATCAATGAAGTATTAAAACCCCCTACAACCAAGAATTCTGGAAATTTCTAATCAACAAAACTCATGCCAGTGGGTAGGATAACTTCCATTTTTATACTGGTTAAGCCTGCTGGGTGACATAAACATGCAGTTAGAATTCACATAGTCCTTAAAAGTTTCTTAATTAAAGATTCTCTGCTTCTCTGGAATAATTGTTCTAGTCACCCAGGAAAAGCTAGGTATCATCCTCAACTACTTACTCTCTTCTACTTCCCCTCCCCATATACTTTCCTTTGACACTGCGGTCATCTTGCTACAATCCCTCATCACATTTCTTCCTAGACATGGCTATAGACTACGTGTTGGTCTCCCTGCCTCATATTACTCCACTCAGTCATCAAATTGATCTTCCTAAAGTTGCAGATCTGATCATGTCACTGCACTATTCAATAAACTTCTGTGGCCCCTTATTATCTCTAGGATCAAATATAAAATTCTCTGTTTAGCTTTTAAAGCCCTTTATCCTTAGCCCAATCTGATCTTTTGAGTCTCTTTCCACTCTACTGCTTTCCATATACTCATGGTCCAGTGGCACTGTCTTTCCTGCTGTTCCTCACAAAGAATATTTCATTTCCTGACTCTAGCTCTTTACATTATCTATCCTCTAAGCCTAGAACACTATCACTTCTTATCTCTGTCTTCTAGCTTACTTGGCTTCATTCAAATTTCAGCTACAGTCCTGCCTTTTTCAGGAAGCCTTTCCCTGTCCTCTTTAATCTTAGTGCCTTCCCTGTGAGACTATTTCCAATTCATGTTACATTTATATCCTATATTATGTTCTTTGAACCTAGCTGTTTAAATTTTCTCAGACTATTTTTTCCTTTCATTTTTTTTCTCATTGCTTAGCATTGTGTCTGCAGCATGATAACTGCTTAATAAATGCTAGTTGACTGATAGGCATTGTTACTACCATTTTATAGATGAGGAAATTTAGTCTCTTAATGATTAAAGCTTTATGATAATAGAATAAATCTTTCCTATAGATGTGAATACAATTTTCTCTTGCTTAAATACTAGCACTATCGTCTATATATATTCTAAAGGAGCATCTAGATGGTGCGTTGGATAGTGTACCAGGGTTGGAGTCAGGAAGATCTCAGTTCAAATGTGGCTTTATATACTGTCTATCCCTGGGCAAGTCATTAAATCCTTGTTGCCACAGTTTCCTTATTTGTAAAAAAGAGCTAGAGAAGGGAACGGTCAGTATCTTTTCTAAGAAAACCCCAAAATGGGGTCACAAAGAGTTGGGTACAATTCAAAGAACTGACCAACAATAACAAATTTACCACATTAAATGGCAGTCTGTACTGGTACAGGGAATATTCAACTGGTAAAACATTGTGTCTTTGAGATGTAGAAATATTTTCTACTTCTCCTCTAAAGCCTTCCTCTGATGTTTCATCATAATGTAAAAATTAACTTATATACATGAAGGCCACACCAGATCAGAGAATTCTCTGGACAATCCAATGAAACCATATCACTTAATATTTGGATATGGCAATGGATATCTTATCCTAGGACCTAGAAACTAATTTTAGAAAGTTTAATTACTAAAATTTTGAATATAAAAATATATTTTTTAACCTATACCTAGAAAGACAAAGAGTTCTGTGTTCTATATTGGTAGAGTATATAACAAAGCGATGAAATCACACACACATACACACATATGTATGTGTATATATGTACATGAAATATCAAAATAAGTATACACTAATCTCCTTTCTTTGTACATACTCATGCATATATACATGTCGAATAAAGCATAATTATATTTCTTTCATAATGAAAAAATTCAATTGGTTTTCCTCACATGATACCAAAAAATTGGAAAGATGAACCATATGGCAGAAACTAATTTTTCATGCTATCAAGACCTACTTCACCTTTAAAAATATATTATTTCAATCTTTGCTTTTTTGGAGCAGTTTAGTTTCTAGAGCATTTTGACTTGTGCAAAACACTGGAAATGTGGCACAGTAGAAAAAGCAATGATTCTGATACCTGGGTTTGAATCCTGACTCAGCTACTTTCTATTAGTGTGACCTTGGACAACTCTTCTAGCCATTAATATTGTCCTCAGTTTCCTCAGTTACAGAATGAAGGGATTAGATTTGATCACCTAAAAAAGATAACTTCTCAATCTGAAATCTATGATCCTTTAATGCAAAGTCTGTGGAATTGAGGAGAAACCAACTGTGGGAAAGATGTGTGGGAAAATTAGAAGTAAAAAACCAGGCTCTCATCACATCTCAGTTTTCTCTCTCACTTGTTACTGATTACTGTTTGGGGACATGATGATATCAGTGAGAATTAAGGATGCTATGTCAGATGTTCTGATGAAATTCAATGAAATAACAAGCATTTTAAAAGTACCTACTGTATACCTGGCAAATTTTTTAAACAAAGTCTCTATCTTCAATCTACACATTCTGTTGAGAAGAGAAAACACATATATAACACATTCAAAATAAATAGAAGGTAATTGGGGGTGGAAATCCTAGCAACTATGAAGGTCAAGAAATGCTTCATGCAGTAAGTGATGTTGGAGGTGAATTTTGAAGGACACTTGAACATTGGAAGAGGCAGAAATAAAGAGGGAGTTGACTCAAGACAGAAAATAGCTTGTGCAAAGGCATAGGAGTAAAGATGAAAGATAGAATGTGACATATGAGGAAAATCATAAAAGGATAGTGACTAGATTGAAGGTTGTGTGACTCAGAATAACTTAAGTCTGGAATGGTAGATTGGAACCAGGTTGCAAAGAACCATAAATTCCAAACTTAAATTTATATTTGTATTATGGAATTAACAGGGTGCCACAGAGGGTTTTGAGCAAGGAAATGACATCATTGCACAAAGGTTTTAGGAATTTACTACTTTTGTAGTTGTAGGGAGGATGGATCAAGAGGGCAAAGGTCTGAGGCAAAGGGAGTAACTAGAAGGCCATTAATTTACTGAATGTGAGAGGTGATGCAGGATGGAGCTAAAGGTTTCTCTATGTGACTGGAGAGAAAGGAACACATGTGAGAAATGTGGTGGTTATAGAATCACCCAGATTTGGCCACAGTGTCTGGTGTTCATAGAAGTATAAGTTTAGGTCAGCCTGGATTTGAGAAGTTGTTTGCTATAGCGGAGAAAAAGCTCACCTCAAAGGCAGGGAGATTTGAGTTCATATACTACCTCTGACAGATTATTTATGTGATTCTGGGCAAGTATTAAACTCCCCTAGGCTACTAATTCTCAAAGTCTAAAAGTTTCAAAGGAAGTGCTGATTTATGTTTAAGAGAAAGTTCCTCACCTGTCATCACAATGACATCACAAGTATGGTTAAAAAATGTTGATAGCAAGATGGCAGAGTGGAAAGACTCGTATACTCTAGCTCTTCTAGCCAATAAAATATCTGTAAATAATGACTCAACAAATTCTAGAGCAGCAGAAGCCACAGAAAGATGGAGTGGAGGAGACTTCCAGTCCAGGGTGACCTGGAAGGCTGATGGGAAAGGTCTGTCGCACCAGACACAGAGTGGAGCCAAAACTAGTCTTGACCACACTGCAGGAGGAGCAGGATGGGAGCAGGCCTCAGGGTTCACAATCCCTAGCAGCAATACAGATCCCTCAACCCATAGGTACCAAAAGTCAGTGAGAGGGCTTTTTCAGCTGGCTGAGGAGGGAGCAGGGTCCCCCTGTAGCTCTGGCCTCAAGTGGCAGAGTAGAGGCCAAAGCAGGCAGTGGCAGCTCCCACAGCAGGTGGCATCTGGCATCCATTGGTGAAGGCCTCATTGTAAAGCTCCTGGGCGAATTGAGCAGCAGATATGAACCCAAGCCCTGAGTGCTAGCATGGCAGAACTGGAGGTGAAGTGGTTGTGGAGAGGAAATTCTACTACTCACAGATGCTGGGTGCAAAAGTTTCTGGTTTCTCTCAGATCAGTGTGCAGTCTTGACTGTGCAACCTTGGAGGAACTGAGATCTTATAGAGTATACCCTATTCTTGTTACCAGGTCAAGGAGAAAATATTGCAAGCAGCTAGAAAGAAACAATTCGAGTATTGTGGAAGTACAATCAGGATAACACAATATCTAGTATCTTCTAAATTAAGGCGCTGAAGGGTGTGGGATATGATATTCCAGAAGTCAAAGGAACTAGGATTAAAACCAAGAATCACCTACTCAGCAAAACTGAGTATAATACTTCAGGACAAAAATGGTCTTTCAATGAAATAGAGGACTTTCAAGCTTTCTTGATGAAAAGACCAGATCTGAAAAGAAAATTTGACTTTCAAAAATAAGAATCAAGTGAAACATGAAAAGGTAAACTGGAAAGATAAATGATAAGGGACTTATTAGAAGTTGAACTGTTTATGTTCCTACATGGAAAGATAATATTAATTACTCTTGAAACTTTTCTCAGTATCTGGGTAATTGGTGGGATCATACACACATACACACACACAAACACACATACACACACACACACACACACACACACACACACACACACATATATATATATATATATATACATATATATATATATGTATGGAGAGAGAGAGAGAGCACAGTGATTTGAATAGGAAGGAATCATATCTAAATAAAATAAAATTAGGGGTGATTGAGGAATATATTGGGAAGAGAAAGGAAGAAATGGAATGGGGCAAATTATCTCTCATAAAAGGTAAGATAAAGCTTTTTCAATGGAGGGAAAAAGGGGGGAGGAGAGAGGGAAAAAGTGAAGTTTACTCTCATCACATTTGGTTCAAGCTATGAATAACATGCACACTCAATTTGGTATGAAAATGTATCTTACAATATGGGAAAGTATGGTAGAAGGGGATAATCAGGGTGGGGGGCATGATGGAAGGGATGGCAAATGGGAGGAGGGAGCAATTAGAAGTAAACACTCCTGGGGAGGGACAAAGTCAAAAGAGAGGATAGAAGAAATAGAGGGCAGGATAGGATGGAGGGAAATATAGTTAGTCTTACACAACATGACTATTATGGAAGTTATTTGCAAAACTACACACACATAGCCTATATTGACCTGCTTGCCTTGTTAGTGGAGATGGGTGGAGAGGGAGGAAGGAAGAGAAGTTGCAACTCAAGGAAAAAATACTGAGTTTTGCTCCTGCATACAACTAAGAAATAAAAAATACAGGTAATGGGGTATAGAAATTTATCTTGCCCTACAAGACAAAAGAGAAGATGGATATAAGGGAAGGGAGGGAGTAATGTTAGAAGGGAGGGCAGATTGGTGGGGGGGTCAGAGGAGTCAGCATCAGAATGCTTGGTGTTTTGAGGTGGGGGGAGGGGAGAGATGGGGAGAAATTTGGAACTAAAAATTTTGTGGAAATGAATGCTGAAAACAAAATAAATAAATTAAAAGAAAAGAAAAAAAGGAAGATGATAGGTAGATAGATAGAAAGAAAGGACACACAGATAGACTGAAATAAATAGCAATCTGCATATTAAGAAGTAGTTTTGATTCCATCAGGGAATACTAGTGAAATTATAGGTTGCATCCTTATCTCTCCCTCTAAAACTGATTTTATGAGTTGATAGAATAGACAGTTGACCACACTGAATGATTTCAGAAACATTGGAAATATCCCTTTCCCCTCATTGTTATGGAGCACTTTCCCCAACATTGGAGATCTTCAGAGTTTGGATGACCTCTTGTGAATATTGTAGAGGGGATTCCTTTTCGGGTATGAATTGCATTAAAATTGCTTATAAGAAGTCTTTCAACTTTGAGCTTGTAGGACTGTGTGATGCCACCAGTTGTACACATAAGAATTATTTCTTTTCCTAAACACCTTTGATTCTCTTCAAAATGGAAATACAGCCTGAACAGGAGTTGCTTTAAACCTTATCCATCATTTACCTCTTAGTATGAATGAGTTTATGAAATATTTTCTTACACAAGTAAGAAATAAATTAATAGGTGAAAGCAGTATCATGTGAATCCAAGTTCTTTGACTCCAGAGTCAATAAATTTTTTACATCATACTATACTCCCAGTAATATAAAATATATATCTCTCCTCAATCATGATATCAATTTAAGAAGCAATATTATGGCAATATCTTAATATGAAGGCCTTATTCTTGCATAGAACACACTTAATTTGTGGGAGAGATCATAATTCCCTAAAATTAAGATTCTTAGTGAAGTTTTTCTTGTTTATATTTACCAAAGAGTGACTAGAAAAAGTAATTCTGAACTCTGAACCTGTCTCCAAGTACAAGTCTTCAGATGCTAATAAATTATCCCTGACTTATTTTGCCTCAATAAACACAGGAAGGAGTTTGTCATCCATACTAGGGGTAAGTTTTAACAACATATGTGGGATAAAAT
This sequence comes from Bettongia penicillata ogilbyi, assembly GCA_023548195.1. Taxonomy (NCBI): domain Eukaryota; kingdom Metazoa; phylum Chordata; class Mammalia; order Diprotodontia; family Potoroidae; genus Bettongia; species Bettongia penicillata. The sequence continues at coordinate 468,655 of JAJHZJ010000320.1, forward strand.
GTGGGATAAAATGAAGTTAATAAAGAAGATATGGACCCACTTAAAATAAACCATCTAGTTTATGGTCATATGTATACATGAACATGTATATATATTTAGATGTATTATGTGTGTATATGTATATAAACATATACACATATAAATGCATGTTATGTACCTGAATATTATTTGTGTATGTACATATATATTTTAAAGTGTGAGCTGGAGCCACCCATTGCTTACAAATAGTCTGACAGATCAATAATAATGGATAATTTTCATGCATGTGCGCCCAGGACCATAAAACTACAAACTTGGAACAAACAAGAAAACTCCATTTCTGCAAAATATCACACAGCACCACCATCCATTTGACGATGAAGTTCAATATATAAACTGTACATGAGAATGAATAGGTATATTCTCTCCTTGACAAAAGAGCCTAATGGAACTTACCCAGCTAAAACTCTTCACATTAAATTGAAATTATGGCTCTAAATCTTGGGAGTCAGAAATAAGCTGTGCAGATCTGTCCTGTGCTAAGGCATTACAAATATACAGGTCAAATTCAAGTTTTGTGAGTTGTCACTGAAAGGCTTCACTCTTGCCTAGAGATAGTAACGAAGACAGCTGAAAGTGAGATGACTTGTTAGTAGAATAAAAAATAAATTAAAGGAGGCAGTAATCATTCCATAAAACACACAGGTCATTTAGTACACTGCATCTGGTGTCATCATCATGACTTAAAAGAATATAATTTTTCTTCATGGATACTGTACTAAAAAGAAAATGATAGCAAGCTTTAGAATTTTAAAATATGAAGAAAGTCATGTCATTTTAACTGGAAAAAGAAAGGACACCTTCAGGTGATGTAACTGCACTTTTTAAATTATAGAGAAGATTGATAAATTCAGTTAGGTTGACTCTTAAGCTTGAAATAAGTTGGAGGGAAATAGGAGTGAAGAAATAATTATTTCAAAATCTCTAGAGAAGAAGTATAATTTTTGAAAAAATGAAAAGTAAGCATACGTAAAATAAAGAGAAATGGACTTCTGCTTTAGAGAACCTGGCTTTGAATCCTATCAGCTATGTACTGCCTTTATGACCTTGGTCAAGTAACGTAATGTCTATGGTCCTCGGTTTCTAAATCTATTAAAGGAAGAGTTGGAGTAAATTATTTCTTAAATTCCTTTTCACCTCCAAATCTTATAAAGGCAGTATTAAAAGTGTAAAATAGATCTTTAAAAGAGTAGATAAGGTAATTCTCAAAACCTGCCTGTGAAGATTTGATAGCATGTCAAAGTAAAAAAGATATAGATTTGTGGTCAGAAAACATGAGTTCAAGCCTTAGTCTGCTCCCTTATTGTCAACAGGTCATTTAAATTTAATCAGTTAAAATTTATATGCATCTACCAGTAAAAAGTACTGAATGTTCATTGTTCTTATTATCACTATCCCAATTTATTGGTATCTCAATGGTTTGTGGAAAAAAAATAACTTTCCCATTAAAACATACAAGTTTGAGGTCATTTCATTCAGGCTATTGGGTCAAATTATTTCAAAGCTAAAACTCAGCTAACTGGGGAAGCCATTAGGGATAATAGATGTAGAATTATAGTCTCATAGAACTTCAGAGTTGGATTAGACCTTATCTAATAAGTCATTAAGCTAAACCTGCACCTGGAGAGATTCAACAGAATCCCCTCAAGAAAATATATCGTTAAAGGGTCATTCTGTTTTCACTTAAAGAGTTTACTTAAAGAGGAATTCAGAGCAAAGTTTGGATGATTAATGGACACTACAAAGACAGAGTTCCTTGGGATAAAAGAAAGGAAGTGACTTTAGAGATGGCAATGAAAATAACTTTCATTAGAGATCTTATAAATACAAATAAGTAGACAATATTGCATCAAGGAATATCTAACATTTAATAGATAAATCATAAGGAACCATTCATGTGGACATTCTTCCCACTGGATCAAATCTACACCTCATACTGTGGAATTCTTGTCCATATGTCTTTTTTATAGTATCTACCCAATCAACTTGAGGCTTTCTTTCTAGGTCTTATTGTATTTTGTGCTTGTCAGTGTAGCATGTCCCATATGTTCTTGTTACATGCTTGTCCCCTTACCTTTTTCAGTAGCATCTGTCATACATGCTGTCTTTTATGCACATTTATAATAAGTTAATAAATACATGTGCTTTCAGAAAAAAATATATGCAATCTTTTGAAAATATTTTTCAAACAGAAAATTTTGCATTCAAAAAAAATAGTTTTTTGCATTAGTGTCTTCAACCCATGGGTGAATGAATGAATCAATTAAAAGTGCAAAATTCTAAGTGCTGGAGACAAACAGAAAAACAAGACAATCTGCTCTTTACATGACTTACATTATAATAGAGATGAAATATATTGAAAAATTCAGCTGTAAGTCTGATGCAAAGGCTTCTTCATTCCTAGGGTACAGTAGCAAAGCAGATAATAATGTACCTTCTTTAGTATAATTTCTATGAATATGGCTGATGTTGCAATCTGACAGGGTAAAGAATTATTGGCAAGAATTCTCTTCACCCAACCTCAGAATCTATGGCTGCTGAGGAAACTGGGACTATAGCACTATAGAATGTTGATAGGCTGAATTTGTACAAGTAATGAGACCCTTGATGATAACTATGGGAGCTGGACTGAGAACAGGGATCTGATAGGGCTATACTACTTCTAGGGCATTTGAGCTTATTTACCCATCTTGCAGATGGTGAGTGGTAGGTATTGGCAGTGACATAGATAGTGGTCCCTCCTGCATGGTATGAATTTGAGAGCCTGGATTATCAAAGATTGTACTAGTGGAATGATTGTTCTGGAAGCTATTCTAAACTGATGAGGCTTCTGCCTTGGGCACAGGGATAAATTGTCTGTCATCTGAAGTCTAGTCTTGAAAATTGTGGAGAAAGTCTTTACTAGAAACCTATTATGTGATGATTTTCTTTGATCATAAATATGAATGTCTTATTGTCAGTTCCTGTGTTTGGAGAAGCTAGGGAAGTTTTCACAGAGGTGTCAGAAAGATCAGTAATATTTAAGTCAACAACCATTTACCTCAATAATTTTAACTCACCCCAGGTAAGAATTAAGGTCTAACATGAGTCATATGAGATTCAGTACATAGACAAGAATAACCAAGGTAGAATACAGATAGAGATCCCTGGAGACACAGATAATCTGGTACAGGGTATATGGCAAGAGGGAAACATGATCAGTAATAGCCTTGCAGCAACACCACCTTCAAATTTTGCAAAACCAAGTTTCAACATTTCCTCTCACTCCTAGTCAAAGTGATATTTGCAAAGTTCTGTAACGGCCACAATAGAGAAGTTTAATGACACAGGTTTATAGGGTGAGATTGGGTTCTCAAATAGTTGTATCTCATTGATTCTTTAGCTCCAACTTCAAAGAGAGACTAGTAAGAGCTTAGATTGACAGTCAAGGGGTGTGGATGTTTCCAGCAGTGGACAGGATAAAGGGGTATGCTTAGAGCAGGAGACAGGTCCCTGCAACTGAACTTTATCAAGCTTAGGGAGGCCCACCAAAACCACATTTTTTTTTTTATCACTTCTGTGGAAGTGCAATCTGTAGTAATAGAGTATCTTCACCTATAAAATAATAGATATTTTTATACATTTAATTAAGAAATAATTTTTAAAAAATATCTGACTCTGTGTGTAACAACAAAGGATTATGTGATACTTGAGCATAGAAAGGAGAGGAACTTTATTTTTTACTTTTTCTCCTTTTTATTGTTTTTTTTTTGTTGTTTTTATTATTGTGCCTTATTTGACACAGTATATATTGTTTTTGAAATGGACATAGAGAAAGCTGTGTTTTGCCAGTCTTACATTTTGTTATCTTTTTAAAAATTTCAAATCAGCTTGCCACAATTATGATATTGCAAATTCAGAGATTTTTTGATCCTCGAAATCAGTTACTAAGAAAACTTAGATTCCATCAACACTAGGAATTTTCTTCAAATTCCAAAATATATTCAATGATTTTACTTTAGGATCTTCATTTAAGTGATATGATTTAGAGTTTGTGGTTATATTCTTATTTCATCATATTCCTTGCTCAATGAAACTGAATATTTCTGCTAATGTTCTTCCAGTCTATTCTTTTCTTTATAATTTTTATTAACATTTTGAGTTTCCAATTCCATCCCTTCCTCTCCCCTCCTCTACCCCCTCTAAGAGATGGTACTCAGTCAGGTATAGATTATACATGTACAATTATGTAAAACGTTTCCATATTAATCATGTTTTACAAGAAGACTTAAATAAAAGGAAAAAATGAAAAGAAGTGAAAATAATATGCTTCAGTCTGTATTTAAACAATATCAGTTCTTTCCCTGAAGGCAGACAGTATGCTTCATCATTAGTCCTTTGGGATTCTCTGGAATGATTATATTTCTGAGAATAGCTAAGTCATTTACAATTCTTCATCGAACAATATTGTTGTTACTGAATACAATGTTCTCCTGGTACTGTTTACTATGTACCAGTTTGTGTAACTCCTTCCAGTTTTTTTCTTAGATCATCCTGCTTGTCATTTCTAATAGCATAATAATATTTCATTCAAATCACTTACTACAGCTTTTTCCATTTTCCAACTGATGGACATCCCTTTGATTTCCAGTTCTTAACTACCACAAAACTGCTGCTATAAATATTTTTGTGCAAATAAGTCTTCTCCATTTTTTGGATGTCTTTGGGATATCAGACTTAATAGTGCCTTTGTTGGATCAAAGAGTATGGAGAGTTTTAAAGTCCTTTGGGTATAACTCCAAATTGCTCTCCAGAATGGCTGGATCACTTCACAACTTCACCAACATGCATTAGTGTCTCAGCCTTCCCATATCTCCTCCAGCATCCAATATTTTTTTATGTTATAGTAACAAATCTGATATATGTGAGGTGGTAACTCAGAGTTTTTTATATTTACATTTTTATAATTAGTAATAATTTAGAGTATTTTTATATGTTTTTGATAGTTCTGATTTCTTTGTCTGAAAACTACTTGTTCATATCCTTTGACCGTTTTCCAATTGGGGAATAACTTGTACTTTTACAAATCTGACTCACTTCTCTAAATATTTGAGAAATGAGGCCTTTGTCAGAGATTCTTATTTCAAATTTTCCCCAGTTTTATTCTTTCCTTATAATTTTGGTTGCATTGGTTTTGTTTGTGCAAATTGTTTTCAATTTTGTATAATCAGAATGATCTGTTTTATATTATTTAGTTTTCTATATCCCCTTTGGTTCTAAATTCTTCCCTTGGTCATAAATCTGTCAGATAAACTAGTCCATGCTCTCTTAATTCACTTATTGTATCACCCTTTAGGTGTAAATCATGTACTCATTCTGACGTCATCTTGGTATACAGTGTAAGATGTTACTTATACTTAGGTTCTGTTATATGGTTTTCTAGGTTTCACAGTGGTTTTTGTCAAATAATGAGTTTTTGTTCCAAAAGTTTGGATCTTAGGATATCTCATTAGGTTACTATAGTCACTTGCTACAATACAATCTGTACCAAATCTATTCTATTAATATGCCACTCTATTTCTTACCAGTACTTGATTTTTGAATAATGATCACTTTATAATACAGTTTGAAATCTGGCATGGCCAGACCAACTTCTTTTGCAGTTTTTTTTCATTGATTCCCCAAATTTCATTCAGCTTTTACTCTTCCAGATTAATTTTGTTATTATTTCTCTAGCACTATAAAATAATTGAAAGTTTCCTTGGTATGGCACTGGATAGATTGATTTAGATAGAATTGTCATTTTTACTATATTGGTTTGGCCTATCCAATTGTTTAGATGAGACTTTATTTGTGAAAAAGTATTTGTAGTTGTATTCATATAGTTCCTGGGCCCATGTATTTTTTAGACTTTGTTGGTTTCACACACACATACATGTATGTATATATGCATATGTACACACTATACACACATAAATGCTGGTGATTTATGTCATTTATTTTGTATACTGCAACTTTGCTAAAGTTGTTCATAATTTCAAGTAGTTTTGTAGTTGATTCTCTAGGATTTTCTACATATAACATCATATCATCTGCAGAAAATGACAGTTTTGATTCCTCACAGTCTACTCTAATTCCTTTAATTTCTTTTTCTTCTCATATTGCTATAGCTAATATTTCTAGTCCAATACTAAATAATAGAGGTGATAATGGACAATTTTGCTTCGCTCAATTGTTATAGGAAGGTTTTTAGCTTATCTCTGTTACAGATAATGCTTGCAAATGATTTCAGGTAAATATTACTTATCATTTTAAGGTAAGCTTCATTTATTTCTGTGTTCTCTATTGTTTTTAATGAGTTGCATTTGGTCAGCTGGTCTTTTTTTCTGTATCTATTAATATAATCATATAATTTATGATGGATTTCTTATTGATGTGATAAACTATCGCTAACATTTTTCCTAATGTTGAAAGAGCTTTCATTACTGGTATAAATCCCAGATGGTAATAGAGTATGATTCTTTTGATATATTGCTGTAATCTCTTTATTAATATTTTACTTAAAATTTTTGCATCAATGTACATTAGGGAAATTGGTCGATAATTTTCTTTTTCTTTTTGCTCTTCCTGGTATTGGTATCAACACAGATTTGGAAAAATCTCCTTTTCTTATTTTTTCAAATTGTTTATATTGTTTGGGGAATAATTATGTTTTAAATGTTTGGTAGGATTGCTTATCAATCCATTTGGTCCTGGGGATTGTTTTTCCTAGGAAGTTCATTGCTGGCTTATTCAATTTCTTTTTTAAGATTGGGTTATCTAAGTATTTGATTTCTTCTTTTAATGTGGGTAATTTATATTTTGTATATATATATATGTATATATATATATACACACACACACACACACACACACATCCATTTCAATTAGATTGTCAAATTTAATTGGGCAAAATAGCACCTAACAAGTGTCTTAATTTTTTCTTCATTGGTGGCGAATTAATCCCTTTCATTTTTGATACTAGTAATTTGGTTTTCTTCTTTCCTTTTTAAATCAAATTTGCCAATTGTTTGTCTACTTAATGAATTTTTCATAAAACCAGCTTCTAGTTTTCTTTACTAGTTCAGCAGTTTTCTTACTTTCAGTTTTACAAATCTGAATTTTTATTTTCAGGATTACCAATTTGGTATTTAAATGGAGATTTTAAATTTACTTTTTTTCTAGTTTTTTTTTTAATTGTATGCTCAATTCATTGATCTGCTTTTTCTCTATTTTGTTGATGCATTCAATTAAAGATATAAATTATTCCCTAAGTACTGGTTTGGTTACACCTCATAATTTTTGTTTTGTTGTCATGTGTTTTAATTTTCTTTAATGAAATTATATATTGTGTCTATAATTTGTTGTTTGACCTAGTTATTTCTTTAGGTTTAGATTATTTAATTTCCAATTAAGTTTTAATCTCTTACCATTGTCAACTGCTGAATGTAATTTTTATTGCATTATCTGAAAAGGATTCATTTACTCTTTCTGGTTTTCTTCATTTGGTTGTGAGGTTTTTATGTCCTCATACATCACCAATTTTTGTGTAGGTGTCAAGTATTGCTGAGAAAAATGCATGTTCCTTTCTATTTCCATTCAATTTTCTCCAGAGATCTATCATATCTAACTTTTCCAGAACTTTATTCACCTCCTTAACTTTTTTCTTATTTATTTTATAATTAGATTTATCTAGTTCTGAGAGGAGGAAAGTTGAGGTCCCCCACTAGCACAGTTTTATTATCAATTTCCTCCTGTAACAAATTCAATTTCTTCAAAAATTTGGAAACTACCATTTGGTGCATATATGCTTACTATCGATACTAGTCCTTTGTCTATAGTACCTTTCAGCAAGATATGGTTTCCTTCCTTATCTTTTTTAATTAGATAGTTTTGGTTTTGCTTTTTCAGAGATCGTGACTGCTACCCCTGTTTTCTTTGTTTCAGCTGAAGCATAATACATTCTACTCCATTACCTTTACCCTCTCTGTATCTGTCTGCTTCAAAAGTGTTTCTTATAGACAACATATTGTAGTATTGTTGTTTTTAATCCATGCTGCTGTCAGCTTCTGTTTTGAGGGTGAGTTCATCCCATTCACATTTATAGTTATGACAACTAACTGTATATATTTCCCTCTAGGCTATTTTTTGCTTGTTTATCTCCCTCTCTCTCTTACTGGCCACTCTTTCTCTCCTCATAAGTATTTTACTTCTGATTCCTGCCTTCATTACCCTATCCTCCCTTTTATTAACCCCCTGCATTATCCTGATTGTATTTCCACAATATTCTAATTGTTTCTTTCTAGCTGCTTGCAATATTTTCTCCTTGACCTGGGAACTCTCAAATTTTGGCTACAATATTCCAAGGAGTTTCTCTTTTCAGATCTCTTTCAGAAAGTGATCAGTGGATTCTTTCAATATTTATTTTGCCCTCTGGTCCTAGAATATCAAGGCAGTTTTCCTTGATAATTTCATGAAAGATGCTTTCTAGGCTCTTTTTTTGATCATGTGTTTTTCTTTTGGATCAATTTGCCACGTCAGTTATTTTTTCCAGTGAGATATTTCACATTATCTTCTATTTTTTCATTCTTCTGGTTTTGTCTTGTAATTTCTTGATTTCTCATAAAATCATTAACTTCCATCTGTTCCATTCTAATTTTTAAAGAAATATTTTCTTCAGTGAGCTTTTGGACCTCCTTTTCCATTTGGCTAATTCTGCTCTTTAAAGCATTCTTCTCCTCATTGGCTTTTTGGGCCTCTTTTGCCATTTGAGTTAGTCTACTTTTTAAGCTGCTAATTTCTTCAGCATTTTTGGGGTCTCCTTTTGCAAACTGTTGACTTGCTTTTCATGGTTTTCTTGAATCGCTCTCATTTCTCTTTCCAATTTTCCTCCACCTCTCTTACTTGATTTTCAAAATATTTTTGAGTTATTCCATAGAGTGAGACCATTGCCTATCTATTTTGAAGGTTTTGCATGCAGAAGCCTGGACTTTTAAATCTTCCTCTGAAGACCTAAATTGTTCCTCCTCATCCAAAAGGATGGAAGGAAAACCTACTCACCAAGAAAGTAACCTTCTATCATCTTATTCTTTTTTCCCTTTTGGGGGGGCATTTTCCCAGTTAGTTACTTGACTTTTGAGTTCTTTTTCAGGACGAAGCTCAGGGCTGAGATTCAGATTAAGCTGCTCAATTCCCCCAGGGGCTTTAAGCAGAGGTCTCCCAGGGCTGTCACTCCAGACTGTTCTCCCCTGTCCTGGGTGAAGGAGCCTTCCTACCGACCTTTGAAGGTGTTTGTGCATTGAATAATTGGGAAGTGTTGGTGCTGGTGGCTCCCCGAAGTTTGTTCAGGGTCCTGTCCCTGCCATATCAGACTGCATTCCTCACTTCCTGGGCTGTGCTGTGTGCGTTCCATGCTTCCTGTCTTTGAGAATTTCTATGCTTTTTTTTTCTTTATTCATGACTTTTAGGTAGTTCAATAATTGCTATATTATCTCTCCTGGATATATTTTTCAGTTCAATTGGTTTTCCAACGAGAAATTTCACATTTTCTTTTCTCTCTTTTCCCTTTTTAAAATTTTGTCTAATTATTACATGTTCAATTTTAACTTTTTAGGAATTATTTTCTTTAGTGTGCCTTTGTACTTCCTTGTCCATTTGACCAATTCCATCTTTTAGGGAATTATTTTCCTTTTAAACTTTTGTATATCTTTTCCCATGCTATTGACTCCTTTTTTCATGATTCTTTTGTATTACTCTCATTTCTTTTTCCCAATTTTTCTTCTACTTCTCTAATTTGCTTTTTAAAATTGTTTTTAAGATCATTCAGGAATTCTTTTGGGGCTTGAGACCAAATATTTTTCTTTGAGACTTCACATGTAGCCATTTTGACACTATTGTCCTCTTCCTAGTTTATGCCTTGATCCTCTCTGTCACCATAGTAATTTTTCATATTCAGATTATTATTCTTTGCTCATTTTTTCTGCCTTTTTTTGTGACTTGGTGTTTTCATTTGTGATGTGGGCTCTGTTTTCACATTGTCCCAAGCTTTTTGTGTAGGGGCTAAGGGTTTTACTGCTGTCTTTCACTGGGTTTCAGAGTTTAGTTCCTTGATTTCAATAGAGAATATGTTATCCTTTTGATTTTTACTGGGAAGGGTAGGGCTCCTGCTGCCCTCCTCAGGTGGGGGTTAGCTACTTTTTTTTTTTTTTTTTTGCTGAGCTGTTATTATAAGAGAGTCTTCCTATCAGTAGACCTTGGAGGAGTAACCTTGTTGCTAGTTAGCCCAAAGGGTTTCTCTATGGGCAGGTCCCAAGTATAGAGTCTTATTACTGGCCAGCTCTGGGTCGGGGATTTACTACTGGTTAGCAATGGAGTCAAGGCCTGGCTGCTGGCTTGTGCTGAGCCTGGGTTTGGTGAGGTGGTGCTTTGCTCTACTGCATAGACTGCTAACTTGCCTTGGGAAACCATGGTTTGCAGAAGGGTGCAGCCTTACTGGTGGATTGCCTCAGGTTTGGAACCTTGCTGCAGGCCCCCTGATATGAGGCTGACTGCTGTATTGTTCTTGGGCCTTCCCTCCCACTTCAATGAGACAGGCAACATTCTTGCTTCCTTGCTCTTAGGTCAATTCTGAGGTGATATTCTAGTTGTTTGGAGGGGAGTTTTGAAGGCTTGAAAGGGTTCCTTCCTCATTCCACCATCTTGGCACTTGAAGTCACCCCATTCTCAAAAAATAGTTATTCTTCATGATGTCACTATTAAAACCAACCATTTCCTTATGCTTAAAAGGTTGGTTTGACAACTGAGTTGATTGACAGTGGCCAGAAACTGAATTAAATGAAGAAAGGAATTCATTGCCTGATATTTGTAAGTTGGGCTAACCAAGAATCAATGGATCACTGTAAATTTAATTCAATTAAATACATAATTATTATGTATCTATCATATACAAGACACTGTGCTAGATTCTAGAAAGAAAAAAGAAATAGTCCCTTTCCTCAAAGTGGTTGACTTTTTTATGAAGTTTCAAGTAGGATGTTACATGGTCCTGTGTTTTTTAAACTTTTTATCAATGGTTTGGATAAATCAATTACTTAATCATTCAATAAATCTTTATAACTACCTACCATAACCATTGTTAGGCACTGGTGTCAGTCACAGTGACAAAAATGATACAGTCATAGCCCTGAAGGAACTTACATTCTAGAAGAAAATATATGTTGTACATGTAAATATGAACAAAATATCAATACATATTGTGGGAAGAGGTACTAGCAGCTGAGTAGGAGAATTAGGAAAGGCCTTATGTAAGATGTGTACTTGAGTTGAGCTTTGAAGCTAGAGATTCTAAGAGGTGCAAGTGATGAAGGAAGGCATCACAAGCATGGATACTTAGGTTAGAATGGCAGAGGAATCAGTTAGGAAGATATGATAATGGTGCAGAGGAGAGTTAATGAAGTTATGAAAGAAGGTGGTAGCTATATGAATAGTGAAAAGGAGATCCATTTACAGAATGGAGTATGAAAGGAGAAAGTGGCTCAGGAGCTGGTGTGAAGTTAGAATTGACATAGTGTGTATATGGGCTATATATTCTGCAGACTATTTACAAAGCTTATAAATAACTGATTTTTCTAATCAACAGAATTTAATTTCATATTTTGTAGGCTCACTGAAAACATCTCTTAAACAATTTCAGGAGCAGACAGGACAACAGGAATGTCCTTTACTTCATCCTGATCTCAGGAGATTGTGATCTCCTTCATTAATTCTCTACATTTTGCAATTTATCAGTCCATGAAGGATGGGACTTCTGGTGTAGAAGTCTGTTGACCCCATATTGTCATGTTTTATTAAGGACTCAGTAGATGCTAAATTTGCATAGACTTCAAGGATTTAGAAATAACACCTCTATTTTTAACTTACAGAATCTATACTGATCAAAACATCTGGGATTCTTAAGGAAAGCCCTTTGTATATTCTGGGTGTAATGATCCAATTCTGAAATGCTATCATAAGCCTCTGTATACAAATTAAGTCAAGACCCAACTATTTGTTCGGTGAGCATTATCAATATGTTATTGCTCATGAGAATGTTTTCCATGGAGGTCTCTTTGATTTCACAATTGGATATTTCTTATTTCACAGGCTAAGTAATCTCCATTTCTAGCAATATTTGACAAATTCAAAGGTATTTCTTTTATCGCTATTTAGTTATTTCTCAGGTGAGTGCAGTCTGCTTTTTTCAAAAGCATGTCTGTAGATTCTAGACATTTTTATTATATGTTCTAAAAATGTCTATTTTGAGGAGGAAATACTAATTGTTCAATAGGTACCTTAATGCTATTGATTCTATATTCTTTAATATTGTGCTGTGTTTTTGATAGAATACTTTCAAAATCTCTTTTAGTATATTTTACTATTTTGAAGGTCTACATAAACACTGGCATTACATAGGTATTAATTACTCTGTGTTCTTTCTATTCAGCTTTGATACAAAGATGCCAATAAGTCTCAAAAAGTTCAGCTACAGCCTTCACCTTTATATCTTTGCCATTATTGTTAATGTTGTTTTTTTGACTATTAATTTTTAGTGAATTTGGTGTACTTCTTTTCTCATCAGACATGATTGGTAGACTGGTCATTCTAATCCAAAAACAAGGGGCAATTTTTCTTGCAATCACATAACTTTATGAAGTCACTTTACAATACTTTGTCATTTCTTACATTATGCTATTGTTGTCCCCAAAGTTACAAATAGATAGTAGTGAAGGATGTAATGATGATGGGAAAGGGAGTGAGTGAGTACTAATTGAGCACCTATTATATATGAGGCACTGTGATAGACACTTCATAAATAATATCTCATTTGATTTTCACAACATTTAATGTTATTTGGTTTTCTTTACACTAGGAAGATTCATGACTACAATTTTTGTATTTGAAAGTCAAAGTGTCTATTCATTTCTGGTTCTTTTCATCAGGAAGGCTAGAAAGTTCTCTATTTCATAGAATATTTTTCCATTTTACTTTTACTTTGTAGGCAATTTTTGGAAGTAATCCTCATTTCTTTGCACTCTGGAATATACTCCAAGATGTTTGGTCCATAAAATGCAGAAATGATTGAAAATTGTATTATCCTGACAGTAGTTTCACAATATTTGAATTGTTTCCAGCTGCTTGCAGGATTTTTTCCTTATCTGGGAAATCTGGAAGTTGTCTATAATATTCCTGAGAGTTTTCATTTTGCAACTTCCTTGGGGAAGTATTTGGTGGATTTAAAAAAGAAAATCTATTTTACCATCTGGTTGTAGAATATTAGGGCAGATTTTTGATAATTTCTTGAAAGATGCTATCTAGGTTCTTTTGTGAGTATGACTTTCAGTTCAATAATTCTTAAATTTCTGTCCAATAATTCTTAAATTATCTCTCATTGAACTATTTTTCAGATCAGTTGTTTATTTGACAAAATAGTTCACATTTTATTCTATTTTTTATTGTTTTGCTTTTGTTTTGTTGTTTCTTGATATCTCATGGAAGCATTAGCTTTGACTTGCTCAAATCTAATTTTTAAGGAATTATTTTGTCCAGTGAGTTTTTGTACTTCTTTTTCCAATTAGCCAATATTAATATTTAAGTTCTTTTCTTCATTGAATGTTGTACCTCTTTCTTAAATTTTGGTCAATTCTACTTTTTAAGGTTTTCTCTTCAGCGAATTTTTGTGCCTCTTACCATTTGACTTATTCTGTTTTTTAAGGTGTTATTTTCTTCAGTATTTTTGTGCCTCTTTTACCAAGCTATAGACTCTTTTCTATGATTTTCTTTCATCATTCTCATTTCTTTTCCCAATTTTAACCTCTACCTCTCTTGCTTAATTCTTAAGATTAAAAAATCTTTCAGGATTTTTTGGGTCTGAGACTTTGGGTCTGAGTTCAATTCATATTTTTCATTCTGGCTTTGGATGTCGCATTTTTTTTTTTTTTTTACTTTGTGTTCTTCTTCTGAGTTTATGGTTTGTGCTTCTCTGTCACCATAGTAACTTTCTATGGTCAGGTGTATCAGTAAAGATCCCAACATACACAGGAGAGCCTGCTGTACATATTCTTAAATCAGCTTTAAAAAAAAAAAGAAAAGCAACTTTTGAGGGGTCAACAATCTACTTGAATTAAACACGTCATTCACTTAGTTCAGGGGAAAAATCAGTACCCTGAACTTCAGAGAAAAAACAAAGAGAGAAATAAAGACCAATATATAGATCCAACTGTCTAACCATTACATGCATACATAGTTACCAGATAGCTACCAGATAGATACCAACATCTGGGTTTTCAAAGCTAGGGGGGCTAGTTTAGTGACTTCCCAGAATCTCATCTGGTACACAAATTTTCTTCCAAAAGCTAAACCCCAAAACATATCCTCACATCAGAGTATATACACACTTTTCAGAGCCACAGGGCCTGTTGCCAGTTCACTTGGGCCATACCTGTGCTGGCACAAACTATTTCTCAACACTATGTGACAGACTTTCTTGTCAACCTTCTAAGTTGTCTTATGCTGGATATTATTTCAACCTATTCTTTTGTGTGTTCTGTTGCTCTGGAATTCATATTAAGACATTGTTTAAAGTTGTTTGGAGGGGAATTTGTGAGAGATCAGGTGAGTCCCTTCTTTTTTTTCTGCTATCTTCCAAACATATTTTCTAAAATGCTATTGTTATCATTATGGCTTAAGTAACTATTCTTATTTCTCCTTAATGAGGTAGAAATCACTTATTTAAACACATGCATCTCCACAAACACATACAATTAAATCACCTAGATCTCCTGTTTGTTTACTTAAATTTAATTTTTCTTTATATTTTTACAAATTTTTATATGTTTATTTTTAAGGTTTTTTAATTATCAAGCATTTATTTTCATTTTATCTTATCTCGCTCACTGAAAAATAAAAAAAACAAAAAAGAAACCACTTGAATAGCAAACATGAATAATCAAAACATTCTTCCATTGGCTCTGTTCAAAAAAGTATTTCACTATGAGTCTTAAGTCTATCAGCTCTGTTAGTAGATAGGTGTCATAACTAATCATTGTCATCTTAGAATCGTAATTGGTCATTGCCTTGATCATAGTTCTTAAATATTTCAAAGTTGCTTGTCTTTACAATGTGGTAACTATACATTTTACTTTTTTGCCTGCTCACTTCATTACACATCAGTAAGTCTCCCCAGATTTCTCTAAAACCATTACTTTAATCATTTTTGGACTGTATCTCCCTTTCTTACTCAGGCTGAAAGTACAGTCCTACTGTTGATCACCACAGAAGCTTTGACCTGCTCCATTCCTGATGTGGGCCTTTCCACTCCTTACTGAATAGACTAACAAACCTCCGCTCTAAGAGCTCACATACTGGTGCTGCAGCTGTAGCCCAACTTAATTTAGAATTCTACAGTTCAAAAGATCTACCAGCCTCAGTTTCCCTGGGAGCAATGATTAAAGCCCTGCAACACCATACCAATCAATTTGTCATTTTGTATCTTGTTTTTCAGTCATTTTTCAGTTGTGTGCTACTCTTTATGACTCCCTTTGTGATTTTTATGTCAAAGATATTGGAGTGGTTTTTCATTTTCTTTTCCAGCTCATTTTACAGAATGGAAACTGAGGAAACTGAGACAAATAGGTTGTGACTTGTCCTGAGTCTTACAGTTGGTAAGTAACGAAGGCAGTTTTGAACTCAGGAAGATGAATCTTTCTGACTACAGATCTGGGTCTTTATCTACTATGCCACCTGCATACTTTTTCTTGTAGCACAAGATTATTCAACTAAATTTGTAAATCGCAATTGTCCATTGACTCCCCAGTTGATGGTCACGTCCTTAATTTAGCTTCACATCCTTTTTCACTCCAGAAAAAAGAGGTGCTATAAATAGTTTTGTACTTAAATAAAGGGTTTTTTCTTCTTTCTTTGATCTCTTTGGAGTATAGGCTTAGTTGTCATAAAACTGTGTCAAAGTGTATGTGGCATGTATAGTTTACTAAATTTTGTAGCATAGCTCCAAATTATTTTGAAGAATTATTGGACCAATTCATACTTTCACCAACAGTGCAATAATACTATTGTTTTCTTACAAACTCTCCAACATTCCTCATTTTTCAATTTTGTTATCTTTGCTTATCTCATGAGTGTGGTATGGAATCTCAGAATTGCTTTAATCTGCAGTTTTAAAATATTATGTTTTAAGTTTTTGGAGATGTATAGTCAAACCAATTCTTTAGGTAGTCTAGTGCTCTGAAAAAGAAAGAAAGGTGAAAGTCACTTTTTAATGGCTTAATGGAGATGGAGGGGTGTGTGGGTGGGGGTGGGTAGGGTTGTTGCTTTAGAAGGGAATAAAGAAATCTGTCTATCAAAATCTTTCATTCTTATGTAGAAGGAAACCAAAGTCCAAAGAGTTTAAATAACTTACTCCAATCACACCCTGTGAATGACAATAGATATCTTCAACTCATATCTACTCAGTTCTTATGTAGTATTTTTTCAATAGAATTCACTTGAAAAGAATTAAGTTTTTGTGTATAAATGTAAGGGATACTGACAACCATTATTCCCTGTCAGTTCCTTTGTGCCATAAATGTGTATTTTATATGTGGTACAGCTTTATGTTCTCAAAGGATAATTGGCTGTATATCATTTAAGTCTCCGGAGCACAACCATATTTGCTTAGTTAAGTTTCTAGAAATCTGTCTTACAGAGTATAGTAGCAGTCTGCAAAAGTAGAGGAATATAGTAGATATCAACTCAAGTCAAAGAGGTTCCTTATTAAATGAAATACTAATCTATAAAATATTAATATCTCCCTTGTCTTAGCTAATTTGTATTCAAGTTCAGACTCTTTCTAGTCCTTTCCTGTCAGGTCATCTGTCTTCTATTTATCATTAAACTTCCTTCCTTTCAGTAGTCTGTGCATGCCTGGCTTCAGCTTTGTAGAAACAGCAAAATAACGGACTTTTAAGGTTAAGGATGTAAGTATGTTTGATTCATCAAGAGGCTTTAAAGTGCTGAACAAGAGGTGAAATGTTTCATAGTGTGGAGAATTTGAATTTTTAGGTCAAGTTACATGATCTGAATACAATCTATGGCATTAACAGGATAACAGGATAAGTTTTGAATCAAGTGAGAGCTTAAAAACACCCCACATGTTAAAAGAAAAAAACTGTTACCAGATTTAGAGTGTCACTTATTCTATTTTATGACAGTTTGATCATGAGCTTAGATTGGCCTTTGGAAGCTAATAGACTTAATATTTCACTGTGAGGATCCCTGTAAAAAGTTTTAAACTGATTTTCAAATAGACAGAAATACAATTGTCAGTGGTATTACTAGAAAATGTAAGTTTCCAATGAAGGATTAAGAAAGGACTCTCTTGCCCAGTTTCTCTTGCAAAATAAATAGATTCCTGGTATTTTTGGAACAGCATTGCTAGTATTTAGTCCTGTAAGATGAGAAAAAGAATATCTGGCAAAGCCTTTCTATATTGTCCTGACTTTAGTCTGCATAAAGAAATGTAGTAATACTAGATATAATTTAAATGATAAGACCACTTCCTTATATTTTTATGGTATTTATCTATTTTGAAAGATGCTTCTCAAATATAATTTAATTTAATCCCCCAAATAACCCTGGAGTCAGGAAAAGCAGATATTTTTATTCCTATATCATAGACAAAATCGGGGGGAACTTGGTGGTACAGTGGATAGATTACTGCTCAAAGTCAGGAAGTCTCAACTTCCTAAGGTCAAATATAGTCTCAGACACTTACTAGCTGTGTGACTCTGGGCAAGTCACTTCACCCTTTTTGCCTCAGTTTCTTCATCTATAAAATGAGCTAGAGAAGGAAATGGCAAGCTCTCCAGTTCCTTGTGAAGAAAACCCCAAATGAGGTCATGAAGCATGAGACAAGATTGAAATAACTCAACAAGAAGTAAATGAATCATCTGCTACATTTTCATGAGCTAAGTGGAGGAACCATGAGATAAAACAAAACAAAACAAAACATAGGATAACACAAGAGAAAATAGGCTGCTTCATTCTGCATTCTGATTCCATAGTTTTTTCTCTGGATGTGGATGGCATTTTGCCTTGAGTCCTTTGGGAATGTTTTAGGCTCTTGCATTTTATTAAATTAAATTATTTTATTTTTTGTCAGTGTTCTACAATTACTTCCATATATCTTAGATTTGTTTTCCCCTCCCTCCCCTTGACTCGACATTTTTTAATGGCATGTTAAGTTTTGAAGTACCTGTGATTTTTAAGGACCTGGGATTTTATCAGTGTGGTAAGATTGCAGGTGGCTGCTCTTTCTACTATTTCTTCAGTGGTCTTTGATAGTTTCTGTGGACAAAAATTTCACTGTCTATTGGCCAATCTTGTAATGAGACACTACAAACTTAACAAAGCTTACTATCAGGCAACATAATATAAAATAAGCCCGTATTCAAAGTGTTTTGAGCCGGAAAAATTCTGTTTTGTTAACATTGTCTTTGAAAACTAAGTCTTAGTCACATCAGAATGAACCAATGATTGTATGAATTTAATGGAGTTTGTGTTTAAAGAAATAGTTAATAAAATTAATTTCATGAAAAACTCAAGTTAAAAACAAGAAAATATTCAAAATATTTTAATATTTAATACTTATTTTAATATTTAATATTTAATATCAATAACCTATAAACTTAATATTTAAATATCAATAACCTATAAACATTTATTTATGAGTGTTTATGGGTGTTCATAAATATTATTTATTTATGGATGATTTATTAAATAATAATAATACATATTTAAATAATTAATATAAAAATATTTAACATCAAATATTTTTAATATTTAAAAGAGAAAGTTTACTCTTTTATGGAAAAACATATTCTTTGATAATAATAAAAATATTATATTGCCTTTTGTTTGGGGTTATCCATGCAACTATTTTTCTCTACTTAATAGTGGGGTTTTTTTTCAATTACATGTAAAGATAGTTTTCAACACTCACTTTTATAAGATTTTGATTTCCAAAATTTTCTCCCTTACTTCCCACTCCTCCCCAAAACAGTAAGGAATCTCATGTACATTATGCATGTGCAATCATATTAAATATATTTCCACACTAGTCATGTTGTGAAAGAAGAATCAGAAAAAAGGGAAAAACTATGACAAAGAATAAACATAAAAAGGGGAAAATAGCATGCTACAATTTGCATTCAGATTTTATAGTTCTTTCTTTAGATATGGATAGTATTTTACATCATGAATCTTTTGGGATTTTCTCGGATCATTGTATTGCCAATAAGAGTTAAGTCATACTTGATCATCACACAATGTTGCTATTACTGTGTACAATGTTCTCCTGGTTCTGTTCACTTCACTAAGAATCGGTTCATGTAAGTTCAGTTATTTTTTTCAGAAATCCACCTACTCATCATTTGATATAGCACAATAGTAATATATTCATTATATTCATAAACTACAACTTGTTCAGCCCTCCCCCAAATTGAGGCATTCCCCTCAATTTCCAACTCTTTGCCACATCAAAAAGAGTCATGCAACTAATTTTTGCTGATAATGTATAATGCAGAGAGAGTTGGATATACAAATATAGCTCAGCATTCCTAGCAATGCTGAACACTATAAAAATTCCACATCTCTTGTCATTGTATAACACTGTTATTTCTGGTAGTATAAGAATGCACAAGAAGTTGATCTATTCCTAAGAAATGTTCACATGAATCACTTCATCTTATTCTTTTAGTTAATTTCCTGAAATTTCAGTTCCCACATAAATTCTAATAGAAAAAAAATGACTGAAAAAACTTTTTAACCTAATCAGTTCAGTTCTCATCTCCATTTCCTTCCCAGAGGGTCTCTCTGTACATCACTTTTCTTTGAAAGCAATGGGATATCCATAAATTAGGTGTTCAGGGACTCCAAGAGTTATGAGAACTGAGTTTTGTATCATGAAGCTAAATGCATTTATGCGGCTCAACTAGGTCTTAATTTTCATTTAAGATGATGATAGGAAACCAGGGAAAACTAGAAAATCCCTTATAATAAATCAAAATTATGCCACAGTTATTGAAATAATAAATAATAACCCTCTTTTAAATGGTGTACTAAAGATTCATATTGTTTTAGTCTCTCACAAAATGAATAATAAAAACATGCCTAATAGTTAGAAAGTTACTTCTAAAATACTTCACATTAGACCAGCTAATTGATTTTTTAATAATTTGTAGGCTTTTCAGACAGGAAGACCAGGTAGAACAAATTGATAAATTGGGTTTATTGTAATTGAATAAGTGAAAAGAATTTATTAAATGTCTATGATAAGCCAGACACTGTGCTAAGTGCTTTACAAATATCTCATCTGATTCTCATAATGACTTAGTGAAGTAGGTACTATTATTACACCCATATTAACAGTTGAAAAAATTAAGGTAATCAGAGGTTAAATGACTTGCTCAGGTTCACACATGTAGTGTCTGAGGCTGGATTTGAATTCAGATCTTCCTGAGCCCAGGGCTAGTACTCTATTTATTGAGCCACCTCATTCCCTCTAGGTGGCATGATATATAGAATGTGAATACCAGTCAAAAACCCA
The DNA here is from genome assembly GCA_023548195.1 of Bettongia penicillata ogilbyi. Taxonomy (NCBI): domain Eukaryota; kingdom Metazoa; phylum Chordata; class Mammalia; order Diprotodontia; family Potoroidae; genus Bettongia; species Bettongia penicillata. The sequence goes on from JAJHZJ010000320.1 coordinate 489,350, forward strand.
GGTCCCAGAGTGGCAACTGGAGGGCCAGATATATATATGTAATCTTGGACTGTAAGACCATGCATGAAATTGCCTGTGAAGCAGTTTTGCTCCATAACCATATGCCAGTAGGCAATTGGATTATATCATTAGCCCTATGACAGTGGACAAGTCATTTAACCGCTCGGAACCTTATATGATTTTTGTTTTGTTTATTTTTTTCTTTTTGTTGATATTGTTTTATATTTTCACTGTTAAAACTAATTCACTGAATTGTGTGCTAAGGTAGTTTCCTCTTTCAAAATTGTACAGTTCTATGAGTTGGCATAGTGGCCACAGGAGATGATTAAGATCATTAAATTAAACAGTGAATTTCATGAGAAGCGTTAAAGGTTACCTATTTTCATCATGTGCTTTGATAAATGCCTTCCGGAAGACTAGTCAAGAGTGTCAAACAGGAGGAAATGCATGCTCCATCTTTCCCCTACCACTTCCAGAACAAAGACCTAGAAAGAGAAACAGCCTGAGTCCTGAAGGGGATTTCAAAAGAAAAGTTACAGTGAATCATTTTTTCAGACCAAGGTTGATATAGGGAGATAGAAAGTTGCAGACTTTAGGGACCCATTAAAGATTGGATGGTTCACATAGCAGCTTTTAATATTGTACAAAGAAGAAGTATATTTTCCAGCAAGCATCAGACTGAGCCTATTCAGGGAACAGGGACATGTGCCAACTTGCAGTTTTGTCATTTGAACCCTAGAACCAGACTGCAAGATTGATCATAGACTGAGAATGGAACCTCTGCCTCAGGTTAGAAGACCAGGGCAAGGAGCGATCTCCTACCTGAAGCTGTATACTGTAATGTTCTAAGAAATGATGAAGGCAATAATTTCACAGAAACCTGGGAAGACTTGTATGAACTGATACAGATAAAAGTGCACCAGATCCAAAAAACATTTTCTCTACTATAACAATTTTAGAAAAAATGAACAGCTTTGAGAGAACTACAAATATTCTCTCAAACAATATTTGAGAGAATATACAAACATATATAATATTAGAAGTCACATAATGTTGAAAGAACATGTAATCTGGCAGATGGAAGACATTTTTGAATATGATGAATGCAAGAATTATTTTTTTATTTCACTATAAATATTCATTGCAAGAGTTTTGTTTCATTTTTTACTCCTATCCATAACTGGGTAGGGGTCGCCAAGAATGTTGGAAGGAAAAAGAAAAGATTGGTTGAAAAAAATTATAAAGAAAAACACTTTCCAAATCCCAAAATATTTCTTCCCTTGGGAGAAGATGCCTACATTAACAATTTCTCCAAGTTAAAACTCTGAAGAACCAAGCAAAGCTATTAATTTGTTTCAGTGAAGGGATAATACATTAAGACTAACAGCCTGGAATATGGAATAACCTTTTTTTTTTTAAATGGAAGAAGAAATAAAGAAAATGAAACTCTGCTTAAATTAAGCAGATTAAATTAAGTAGGTCCTAGAGGGACCTCCAGGACACCATTAGGGATCAGCAGGACCACGGTGGTTAACAGATTGTAGAATTGGGAGAATTGAAGCTCCTAGAAGGGGTCTTAGAAGCCTTCTAGTATAATGTCCTCATTTTATATATGAGAAGACTGAAATCTGCACGCTCAAACAGTTTGCAAATATTGAGAGGGAGGATTTGAATGCAAGTCTTCCTAATTCAAAATATCAAAATGTTTACTGTGCCAGGGGAAGTGGAAAAGTTGAGAATATGGAAAAAGGGAGTTAGAGAAGCATGAATAAGTTTCACCTAAGCTATAATATTGCTGTCATCCAATCTGTATTTGTTACAACATAATTTATCTGCCTTTCCATTTGTACAAATACAACATTTATTCTTGTATTTGTACAAATGTAACATGAACTTGAGAAATGAGGCAATGATGCAGATAACTAATGAAAAATATAAACATTAATCACATGCATATTTGGAATAAATTTTGTCTCACTTTTTTTTCTCTTGGATTAATCGAAATTGTTTCAATTTTCTGTGTTTCTTTGCATGTCTGTATTATATGAAACCTAAAAATCAATATTCATAAAGTTTTGTTATTATTGAGACTTATTAGTATCCTCAGGGAAATTATCTGTAAAATAAAGATTCCAAATAAACCATGAAAACAAAAAGAAGAGCATTTGAAAAAAATAGCAACCAAAACAGTTCAATTTAATTTTAATGTCAGGAAAAACAGTTAACAATTAGAGATATCCCAAAGCATAATGAATTGTCTTGGCTGTGGTGGGGTAGTCCTTGTCTGAAGATCTTAGATACAGACTTAGCCATACATTTATGAGGCATTACATCGAAAGGATTCTTGCTCAACTGTGAGCTGGCATGCCCCTAAGTTTCCCTATCACAGGGAAATTCTATATTTCAGCATAGTCAACAAGCGGTGATGAAACTTTTGCTTGTGAATATGCAGTAAGAGGAAACTCATTACCTCTTGAGGTGGTTCTTTCCATGTTTGAATCGTTCTAATAGTTAGGAATTATTGCACATCTCTTCATTTCCCAAAGATTGCACTGACTGCATTCTCCACCATGTCCCCAACAAAGTCATTATTAGGAAGACCTATCATCTTTCAAGAGTCAATTATCCTTATTACTCACTCCTCATTAGTATTCTCTGCCTCTCTGATTGGAGGATGGAAACATAAATTTTAGGGAAAAGGAATAAAATAGACATCTCTTCACTTCACCCAAGTTGAACTAATTTTAAATTTTTTTGACTTTTTTTTATCATTTCCCTATACAGGTGCCTCCTTCTTCTCCCCTCCATCCACCAATTTTCAACTTTTTTCATGTTGTCTTATTCCATCAGATGGTAATGAGGACAAGGATGGTTTTTAATATTTGCATCAACAAACCAACACTTAGCATAGTACATGACACATAGTAGGTAATTAATAAATGTTTATTGCTTATTGACTATGTTTTTGTTATATTATTTAATCTATTTATTTATAATTTTTACCCATTTCTACTAGGTTTACCAATGGGGAAAAACAGAAAAAAGATCAAATAATTCTTTTACATGATAGTTTTTCAGGTTTCTGAATATAGATTAAACTGTCCCCCTCCCCAAAGTCTTCTCTTGGATAAACATCCAAAGTTCCTTTGACTGATGATCCTATGACATGATGCTCATCTTTCTCACCATCCTTGCCACCCTTCATTTTACACATGAGAAAAGCTGAAGAAAAGAAGGTTTAAGTCACTTTCCTATGGTTAAATGGACAGTAGTAGAAACCAAGCTAGAACCCAGGTCTCAGGCTCTTCTTTCAATGTCAATGTCACAGTATAACTTATGGTGTGGCAAATATACATGGTGATGGAGAAAGAGAAAGAGAAAGGGCGAAGAGAGAGAGAGAAAGAGAGAGAGAGAGAGAGAGAGAGAGAGAGAGAGAGAGAGAGAGAGAGAGACAGAGAGACAGAGAGACAGAGAGACAGAGAGACAGAGAGACAGAGAGAGACAGAGACAGAGAGACAGAGAGAGACAGAGACAGAGAGGTATGATTGGACAGATTTACAGCTGTAATGGAAGATGAAACTATGAGAATTCAGTCTATAATGTCTTTCTTCCTGAGCTTCCCTTGGGAAATGAACTTTATCTAGGGTTTCAATTTCAGTTTTCCCTCTCACAGGTGGGAGAAGTGGTATGTGTACATGGGTGTGCATGTGTGTGCACATGTGTGTGTACGCTCATGTGTGTTGTGTTTTAATGGAGTGAGGGGTTAGTTCAACTGTGGCTCTACTCTAAATGGTTATAAATGACATCCTTTAAGTGCCATTTTCAAAGGTATAATTTGACACAGAATTTACAGAGCTATCCAGTTGATATGTGTTTATACAGAAGGTATAAATATGTATTTGAGGTAAAATGATGTTAAAGGATCATCCAAAAATTTTGTATTGATCACCTACTATCCTTTAATTAACTCACATGTTCATTTATTCATTGGAAAATATTATCAATTACACATGTACATAGGGTCTCCCAATGTGTTGTATGAGGTAGGAAATAAAAGAAATGTGTGGCATGAACTCATATTAGAATTGAGTTCAAATACAGGCTGGACAAGCGAGTTAACTTCTAGCTACTTAAGTGTTTTCATCAGTAAGATTGGGATAATAATAGTATCTGTTTCCTAGGTTCTTGCAAGATTAGAATAAGATATTTGTAAAGTGCTTTTGCTTGTTATCATTATGCGTGATAGTAAATAGTGCACACTATTATACTGAACTGGCAAAATGATGTCAATGATGTTTTTTAATAATAAGAGGAGTCTCTAATCTCCAGAATTGTGGAACTGAATAAAATCTCAGACAACATGTAGTCAAATCCATATATGAGAAGGAACAGCTTCTACAACATTTTGAACAAATTATCCTTCAGCCTCCAGTTGAAAACTCCCAGGGAGGAGGTGCCGACTGTCTCTAAAGTTGTTCCATTCTATTTCTGGATAGCTCTAATTAGTAGGAATTTTTTCCATATCTCAAGTCAAAAGCTGACTCACTGAAAATTCTACTTATTGCTCATGATTCTTCGCTATGGGGCTAAGCAGAATAAATCTCTTTCCTCTTCTGCATGGCAGACTTCTGTCTTCCCCAACCCTACCAACTCAACTATCTTTTTCTCCAAGGTAAACGCCCTCTGCTTCTTTAACGTTTCATCATGTGAAGTTTTCTCCATTGTCGTCATCATTTGAGTTATCTTTCTCTATATATACACTAGTATTTGAATGAGCTTTCAAAAATATGGTCTAGAATTTACACAAAATTCCAAATTCAACATAATGAAGACATCATATAATAGGACTCTATGACTTCCTATGTTTTAGGCTTAACTAAATGGATACGTAGGAGACATTAGCATTTTCCCAGCTATTATTTCATTCTGTGTTCTCAGTTTAGCACTGAGCTCTTCAAATCTCTACATTGCTATGGGATACCTGTTCACTTCCCAGGGCGTAAGTACTATTTTGGTCACTATATTTCATTTTTCAAATTTTCTGTTCTGTACACACTTCTAATACATTTCTACATTAAATTTATCCAAATTATACACAAATCTAAAGGAAAAATTCATTTGATTAAACACAATTGTAGTATAAATTATAGAATGAAGTCAGGTAACATACGTTTTCTGTACCCTACAAAATGGATACAAACTGCTGCATCTGATGATGTCCACTTAACCTTGATGATGCTGGCTATGGAGCATTGATTTCTCTCAGTACCATGGTGAGAGTATTGTTGACCTCTTTTAGAAGAAGAGGCCTTCAATACTGCCATCCTTCCCTGGCTCTACTTATAGACAAGCAAGGATATTTGTGTGTGTGTACATACACTTCTTTCAGTGAGTTCAACCTAATAGATTAATTATATGTAATTAGTGTATCTGATCAAAACAGTGTGAACAATGATTTTTTTTTAAATTCAAAGTTTCCCCCTTTCCTTCAAGATCCTTTTGTCATACATGGGGATAAATAAAATGTCAATCAACAACAGTTACAACAAAAATCACCTATCAGTTCATTTTTGGACATAAAACTCAGTAACTGACAATTCATTAGGAGCCAAGCTTCAGTTAAATGGTGCTATCAGTTGTTAACAGCCTGTGGTGCAATAAGGCTTACTGTGAACAGGTGATGATTACAGTACTTAGCACTTCAGGAGAATGAAAGTATAGTGACTGTAATCATTATAAAAATTACTTCTTAAGTGTCATGCTGTTAATTACAGTTCAAAGAATTAGCATCTGGTTCAAGTTATGGTTGTAGCTTTGAGGAATTGGTATTACAGGAAATGCATTTAAAGAACCTTTAATCACAACATAAAGTTTTTTCTGCCTGGTTTTGTATTCTTCCATATAGTAAGTCACACCTGGTGTTTATGGACAACTAGCAAGTAAGCTAGTATGGGTTTCTTTCTGTATCTTCTTTACTGGAATTTTGAGAAAAGGTATTATTTTCCACACCTTTATCTGATAATTCAGTCTTAGAAGAGTCACTACGCTTGCAGATTTAGCTTGATTTTTACCTCATTCATATTTCAGGTAAACCCTAGTGATAGTTTGCATAGTTTGCTTCCCTAATCAATATGTAAATAAGCTAAGGAAATTACCAAGTGAAATTGAATAACAGTAACTTTTTCTTCATATTGCATGCTGTTTCTGCAAACTTGGAATAAGAATAGTTCTGAGTACCAATTCAGTTATCAATTTGCATGATGGTACCTGTCAACCTACTGTATTTGTACCATCATCAAATATCTTTAAATTATTCTGACCATGTCACTATCTAGGCAAATTGAACAATACTGACTGGTTTTACTTAAATTTATTAACTAAGCATCATTTTATTTTGTTATAGGAAGGCTTGGACTTTATCACATAACAAAAACATTTTGTAACTAGGTTTACATAGGATTAGTAACACAGAATTTATTTGAAGGGGTCCATTTTATTGCTTTTCTTAGAGTAAATACAGTCTTTCACAATCTTTTAGAGACATTTTTATATAAATAAATAAGATGTCATTCAAGGGAAGGTAGAGAAGAACAACCAATGTACAATCTATATAGTTTTCTACTATGTTTTGATATCAAGGGAATTTGACTAAGATGCCCAACACAAGTTGACCCCCTATAATGAACTTAAAAAAGAACATTAATAAGAAAGGCACAGAATACTCAGGCATATGGATCTGGTATTTCTCTCAATGGAGAGAATAGTTCTTTTGAAGAGATTGCAAATTTATTGAAGAACTAGAAATAAAAAGTGTTATGGCTGAGTGTAAATGACACTGCACTAAAGAGTTGGAGAAACTGGGTTTCAAATCCCAACACTGCCAAAAGATGGCTAAATAAATTTGTGGAATTCTCTCTAAATCTTAGTTTCCTCATCAATGATATAAAAGGATTTGTCTGAGGGAGTCTCAAGGTCCTTTCAAGGATTTATATATCCTTTTCAAGTCTAATACTCTCATCATAATGATCATACACATATATTTCTTGGATAAAATAGTAATTATACCTTAGTCATCAAGCCATAATCTTTTGAAATCAATGCATATATCCTATCCATTATGTGCCAAGGTCATACTCCTTAGAAATGTATGTATCAATTCAGCAGGTTCTTAATCATTTGTTTTCTAAGTCAACATTGTTATTCTTTAAATTATCCAAGTGTTCAAGCCTCATTAATGGCATTTACCTACACCAAGTTTTTATTTTAATGTCATTCGCAGCATTTGTGTACACATGTATGCTCTTATGTGTGATCATGTGATCTTTGAATTATGATTTCTCACTTCATTATCTAAGTATATCTTTTCTTTCATTAACACTATTTTGATATACAATCCTTCATTTTATATTTTGGATTGATTTTTTTTCTTTACTAATTTATTGAGTTTTATTATCTAAAATGCTTCTCAGTTTACATATTCCTAAGTATGCATATTTGAGAATAAGAAGTCAGAAATGCACATCTCAATAAATATTCATCATTCTGCTTTACAGGCAAGCATAAAGAACCAAAATGATATTTGAACAATAATGGGAATTTCAAATAAGAAATTAAGCTATCATCTTCCAAATAAGATAGCAAAGATGACATAAAGTATGTTACAATAAATAATAAAAAATGAATGTACATAAAGTTTCCTATCATTGAAAATTTATTTTTCTGCTTAGTTTTGTTGTTTTTCATAAGATTCATAGAACTAGAGATGAAAAGAAAGACAGAGGCTTATTGTCTATTAATATTGAGGGAAAGAATAATTCCTAAAACAGTTTTTGAAGAATATGCTCATTGAGGTTAGTCTCTATAATCTATGAATTTCCCCAGCATTTGGCCTAATTTGTTGCACAAAATTGGTAATTAATGCATATTTCTTCAATAAATAGATAAATGTATGATGGTGTATCAGAAAGATCAGTGACAGAGTAGTCAATTCCCAGGTCTCATTGTTGCTAGCTATGTGACACTGGGAAATCCCTTCACCTCATCTTTTTTTGATCCTGTTTTGTTAACTCAAAAAAAGAGGATGATGTAGCATCAATGCAATATTCACAACAACACCTACAGAGCCCATGAATATCCCAGCACAATTATGAATAGTGAAATATCACAGAATCTCCACATGTAAGACAGAGTCAAAACATTTATTCAGACAAGAGAAAGCCAAATACATCATAGTAACAAAGAAAACCATACACATTAACAATGCAGACAGTAACACCATTTCCAAGCCTTCCCCCTGCTGGGCTTCCCACAAACCAATTCCCTGAAACCAGGGAAACCCAGGCTCCCCAAAAGAAAATCACAAACAAGCTCTCTTACACTAGTTAGCTGCCTGCCTGCTTCCTAGCTATGACTAGACTCTGACCAATTTCCTCTCAGCTCTGCTTCTTCCTCTTCCACCCTTCAGCAAACTTCTTTCACCACAGTCTCCATGTGACTCAAACTTATGTGACTCAGGCTACTATGTGACCCAGGCAGGTCACATGGTTCTATTAATAAATGTTGAAAGATCTTCCCATTTAAATTACCATTACAAATTGTCACTGAGACTCTTCCAATCTAAATCCACATATTTACAGCATTAAATATAAGATTTCAGTGATATCAAGAAGTCTATTTCTTTTAAAGTGCTGCTCCTTATTTTGGATATTTTTAAATATTTGTTTTCACTTTTCAAATTTTTAGCACATGATATAATTTTGAAAGATTAGCATGATTGGTTACATTGGTATTTCCTCCTATGATTTAATCTATTCCAGATATTATTTTTTCCACCTTCTCCTCTTCTTAAATCATGCTTCATAAGTTACTTATGAGTTTAGAATATATCCTTAAAATTATTCTGTAGTAAAGGACTAACTAGGATTCTATTTATCCCTAGACATAGCTAGATCAAACTATATTTAAAACTGTATCCTGTGCATGTAAAATAGCAGCATAGCCCTAATCCATTCTCCTTAAAGTGTTTTTCATGAAATGTGTACAATTTCACATAAATGAGTTTTTATAACCAAAAATGTTAGAACCAAGCAGATTTTTAGAAGAGAGACATGTTTCATATTTCTATCTCTAATTCCAGTAGCACATTTACTAACATTATCAAAGGAATTCTAAATTCCTCTATGGAAATTTGATGATGCTAAATGTTTTCTCTGCCAAGTCATTAAGCTGGTATTTTCACCCATATGTTTTGGCGATTTATTTGACATTTATCTGTTCTGAGAACTGTGATTGCCAACAAATGTCTGCATCATTCCTAGATTTTCACGATCAAGTTTGTGAACTTTTCTGCCTTATTGTTTTCTTCTTCATTGTATAAAAATTGGCCACCTTTCTTGTTATAATTTTTCACATGTTGAAAGATAAAATAAATTCTTAAATATTAATCTTAATAGTATCACTTTCCAGATTGAAATTGTTCCATTTATGACTGCCCTTTATTTTTAGCTCTTTTGTTCATTCCTCTGCCAAATTTCTTTATGATATCTGAAAATATATGCTTGGCTTAAAATCTATCTGCCAGCATAGCAAATAAACAAAATATGCCAGAAGATTAAGAAATAAAAGAACACGATGATAATATTGATCATTTCAACTTTTCTTTATCAATCATTTCCATTTCAGTAATTATCATTTATGGTCAGTCCCCAATGCAGCTTTTTAAAATTCATGAAGCAGTGTATTAGAGCAAGAAATAAAAACAAAACAAAAAATATTGGCTTTGAAGTCAGAAATGATAAGGTTCAAGTAGAGGTTTTTCCACTAGCTATCTTGCTCTGTACAATCTTGGGTGAAAGACTTGAACTCTATATATCTCAGTTTCTACATTGATAAAATTAATGCTTATATCTTTAAAACCTTATGTCTTTTAAAGTCTCTTGTTTAATATCCCAAGCTTTCTTTATGGGAATGTGTAACTAGATGGGAGGAGGTACAGATTAAAATGGTCTCATATCTTTTCCAAAATTATATCACTTAAAAGATATTAGTGATATACAAATTTCAGCCAATATAATTTTATGTAATTACATTCCTGGAAGTATTATGTCACAGTTGGTACTGATGAGAAAGTTAACTCCTAAGAGAGGGCACTGATCAGATTGGAGATAATGATAATAATATTAATAACTCATTACTGAAGTATTTGAAAATCCTACTTTGATTTTCATTCTAAAACATCATAGGCTAAACCTACATAGCAATATAATTTGGTAAATTTGGTATGAAATAGCCCTATTTCATCTCTTTGAGAATTGTGTTCTCTAGCAGACTAGCTGGATTGATCAAAGGGTCATAATTGTGCCACCAACAATGATAGTGAGCTGAGACACAAGGCAATGAAGTAGAAGAGAACAGGATTTAAAACATAAGTGGTAGCTAGAGAAAATAAATATTTCAGGATGCAGACAGAGAAAGAAATTAGAGAGGGTAAACAGTTTTCAAGGAACAAAGTTTATTGCATAAATAAGGGAGGTGAGAACTAAATAGAGTAATACACACTTTTGAGCAGAAGCTTAGTGAGTCCAAATATGAATTGGAGAAAAGTCTAAAGCAGATAAAGTTGTGTTTTTTTTTTGTGAAGTAGATGGAAAGGAAGAAAAAATAAGGATGATAATAAGATAGATGGATGAGTTAATTACCAAAACAAAATAGAAAAAAATGGAAGTGAGATAATGGGATGAAGAAGGATATGGTCTGAAAATATGAGAGGTAATAGTGACACAAAATGGGGAAAGGAGAAGCAAAAATGGATGAAGTCTTATCTAAAGGTATTGCACTATAAATAATAGGTTGTACTATGCCAGTGCTAGATGGGTTACACAAGAAAGATTAAGGCCAGGGTGCATGAAGTTGACCTCTCTGATTACTATAGTTGGGAAAAGAGACTGGTGACTCATGATGGGAATTAAGGAAATTAAGAAATTAAAAAAAATGTGTATATGTGTGTTTGCAGGTAAGGGGAGAGGAGGCTGACAAGCATATATAAAATGTAATCTATACATACACACATATATATGTGTATATATATATATATTTATATACATACACATATATATATATAGATAGATAGATGATAGATAGATAGATAACTTAGTTCAGACTACTTATCCCTATGAAATTTTACTTTTTTTTACATCATGATAACATATCAAGAGATTTTTAGATACTCTCATCTACTGCATTAGCTAGCTCTATGCAGTCTAAAACTTGAAAATATTCCAGTATTCATGATCCAGATCACTGAAAATGACTACATGCCATTGCTAAAATAAACTCCTCATACACAGATCTGGCCATGACTGCCTTCTGCTCAAAATTCTTCAGCAACTCTGATATTGTTTCCCAAGTCACGGATGCCTAATATTCACAGATCACCAAAATCAATCTTTCAGGTTTATATTCTATCACTCTTTTTCATACGCTTAGCATTCTAGTCATACAAGGTGACTTTTTAAACTCTAAATATGTACTGTTGTCTAAGAGTACTAGGAAACTAGGTGATATGGTAGATAGAATACTAGACTTCCAGCCAAGAAAAATTGAGATCAAATCTTGCCTCAGACAATTACTAGATGTATGGCCCTGGGCAAGTCACTTAGCCTACGTTTGCCTCTCTTTCCTCATCTGTGAAATGGCCAGGATAATCACTACCTTGTTATGAAGATTAAATTATGTAATATTTTAAAGTGCTTTGAAAATCTTAAAATGCTATATAAATGCTAGCTGTTATTGGTACTCAATATTACTTTTTAAGAAGAAACTTCAGCATAACTTGCTTTAAGCAATTCATTTTTGCACAAATATATCTTATCTCCTTTAAATAATAAGATGACTTACTAGCAGCAAGACTACCAAGCTTGTTACGAAAGTAATTCAGTGTTAATTGAGCATTGATCAAGGAGAAGAGGAGAGTTAATTGGATGAGATAGCAACTTGGTTTTTAAAACAACTCCATTCAGCATTGGAAGGAAATCATTACAGGGTTAGCTGCATACTTTAAACTCACTAGGGAAAAAGATAGGAAAAGACTTAAAACTAGATTTTACATTTTTTCTCCCTCTTTGGGCTACCTACAACTATGGAGATCATAGTCTCCAAATGAAAAGTGTGGACACCTTTGTATTTTGCAAAACTTCATTAAAAGTACAGTTTATTTTTCTTAAAGTTTGATATCAGTTTTAAAAGGACTTTAGTGTCCTTGGCCCTGTGCTATTTAACTTTTTTTATCAAAACATGAATAAAAGCCCAGATGGCATGCTTGTCATATTTGAAGAGGACATAATGCTGAAAGGGACAGCTAACTTGTTGGGTGACAGTCAAGATCCAAAGAGGTCTTGACAGGTTGGAACATTTGGCTGAATCTAATAAGATTAAATTAAACAGTGGAAAATATAAAGTTTTACATGAGGTCAAAAATCTACAAGTTTAAGATAGGATTAGGAAGCTAGGAGTGGGTAGTAGAAAAGATCAGGAGGTTTTAAGTCACCAGAAGCTAATGATGCATCTAGGGATATGGCAACCAAAGAAAGCAACTGTAATATTAGTTTTAATTAATTGATGTCTAGCACCCAGGATACTGGTACAAAGAGCCACTGTTAATACTGGTGTCAAGGGCAAACAACATGAAATGTGATCTCAGAAGAAATTTTAAATAGAAGTTCAGTTCATGAAGCAAAAATCATCCAAGCTACAGGGATCAGATCCAGGACAAGGTTCAAATGAAGTCAGATGCTAAAGAGAGGAAGGTCTCCATTTGTTAGCTTTCCATATTAGCTTATTATTATTTATATATGACTTCTAAACTAAATTTATATACTGGGAAATTATAATAATTACTGTATGATCTCATTCATATATCATAGCCTTTGGGCAATGGTCATAAGGGTAGGGTCATATTTAATTTCTCTTCATATTCCAAATGTCACATCTGAAAGGTGTCATGTTTTCTTTATTTTAGGAATCTTTACAGTTGATTTTACTCCACATTGTTCAGCAAATAGTTGAATTATTTGACATGACTAGTAGTTGGAGTCAATTATTTTGATTTTATAGGTATCTAGAATGCTAAATTCCTTCAATGAATATGCAATATTATATTAGATAAGATTGCAAGGGATATTTAGTTAAACCATTTAATTTGTGCCTTGGCCAATATTTCAGAAAAGTTTTAATCAATCTCTAAGTATAGAACTAAAGTACTGGGAATACAGAAAAATATCAACAATAGTTCTTGCCTTCAAGGAACAGATAATTTCTGTAACAACATGGAAATATAAGATATATAAATAGAGATGTAATATAATCTTAGAAGGTAAGGCAAGAGCCCCTGGGAGGACTGAGAAAGGCTTCCTGAATGAGGTACAACTTGAGCTGTCTTGAAGAAAGCTACCAATTTTAAGGAGGAAAAAGAGTGAGCATTATCAATATGGGAGACAGCAGTGCAAAAGGATGGAGATGGGAAATTACTCTTTGGGTTTGAGGAAAAGTAAGTAGGCTAGTATGGCTAGACCAGAGGAGAAAAATTTGTAGGAAGACAAGAAACTTAGGAAGGTGCCAGATTAAAGACTATTCATTGTTAAACAGAATTTATTTCTTATCCTGGCATTAATAGTGAAAAAAATGAAATTTATGCAGCAAGGGGATGACATGATTAGACTCTTATTTTAGGAAAATCACTTTGGCAATTGTGTAGGTCAGTAGCTCTGAATTCAAATAGAAATGGGGGCTATAACACCATACTTAAAGATCTCTACAGGCCAACTATTGACTTAGAAAATCATGTTAATTTTATCTTTTATTTTATTTTTATATATATTTTGCTAAATATTTCCCAATTACATTTTAATCTGTTTAAGGCTGTACTTGGGAGTGTTGTGGGAATATATTAAAGTGAGGGAAGACTTGAACCAGGGAGACCAATTGAAAGGTTTTTGTACTAGTTCATGAAAGAGATCATGAGTATCTCAAATTAGTGACTGTGTGGGTAAAGAGAAAGTTACATATATGACAAATATAGAGAGAGAAGGAAGAAAATTAGGCAGTTGATTACATTTTGCAGTGAGTGAGAATGGCTCTGGATTGGGAATTTCATTGAAACATAACTGTACTCTTTATAAGAACAGTTTAGAGCAATGCCAAATATATTTAGTAAGCACTTAATGAATGTTTGCTGACTTAACAGTGATACAGAAATTAAGAGAATGGGGTTGAGGAGAACATGATGAATTCTATTTTGGATATGTTGTTTTTGATATTTTTAAAGGACATCTAGCTAAAAAGAACAATTAGTTAGTTTGAGATGCCAAATGGCTCCTAGTAAAGAGATTTGGGTGAGTGAAAAACAAAGAAGACTCAGAAGGAAGAGAGACAGAGATGGAAACACAGAGAGAGAAACAGAGAGACACAGAGAGACAGCAAGAATGAGAGATAGATATAGAGAGACAGAGACAGAGAGTCTTAAGAACTCTGATCAATTCAATGACCAATTATGAAATTAAAAGACTGATGATCAAGCATACACTTGTCTCTTTGTATTAGATTCAAGGATCTTTTCAGACTCAACCAATAAAACAAAATTTATTTTGCTTGATTTTTTTAATAGGAAGTGCTTTTATTTTCAGAAAAAGGAATGTTATAAGGTAATAGTACAGACTGGAAATAATGTGGGTAAAGCAGTAAAGAAGAAAAAATACATCAAAGAAAGTTTTTTTTAAAATACATAACAGATAAACTGTTTATAAAAACTTTTCCCCAATTTTCTGCTTTACCACTACTTGGTCTGTTTCTAAAAATAATTAGGAAAAAAAGGAAAGGAACATATATGTTCTAAAATGTTTATAGCAGCTCTCTTTGTGGCAGTGAAAAACTGAAAATAACAGGGATACCCATCAGTTGTGGAACAGCTGAACAAGTTGTATATGATTGTAATGGAATACTACTGGGCTAAGAAATAATGAGCTTGATGATCTTAGAAAAACATGGATAGACTTGCATGAAAAACAGCAAAATGAGCAAAAGTGAGAGAATGTTGGACACAGTTAAAAGCAATGATGTTTTAAGACCAACTTTGAGCAAATAAGTTATTTTGACTTTTATAAAGAACCAAATTAACTATAAAGGACATGTGAAGAAAGATGCTGTCCACATCCAGAGAAAGAACTGATAAGTAAAGTATGTATAGAATAATTTTACATACATATACATAATGTTTGTGTCTCATAGTTGACATCTCTAGGGTGGGTGGGAGGGAAGAAAAAAGAAATTTACGAGATCATTTTATTGCATATTTGAAAGGAATGGCAAATTGTACATAGCAGATTTGCAGTTTCATGTGCAATTATCTTTTTTATTGTACTATTTTATGGAAGGATTTATTTTATTCTGTAAATTTAAGGAAATAAAAATTTAAAAAATATATGGAAGAAAGTAGAAATAAGTTTGAAAAAGAACATTTACAAGAAGGAAAACATTGAAACTACCTTGTTAAATTTGATATTTAAAAAAAAATGTACATGATAGATTCAAAGTTCCTTATATAGCCCACTTTGTAAGGATCATTTTGCATATGGAAACGTTCATATCTCTTGATGACCAAAATGATGTCAATATCAATAGTAAGTTGACAAATTTGCAAAGTGGAAGAGTGAGGACTCCCCAAGCTGTCAATTTGCCCTGGTGGCATCAACTCATTACTGTTATTTTTGGTACGACACTGTGGTTTATCTACTATCTGGTTATTTAGCATTCTTATAATGTCTCAGATTTAGAATAATAGTTTTTTTTTCAATTACAGATGCTATATGCAAAATACTCATCTTAAACAATTTAATTCAAATAACCACCAAGCCACCACAAAGAGAGCTACTATAAATGTTAGAACACAGAAGGTCTCAATTTCTGGAGCTAAGATGGCGGAATAAGAGATAAGTCACTCTCACCCTCCCTCATTGACCTCTGAAATCCCGGAAAATAATGTCTCAAGAAAAACTCTGGAACAACTGAGCCAGGAGAAAGATGGGGATCAGCAGTCTTGTAGCCAAGGAAGCTTAGAGGATTAAAGGGAAAGGCCTCTCTTGCTCTGGAGGAGGGAGAGCAGTGCAGGATGTGAGGCCTCTCAGTAAGCCAGCAGCAAGCACCATCTCAGCAAACTAGAGGAAGGTTCTGAGCCCTAGAGCGCTGCAGTAGGCAAGTCCTAACATCAGGCCCCTTGGCTGCCTCACCGCAGGCAAGGGAACCAGTAGACACCAGCTCAAAGAACTGTCTCCAACAGCCAAATCTCTTGGTGCTTCAGCACAATTCCAGGAGGCAAAGCTCCAGGCTGGCAGGCATCCTCTAACAGCCAAACATTCAAGTGCAAGGCCCAGGTGAGCAAGAGCCAAGCATTCAAGTGTAAGACCTGGGTGAGCAAGTGTTCCCCAAGGGCCAGACTCTCCATCTCCACCCTAAGAGCTCCAGTGTTGCTGACTCCAGTTCAGCACCAGGTAAGCTGCCAGACCCCTACCAGCTAGTAGCACCTGAGGCCCCAGTACACAAAGCCAGTGACCAGGTCCCTGAGGTCCAAGCAAAAGAAACTTGGGTCAGTGCCCCTTGCACTCTAGCAGGAGAGCTCAACTATAAAGGCCAGGAATTAAGCAAACACAAAGAGCAAAAAGCAGAAACAGACAATGTCCATAGATTCTTATTAAGGGACAGGGAAGTTCAAGGCACAAATTCAGAAGAGGACAACATTACTAGCATACCCACATCCAAAACCTCAAAGGGGAATATCAATTGGTCCCAAGCCTGAAAGGTCTTCTTGGAAGAGCTCAAGAAGGATTTCAAAAGACAAAAAAGAGAGGTAGAATAAAAATTAGGAAAATAAATGAGAGGTATGCAAGACAGTCAATAGCTTAGAAAAGGAAGGACAAAAATTGATTGTAGAAAACAAATCCTTAAGAAGAAGAATTGGTCAATTGGAAAAGGAGGCACAAAAATTCACTGAAGAGAAGAACTCCTTAAAAAGCAAAATGGCCCAAATGTAAAAGTAGGTACAAAATCTCATAGGGAAGCTAATGCCTCTATAAGATATCAAGAATCAGTCACATAGAAACAAAAGAATTAAAAAATAGAAGAAAACATAATATACCTCATTGGTAAGACAACTGACCTATGGAAAAAAAAATTCAAGAAAGACAGTTTAAAAATTATTGATCTACCAGAAAATCATGATAAAGAAAAACAGCCTGGACAGCATCTTTCAGATAATCATTAAGGAAAACTGCCCTGAGGTCCTAGAACCAGAAGTCAAAATAGTTAGCAAAAACATCCACCCTTCACCTCCTGAAAGAGATTGCAGATTGCAAATGCAAAGAAATATTGTAGCCAAATTCCAAAATTATCAGTCAAAGAGAAAATACTGCAGGCAGTCAGTAAGAAACATTTTAAATCTCATGGAACCACAGTAAGGATTATGCAGGACCTTGTAGCTTCTACATTAAATATTGAAGGGCTTAGAATATTATATTCCCTAAGGCTAATGAGCTTGGATTGCAGCCAATGATCATCTACCCAGAGAAAAAGAGCATAATGTTTCAAGGGAAGAGATGGATATTCAATAAAATAGGAGTCTTCCAAACCTTTCAGATGAAAAGACCAGAGCTTGATAGAAAATTTGATCTTCAAATACAAGACACAAGAGAGGCATAAAAAGGAAAACAAGAAAGAAAAAAGAAACCAACATATTATTAATAAGAGTAAACTGTTTGTATCCCTACAAAGGGAGATGTACTTGTAACTCCTGAAAACTATACTGTTTTTTAAAAGGGTATACATAGAGAGAGGGTGTGGGTATAAGTTGACTTTGATGTGATGATAAAAAATCTAAATATGTGGTGAAAAGGGATTGCACTAGGAGAAGAGGAAAGGAGGAGGCAGACAAGAGCAAATTACATCACATGAAAAGGCACAGAAAACTATTACAATAGAGGGAAAGAGGGAAGAACATAATCAGTCAGGCATAGAAATCTATAGGAAGTAGGAGGGAAAAGGGGAAAGAAAAAGAAGGGGACAGAGCATAAGGAGGAAAGAAATAGTAAAGGGAAAGGGGAAGAAAAGGAAGGCAGCTATAGAAGAAAGGGAAGACTAAGGGAAGTGGTGGTCAAAAACAAAACTCTAGTGAGGAAGGAAAGGGGGAAAAGAGAGAAAAACAAAGAGGGAAGAAATAGGATGGAGAGAAAGACATAGATAGTAATCAAAACAGTGAATGTGAATGGAATGAGCTCTCCCATAAAACAGAAGCAGATTACAGAGTGGATTAAGAACCTCAAGCTTACAATATGTTATTTACAAGAAATACATTTGAAGCAGAGGGATACAGAGTAAAGGTAAAAGGCTAGAGGAGAACATATTATGCTTCAGCTGAAGTAGCAATAGAAGGGGTAGCAATCCTGATCTCAGATAAAGCAAAAAGCAAAAATGGATCTAATTAAAAAAATAAGAAAGGAAACTTTATCCTGCTGAAAGGTACCATAGATAATGAAGCAATATCATCTATGCATCAAGTGGTATAGCATCCATACACTTAGAGGAGAAGTTAAAGGGGTTACAGGAAGAAATGGACAGCAAACTATACTTATGCGGGACCTTAACTTCCCCCTCTCAGAACTAGATAAATCTAACCAAAAATAAAATCAAGAAAGCAGTTAAAAAGATGAATAGAATTTTAGAAAAGTGAGACATTGTTGAACTCTGGAGAAAACTGAATAGAGATGAAAAGGAATATATCTTTTTCTTGGTGATACATGGCACTTACACAAAAACTGATCACATATTACGGCATAAAAACTTCACAATCCAAGGCACAAAGTCAGAAATATTAAATGCATCCTTTTCAGATCATGATGCAATAAAAATTATATATAATAAAAGACCATTGAAAGAGACTAAAAATAGGAAATGAAATGATCTAATTCTAAAGAATGAATGGGTAAAACAATATATCATAAAAATAATCAATAACTATATCCAAGAGACAATAACACGACAACAGACAAAACAGACCAAAACTTATGAGATACAATAAAAGCTGTACTTAGGAAGAAGTTTTATATCTCTAAATGCTTACATGAATAAAATAGAGAAAGAAGAGATCAACGAATTGAGTGTGCAACTAAAAAGGTTAGAAAAAGAACAAAATAAAAATCCCCAATTAAATGCCAAACTAGAAATACTGAAAACCAAAGGAGAGATGAATAAAATTCAGAATAAGAAAATTATTGAACTAATAAATAAAACTGGTTTTATGAAAAAACCAATAAAATAGATAAACTTTTGATTAATTTGATCAAAACAAAGAAAGAAGAAAACCAAATTATCAGCATCAAAAATGGAAAGGGTGAATTCACCACCAAAGAAGAGAAAATTAAAATAGTAATTAGGAGCAATTTTGTTCAACTGTATGCCAATAAATCTGACAATCTTAGTGAAATGAATGAATATTTGTAAAAGTATAAATTGCCCAGATTAACTAACAAAAGAGTCCCTAAAACACCTAAATGACTCCATTTCAGAAAAAGAAATTGATCAACTTATCTGGAAACTCCCTAAGAAAAAAATCTCCAGGGCTTGATTGATTTATAAGTGAATTCTATCAAACATTTAAAGAACAATTAGTTCCAATTCTATATAGACTATTTGTGAAAATAGGTGGAGTCTTACCAAATTCTTTTTATGACACAAATATGGTACTGATACCTAAACCAAGAAGAGTCAAAACAGAGAAAGAAAATTATAGACCAATCTCCCTAATGAATTTTAGCAAAGAGACTACAGTAACTTATCTTGAGGATAATACACTATGGCCAGGTAGTATTTATAACAAGGATGTAGGGCTGGTTCAGTATTAGGAAGACCATCAGCATAATTGACCGTATCAACAACAAAGCTAACAGAGCCCATGTGATTATCTCATTAGATGCAGAAAAAAAGCATCGGACAAAATACAACACCCATGCCTATCAAAAACGCTAAAAAGCAGGAATAAATGGAGTCTTCACTAAAATGGTAAAGTTCAGCAAACATTATTTGTAATGGGTATAAGCTAGAAGTATTTCCAGTAAGATTAGGGGTAAAACAAGGGTGTCCATTATCACCAGAAAATGATAAATGTTAGAAATGTTAGTAGAAAAGAAGTGGGAAATTATTTGGAACACTAATGCATTGTTGGTGGAGTTGTGAACTGATCCCACCATTCTGGAGAGCCATTTGGAATTATGCCCAAAGGGCTATAAAAATGTGAATGATCTTTTATATAACAAAGAGATCATAAAAATGGTGAAAAAAAAACCCACAAGTAGAAAAATTTTTATAGCAGTTCTTTTTGTCTTTGCAAAGAATTGAAAATTGAGATGTCCATTAATTGAGCAATGACTGGATAAGTTGTGGGATATGAATATAATGAACTACTATTGCTCCATAAGAAATGATTAATAAGCAGACTTCAGAAAATCCTGGAAAGACTTATACAAACTGATGATGAGTGAAGAGATCAGAACTAGAACACTGTTCACAGCAACAGCCATATTGTGACTGATCTTGATAGACTTAGCTCTTTTCAGCAATACAAGGATCTAAGACAACTCCAAAAAACTCATGATGGAAAATGATATCCACATTCAGAGAAAGTACTTGGGGGTCTGAATGCAGATAGAAGCACACTATTCATTCTTTGCTTTTGTTGTTTTGTTTTGTTTCTTCTTTCTCATGGTTCCTCCCATTAATCCTAATTCTTCTTTACATCATGAATAATGCAAAAATATTTTTAATATAAATGTATAAGTAGAGCCTATTTCAGACTGTATTTCCATCTTGGGTAAGGAGGAGGAGGAGGAGGAGAAAAGTGAAAACATAAAATCTTATGGAAGTGAATGTTGAAAACTAAAATGAATTTGTACATATATACAAGTTTTTTGGTTGTCCTTTTTCCCTAATCATCCTTGGAAATAGACGTAGTAGTGGTATTGCTGGGTCAAAGAGTCTGAAATTTTCTGGTGAATTTCCAAGGTTTGACAATCATGGGTTCCATAGGTAGGCTTACATCTAAGTTCCTATAACTATTGTAAATCTAAGAGTGAAGGTAAAGACAAAACCTGTGATTTCATTGGCATATGTAATTTCTGGATGAGTAAACACCTTTCTGCCAAGGCAAGCAACACAGTAAACTTCTTGAAATGGTTGCAATAATATTGAAAATGCTGACAAAAATAACAATCAAAGTTTTCGAAGTTCTTTAAGTTTTGCAAAATGTTTTACCAATATTATGTCATTTGATTGTCACAACCTTGGGATTTGGATGTATTATTATCCCCATTTTACAGATGAAGAAACTGAAGGAGACAAAGTTTAAGGGACTAGCCCAGAGTCACATAGCCGTGAAGAGTCAGGTCAAATTTGAATTCAGATCTTCCTGACTCCAGGTACAATGATCTATTCACCCGTACCCTCTAGCCACTTACAATATATTTTAGAATTTTTACAGTTGGAAAATGTTTAGATAACATCTAGTCTAACCTTCCAACTTCTGCATTTAAGGAAATCAATGTCCAATTAAATTAAGTGATTTGTGCATGTTCATATAGTAATCATGTGTCAGGTACAAAATTTGATCCCAGGTCTTCTAAACTTATCCCCAAAGCTTGCCACACTGCACAAATATTACCTACTGAACTGAGCTCTTTCTTGTCTAGTAAGAGATTGTATTTTTTATAGTTACTCAAGGTACTTAGTAATACTATAGCAGATTCAAAAAAATACATTCTAAGTGCATTGTTGATAATGAACTGATAATAAATGACTTTTAATTCACTGTTATTTTAATTCATGTTTCTGTTGATGTTTGGTTATGTCTGTCTCTCCTTTCCTAACTTTGGGTTTTTCTTGGCAAAGGTATTGAAGTGGTTTGTCCTTTCCTTCTCCAGTTAATTTTAGAAATGATCGATCAACTGAGGCAAACAGGGTTAAGTGACTTGCCTAGAGTTAAATGGTTAGTAAGTGTCTGAGGCTGGATTTGACCACATGAAGACCTGACTTCAGACCTAGTACTCTATCCACCATACCACCTAGCTATCATTTAATTCATAGTCTTCTCATTTAAAAAGGTCTGTGTTTTTGTTTTGTTTTGTTTTGTTTTTTGGGGGCTGGATGTGTCAAGTGGGGGAAAGGAGACTTCCATGTCACAGTAACCTCCTCAGCCCAGAAGTCTACTCTGCTTCTGTGGCTATACCCTATGGGCTCTACTTCTGACTGGAACTTCCTCCACCATTCTCCCTTATGGTAGCTCCCCCAGCTCCATCAGTTTTCTTTTATGTGTATTCTTCCCCCATTAGAATATTACCTCTTTGAGGCCTGAGGTCTTCTTCTTGCTTATATTTGCATTCCCTGCACTTAGCGCCATACCTGACACATAATATACATTTTATAAATGTCTTCTGACTTGAAAAGATGTTAATTTTTTTAAAAATCAAAACAGGATTTAAGACATATCTTATTTATCTACATATCTACACACACTTATCTACACACATATTGTATAAGTGTGTTTATATGAGTTGTTTAGGAAGATGGATATTACTTAGGTATAAATAGACTTCATTGTCAAACTAATTTAGTATGACAGAATTTAAATGTATATGATATATATATTCTTGAAATAATTGATCAGATATAGTTTCAGTCAGAGTAATAAGCCATGTAATGAGGTTCAGTTTATTTGGGGAGTAATTAGAATATATTTCAAAAGTAACATCTCAGTGAGACTGAATTTTATATCATTTTATGATAATCTCCAAAATGCTTAAGGGATTGGAATACAGTCTGTCTCTGCATTTTATATAAACCTCTCACCAGAAAAGAATATCCAGATGTGGTATGGAAGACATTTTAAATCAAAGGAGTGATGCATCTCACTTTGTTAGACACCACGTAATGTTTCTATCTTGAAAAAGAGATGTTTTTTAAATTAATTCTCTAGAAACTGTCACTGTAATGAAGGGGATTTAATTCATGGAAAATGACACATCATTCAAACTGATAAATGGAGTCTCAATTCAAGAAAACTTGCATTCATGTATTTTCATATAGAAATTACAATACATATTCCTTCTTCTCAAAACCTCACAGAAATGTTAATAAAAAATTGTATATTTGAAGAGATAGCATTTCATAATATTACACAGGCTAGCTAAAATATGAAAATAGAATATTCAGAAATTATCATTTACCGTTAATATTTATATATCCTTCTGTGGGAATTCTCAAGCAACTAGGGGTGAGGAAACACTTTATATAAAAAAAGTGCTGCTTGACCTGAACTTTAAAAGAAACTAAAGTTTCTAAAAGGTCAAGGGGAAGCAGGGGTGAATTCTAGGCATGAATTCCAGGCGTGGACAAAGTTGAGAAACAAGAAATAGGAAGAATAGTGAGAAAGTGATTTTGCCCTGAGGGAAGAGTCATTGAAGGTGAGGGACCTATAATAAATATGGAAAAATAGGTAAGAACCAGATTGTGGAGGACCTTAAAGCCAGGGAAGGGAGCCACCTGAGTCTATTAAGCATGGGAGTGATCAGAATGGCTGTTTTTGTGTTTTTTTCCTTCCACAGAAGAAATTCCCTTTCCCCATCCAAAACAGGATTAATGTTGCATCTTTAAAACTGTCATATAGTGATAGTCTGGTTCTATATTTCTTGTAGTATCCAATGTGGTGAAGCTGTTTTATCCATAGTGTGAGCATGATTAAATGATTTGGGTTGGGGGAAGGGTTATCTCCTTCTCCCTCCTTTTCAGGTTTTGAAGTTCTGAGAAATGGGTTTAGGAGTTTCTTCTATTTTGCTTATATTTTTCTGTTGTACTCACAAAGAGTCAAGTCAACGCACCAAGGAATTCCAACCATGAGATTCTTGGAGGCAAGATTGCAGGCTAGATGTTGTTAGTATTAAAATCCTGAGAAACCAGGGTGCCCAGGATTCAAATACAAATGAGACTTTGGACTTGAAACTAAATGAAACTAGGTTATACAGGAACTGAATTAAACTGCCAACCTAATCCCTTTTCTCTTTCCAGAGACTGAAGTGGTATAAGGAGGGTTTATGCCTCAAATTGCCCCCTACCCCCATATTCAGATGGGGGATAAAATTGTATGCTTGTTCTTGCTAGAGCTTTGATATAAATATCCTTTTGTAAAAGCTAATCTATTAAATGGCTAAATAGAATTGAAGTACAAGGACTCCTAAAATTAAAGGAATTAGTAAAATCTAGAGTCAGTGGCAGAGAGATGGGATCTCTCCTCCCACAACCCCTTTAAGGGTATTGAAGTAACCTTGGGGAAAAGGTGAAATGTGACATAATCTGGGCATCAGACAGTGTGGGATAGAGTATAAACACTATCATCTATAAAATTTCATATTATATTTTTTGATGACTCTAAACATATTTAATGAAATAAAATAGTATTAAAATGAAATTACTTAAGAGATATTTAATATAAGTATATACAAATGGTTTTAATGTTGGATTTTTAAAAACCAACATTTACAATATTTCTCTGAACACTAGGCAAACATAAGTCATATATCTGGATCCATACTGAGTAAAATTTTCATATTGATTTAAAAGAAGAATAAAGTGAAAATACTTGCTCATGCAAATAAGTGGTGAAAATAGTAGGAAGTTTTTTATAGTTTCTCTTGCTGAAAAATGAAAATTATTTTTAAAAATTTTGGTCACCTAACCAAATGACAAAGTGAATAGCTAATTGCAATACAAAACATTTCTTTTTCTGTTGGCTAATGATAACACAATAAGTGAAAAATGTTCATAAAGTCAATTACATATATTGTTTCATTTGAACTATTTTTATAAAAAACAACAAATAGGCAAAACATTCTAACTATTACTATGTTGTCTCCTTCCACTGGCACACCAACTGTAATCTCACAGAAACTCTACTGAAAGACTGACCAGTGTTGCTAATTCATTTAAAAACCTATCAGTTTACATTGGAAAGCAGCCTTAATACACCAATAAGAAACAATATAAGGTTCATTTCTGTAAAGAATTTGTGATTGTCTTGTAGTGGTTTTAAAATGCTTCGGAATGTGCATGACTGGAAATCCTTGTTTTCAAAGATTTATATTTGCATTGAAAGAATGGAAACATTTTACTATATCATCATGTATTTGCACATTTGATGAGATACAAAGTAACACAGGGAAATAAATGATCAGTATACAGAATGCAAATGAGTATATATACACGTGGCTGATTATATGTTAAGAATAATTTTGTGCTTAAATGTCAAACTCTTGTGGCAGTTTGGAAACGATTTGATAATAGGCTGGGAAACTAAGAGTATATTGCAGTTAGTCAAAAGTGGTTAGAATTTAGGAAGCTAGATGGTGCAGTGGATAGAGTGTTGGAAAGACCGGAGTTCAGATGCGGCTTCAGGCACTTTAGTAACTGTTGTGTGACACCACACAAGTCAACTAGCCCTGTTTGCCTTAGTTTCCTCATCTGTAAAATAAACTGGAGAAGGAAATGGCAAACCACTCTACTATCTTTGCCATAAAACCCCCATGACTTTTTGAGGGCTGCTCATGCATTTTCGGTGCCCATCTGTCCCCTCACTTTCACTTGTGGCTCCAAGAAATTGTAACCTGTGCAGGAGCCACATCCTGGTAAAACTGGCTTGGCAGAGGGGTTAAACAAGGCTGAAGGTAACAGACAGGTTTCAGATCCATTGGTGAGGTGGGGAGATGCCTATCCCAAGCATGCAAACATTACTCCTGGCAGAACAAGTCAATGAGAACCATTTGTTCCAATGGCCATGAATTCTGAAGTAGTCATTGTGAAGTGCTTAGAGCTTGGTCAGAAATAGAAAATGCCAAGGTCATCCACTTCATTCTAGTCCATTACTAGACATGCTGACATTTTATCTTTTCTACTTGACTTTATTGAGTATGGAGGAGAGAGGTTCTATGATCAGTGAAGGGAAATGAAAACTTTAAGCTAGATAAAGTCTAGGGAATGTCATGCTAGAAAATGTTACTTATCCTTCATTGGGACAAGGGAATTGGTACACCTGGGGGCAACTGGCAACTTGCAACTGAAGAAGTGAGAGAACATGGACTTGGGGAGATTTACAGGAAAGTCTATAGGGAAAAAAGGTCAAAATGAGAGGGTATAGATCAATGAGGCTAGGAGGGACTGCATAATCAGGGACCTGGGGTAGGAAGGGCCCTATGATGGGTGAATTTCATCTGCAGTAATTGACAATGTTCTGATAATGAGGCACAGTGGAAAAGGCAAATTCATGGGGCAAAGTTTTCATAGTACTCTTAGAGAGGAGAATGTAGATTGGATACTTAGGAAGCTTTGATTACATGAAGAACAAATGAAAAAGAGAGAAAACTTAATTATAGGGGTAATGAATCAAATAGTAAGGTTATACCATAGACAGAAGGGATAGATAATGGAGAGTGAGAGAATTTTTTTTTTGGAATTGAAAATTAAAAAAAAAAAAACTATTGAAGAGGAGTAGCTGAAAGAAAGCAGATGAGGGAAAATCTACTTGACTGAGAGGGGGAAAAGAGGAGGAAGAAATATATAGTTGGAAAAAAATCAGAAAAGAAAAAAACTAATACAAGGATAAATGGAAAAAGGTAACAAACAAGAGGGGATGGGGGGATAATCAAATGAATATAGTCCTGTGTTGACAGTAAAAGAGGGAAAAATCACAATTTGAAAAAATAGTTTTAGAAACAGTTGGAGAAAAAAATACAATTAACTTATAAATTTAAATGTGAAATGATTAAACAATATAATAAAATGAAAAAGTGACTAATTGGATGAGAAAACAAAGCCCTGAAATCCATTGCTTAAAATAAAGAAATTTCAAAAATAAAACATACACAAAACTGAAGGGATTGAAAAATATTAACAGCAAATGAATAAAAAAAGTGAATGTTAATGCCATGCAATTTGACAAACAAAAAAAAAAAGAAAAACAACACTCAAAGACTAAGGCATGAACAAAGAAACTGAAAAGAAAGGAATAGTAAGTGATAAACCAATGTCAGTAATAAATTTATGTATTTCAATTACTTTACCATCCAAATTCATATAGGAAACATATGAGCTTCAGAAAACACAGAAATTAACACAATAATGACAGGAAATTTCAATATCACTTTCACAGTGTTAGATAAGGCTAACAGGATGATAAAGGAAACATATGAGGCTAAGCTAATTTTTATAGAAACTAGAATAAAAATGAAACTGTCAAAGATGAAATGTTTATAAAAGTTCACCATTTACTAGGGCATAAAACATTGCAAATAGTTAACACATTCTTTATAGACCATATTGCAATAAAACCCAAGAAAAACAAAATTGGAGAAAAATCTTCAAAAATATAAATTACACCAACTATCTGACAATCAGATAGAACTCTTAAATAACCATCTTAGAAAAGATGTAGATCTATTTGTCTTACCAGCAAAGAAAAAGAACCTATTAACAATAATTTCTGATACTGAATGGATTCATAGAACTCTATGAAAGAACAATTATAGTGATACTTCAGAAATTTTTTCTCAAAAATTGGAAATATCCCTGTGAGAAGCCTTTTGTGAGACAAATATAGTCCTAATACTAAAACCAGTAAAAGGTAAAACAGAAAGGAAACAATAGTTATGAACATTGACTCAAATGTTTTAAACAAAATTCTATCAAGCAATCTACAGAGATTTATCCAAAAAAGTATTTTTTGTCATCAAATGAGATTTATACCAGCAATTCA
This sequence comes from Bettongia penicillata ogilbyi, assembly GCA_023548195.1. Taxonomy (NCBI): domain Eukaryota; kingdom Metazoa; phylum Chordata; class Mammalia; order Diprotodontia; family Potoroidae; genus Bettongia; species Bettongia penicillata. The sequence goes on from JAJHZJ010000320.1 coordinate 517,236, forward strand.
AGTATGATCCAACATTATCAAAACAATTAATGTAATTAATTATATTAAAAACAAAATATTAAAAGTCACATGAACATCTCAATTGACACAGAAAAAAACAAACCTCTGACAAAATACAACACTATATTAAAAATAACTTACAAAGTAGAGACCTTATAGAGGACTTTTTTTGAAGTCCTTTTTAGATAGATACTCTATCTAAAATTGAAAGCAAGCATTATATACAATGGTTATACACTAGAACATTTCCAATATGTTTATATATAGGAATATATATATATGTATATATAGATAGATAGATAGATAGATAGATAGATAGATAGATAGATAGATAGCAAGGATGCCTTTGCTTGATGCTATTATTTGATATTTTTTCTGGAAATAATAGCACTAACAATAAGAGGAGGAAAAATCAAAAGATTAAAAATAGATAATGAGGAAATAAAACTATCACATTGCTTATGATTCAATAGCTTATTTGGACAATCCTAAAAAAGAAAAAAAACCAGGAAAGATAAAACAATAGCTGGAGCAAAGTTAAAAGTAAAAAAAAAAAAATCCTCAAAAGCCAACAGTATTTCTTTATAATGATAACAAAACAGAAGAAACAGTATAGGGGGAAGGGAAACATTTCAAATTGCTAAAACATGCATAAAATATCTATCACCCCCTCAATGCACACAAAATGCTTGTGTAGATTCGATTGCAAAATGTTCCTTAAAGAAAGATTGTTCTTTTAATATTTGGAAGAATATTCAGTGCTCATGACTAGGACTTGCTGATAGAATAATTATAACAATGGTACAATATTAATATATAATTTTTAGTACTTTATTGCTATATCAATCAAATTACAAAGTGCATAATTTACAGAGCCCAATAAAAATGATTTAATGAAAACAAAAGATCTATAATTCAAAGGGAAATTAAGAAAAACCAAAGAACAGTGAAGAGGGAACAGTTTTTCCAGATCTCACACTAAAATAAAAAGAAATCTTCAAAAACCATGTGGTATTGGTTAAAGAACAGAGATAGATCAATGAAATAAAACAGATGAGATAGAAAGAATATAACACATTAGCCTAGAGTTTGATAAAGCAGAAAACATGAATTATCTAGGAAGGACTACCCATTTAATAAAAAAAATTGCTGCTGGGAAAACTAGAAAGCAGTCTGGCAGAAAACAGGGTTAGATCAACACTTTACAACACAATTCATAATACATTCCAAATGGATATATGATCTTAATGTTAAAGATCATATTATAAAAAATTAGGAAAGAAAGAGATTGTATAATTCCCATAGCTATGGGTAAAAACATTTTCTTAACGAAACAGATAATAGAGGCAATTATAAACAAACATAGATTACTTGAAATTGAAAAGCTTATGCATGGACAGCATTAACACACTTTGGATAAGAAGGGAAGAGGCCAAATGGGAAATAGTCTTTATATCAAACTTCTTTGAATAGTTTTTGGTATCTAAAACACACACCCACATACCCATACCTATACATGCATACATACATATATAATACACACATATATATAATTATCAACATAGCTACATGGGAGTGAATATACCCACACTTAATCATACATATGTATTTGTATCTGTGTGTGTATAACTAATGGCCATTTCCCAAGAGTTAAATGGTCACAGACTAGGAACAAAGAATAGTAAAAAAAAAACAAAACTGCAATGTATTCACAAACATGGAGAAAAATTCTCCAAATCACTAAACATAAGAGAAATGCAAATCAAAACACTCCTGAAGTTTCATTCAACATGCTGCAGATTGACAGTTATGATAAAAAATAATGACAAATGATATTGGAGGGGTTGTGGAAAGATAGACATACTAACATATTTTTGGTATAATTATAAAATTGTATAAAAAATTTGGAAAGTAATTTGGAATTATGCAAATAAAATGATTAATATGTCCATGACATTTGAATCAAAGATTATATTATGTAGCTTATACCCCAAGGAAGACATGGATAAGAAAAAAAAACCTATGTAATACTCCAAAATATTTGTTGCAGTACTTTTTGAGAAAGATAAGAATATGACCATCAACTGGGGAAAAACTAAACAAGTTATGTTTCATGATTGTAATTAACATTACTGTGTTATAAGAAATTATGTGTATTATGAATAAAGAGAAGGATGGAAAGATCTGTCTAAACTGAGGCAGAATGAAGTAAGCAAAGCCAAGAAAACATTATACAGAGCAGCTACCATAATGTATAGGGAAGGAACAACATAGTAAAAAAAAATGCAACACAATTATAAAGATCATACATTGTTCAAATGAAGAAATATGAGAAGAAACCCTCACCTTATCCCTTTGTAAAGAGAAAGAGGTCCATAGTCGCTAACATTACATGTGGTTTTTGAACTTTCTGTATCCATTTGTTGTGTTGTCTTATTTTCTCTCTAAAAATATCTGCCTTATGGGATGGCTCTCTGAAAGGGAAATTAATTAAAAGTTTGCTCATCAACTTTAGAGGTAGAAGGCTATTTTAAAATTCATATTTTCCATTCCAGATTAAGCCACTTACCCAAGGAAAAACAAGAGAACTTTTTCTACTATACCGCCTCACTCCCCCACTGAGTAATATCTCCACATCATCAATTCATTTCACTTAAAGAATTCTTTTAAATTCAAATGTTAATTAAGATGGGTGAGCTTTCTGATAATACAATATCTGTGATTAACATCTAGACCACTACAGGTATTAGGTTCTGAAATTATGTAATCAGTGTCTTGAAAGAATAAGTAATGGATTATTGTTTGTGATAGTATAGAGTCAGTAAGGCAAATTCCAAAGCATGTAATATGGTACATCTGCAGGTTAGTCAAGGTTTCTCAGGTATGTGGTTATTCCTCAAAAAAAAAAAAAAAGTGTTAAATTTGACCTCTTTTACATTTTTGTTTATAATTAAAATTTTTTATTATTAGACTAAGAAGCACTTGGAGGATTGTATTCTTTTAAGCCATTATTAAGCATAAAGATAGGAACAGAAGGAAATAATGAAGCACTGAGGTGGTATAAAAGAAAACACGTTGCAGATATTCAAGGAAATTTCCACTTGTATGTCACACAGTTAAGATCAACAACCTTTTAAAGAGGCCACTATCACAGAGCTAATTTCAAACCACATTGTGAAACAATTATGAGTATTGTTTTTGAGAATTAATATGGAATCTGCCAAAGAGGTACATGCCATTGAATAGGAGGGATAAGTGGCATCTAGAGAGAGACATAAAAAAGAGGGGAAATAATGAGATTCTGCTTCAGGAATCTGGAACAAAATTGCCTTTATAATTTGTGAAAAACATATACTCCTACCTCTACTCCACCTCCCCAAAGTGACTGCAAATTAAGGGAGAACAATAAAAGGTTATAAATTGTGTGTTAAAATGAAAATGCAGATTTTACATATTTTAATTGTTGGAAAAAATACAATAGAGACTTCTCAGAGTAAAATGGTATTTTCAATTATCACATAAATGTGGACTATGAATTAGAAAATAGCAATAAAAAGGGGGTAATATGATGAACCCACGGGCCTTCTGGATGCCAGAGGATAGATTTTAGAAGGCCTGAGAGGGTATATACAGAAATATGTTTCACAGACATAGTCCAGAAGAGATAATGACAACATTGGTAAGGACCAGTAGGTGGAAAGATGAGTACAGCATTGTTGTTACATTGTAAAAGAGTCTGGCTTATTCTGGATAACAGTTTGGAATTATGCAAGAAAATTGACTAAAGCATTCTTGGCTTATAAACTAAAGATCCATCTATTGGGCAAATACCCTAAGGAAATTAAACACAAAACCAAGTTAAAATACATAGCAAAATATTCATAGCAATGCTTTCTCTGATATCAAAATACTGGAAATAAAATAGGATCTTGAAATTATGTTATGGTTTAAAAGTTATGATACATAAAATATGAGATATTAATGGGCAATAAGTAATATATTAATATATTAAACTTATGGTTTACATTTATGCACATATAAACACATCTTTCTAGGATGTCTTTTATGTCAGTAACTAGTTATTTCATTTCTGTTAAGATATTTTATTTCTTGTGATGTCCAGTACTTACACTGTTGATCAACTTCCATTATGTTTCTTGAATAAAGAAATTTCTGATATATAGCTGTGAAGATATTGAAGTATCACAGAAGTAACTATAAAGACACCAGAAGCCTTTGACTCCTTTAATTTCTTGACCATGAACCATATATGTGGGATGTTTTTCATTCATTATCCTTGCATTGGGGTCTCTCTATGTCTCTCTCTGTCTCTAGCTCTATCTTCCTTGGTGATCAATATATGTCAAGAAGCATGAATGTTAATACATGCTAATTACAAACATAATTTATAATATATGCATCCATATATGTATGAATATGTATATGGATGCATACATACATATATAAATACATATACCAAATAAAGTTTACACACACATAAAAATGTTTGCATATACACATACTCATGTGTGTGTGTGTTTGTGTGTGTGTGTGTACTTTATGTGGCAGATATAGTCAAGTCCTTCATAGTATATTTCTAGACCCTATGTGTCTGCAACAGCTATAACTTAATCAATATCTATCTTCCTACAGGTCCCTTATCTAACTGTAAACCTAAATGCTACAAGGCAAGATAACCAAGTATTTCTTTAAATGAGGCTTATTATTTCATTTGAGCACAAGGAAAATCCAATTCCCTCAATTTCTCTATTTATATGAACTAGCAATTCAGCTCCTCTTTTGGCTGCATCTTCTCTGTGTCTTCTGGTATCATTTGTAACAAAAAGAAAAACATCAGCTCATCTTTCACTGAACTCAGAATACCAGAAGTTACATTAGCATTAAAGGTTGTACAATTCTTAGAAGCCTTTACTGCCATTTCCTGATCTTTCAGTCTTGTACAACAGTCAAAGAGAAAGGAAGCTTCACAAGGCTGAAAGATTTTGGAAGGTATATCTTCTCATGGGTCATGACAGCGGAAAGTTTTTTTTTCATCTAGAAGTGGCCTTCACCATAATTAGCAAGGCTAGTTCTCAGAAAGCAGATGTGATCTTGTGTCAGGACCATACCTGTAGCTGTCCCAGTTTGGAAGAAGCTGCCAAAGATCTTGTAACACTGGAAAGACTATTACAAAACCAGGCTCTCTCTCTCTCTCTGTGATGAGATGGAGGAATTAGGGTGTTTTATGAAGGATATTCTTTCTATAACATTTAAACTATGAAAAGAAATAAATTGAAAACTTCTAAATGATAAGAATTATCTAAAAGGGCAAGGGCTATCTTTGGAGCAAATGAGTTCCAAAAATGCTAGGAACCCCAAAATGCTGTGGGCAGATCTACCTCAAAAGAGTTCCACCACTCAAGTCTTCTTTCAGTCAGAGTTGGGTGAGATTGTAAGAATCTGTGATTAATGGGAGTGAGAATGATAATTTTAAACATAAAACCTGGAAAAAAGGGAATGGAAATAATCTTGATGGGATTGAGGAGTGGCAAGTAGCCCGAGGTAACCAAGAATGAAAGGCTGGGCTGAGTTGGAGCTTCGCAGTGAAAGGATGAGCTAAATGCCTCAGGGAAATGCCAGGGCTAAAATGAGCAAGAAAGTACAAGGGTTTTTTTTAGGGGTCCTATTGCCCCATTAATCCCATCATCCATCACTATACAGCTATCAAAATCTAAACAACCATTTGTCAGGTATTTTGAATAGAGTTCTTATTTAAGTGAAGGATGGGTTAGATGACCCCTGGGAAGGTTTGCATCCCTGAAATTCAGTGATCTTATGATTTATTTTATTTTCTGTGAGTAATTCTTAGAAAGGTTAGTGTTTTCATTCACCATTTGAAATAAATAGGTTTTCCAAGTAAGGCTCATTTAATTTAGGACGTCCTATATAAAGAGGAGGATTTAGACAAGGGAATTTTGAATAAGACGAGGATATGTTTCAGCAATTTCTTCAAGCACAAAATTCAGATGCATTCCAACTTTGAGCCTGGAGCAACATTTTTGTAGCTTTTTGTTAAGTCCCAGAAAAACAAACACACTGAGATGTCTAACTGTATCAGTTCTAGTTTCTATGATTGTAATAACAATGATAAAGTCTCCATAGTAACCACTAAGTTGTATTAAGGCTATTCCTGGAACATTATATAGTAGAACCATAAAATTTTAGAGCCAAGAAAGATTTAAGAGGTAATCCATTTAAATTCTTTTATTTTTTATTTTTTTTACCAATGAGGAAACTGTGATCTTGGGTTAACTGACTTTTGAAGGTTATATAATCCTAGTTAAACATAGAGCTTGGAATATACTAATTTTACAGAATATCAATTTATATGCTTAACTCAAAAATCCAGTAGAAAAATGCTTGGCTATTAAAAGCATATTCCATCTAATTATATCCACGAAAATATATTAGGTGAATAGCATTTTGATTTTGGGGTTGATTTAGTTCCAAAGAAATAATTTTATAAGGATTATAAATGGGTTATTAGTTAAAAGAAATCAGAGAAGGGTATAGGAATTTTATGGCAGAACTTGGCGATATATGTTTTAATCATTAACGTAAAAAATGTTTGCAATGCTTGGTAAAGACAACCTATGCATACTTCTCATGACCTAAACAGCTAAATCATACCTAGTAGATTGCTTATGGATGATAATATGAATCTATATAAATGTATAGATTGATTGAAAAATTATTTTGTAAAATCTATAATGTAGTCAGCTGAATCAAATCACTATTTTAATTTTTTTAGAAAAAATGACTCATTTAATTATTTTAGCTTTTCATTAGGAAGAAAATAACATTTCATTAAAATATCAGCACTTCATTCTAAACAATGAATAATTTAAAACCACTTTTTTTTGTTTTTTTTTAACACTTGATTAAATTCTTGCTGCTTGTTAATCAGTTAAATCTGATTGGAGTTGTTCACTTTCTTCTAATTTAGAATTCATTGAATCATATAATCATATACAGAATTATAAGGCATTTCAGCAGTCTGGTCCACTGCCTATCAAAATCATAAATCCAAAATATAATTTATACACTAGATCTATAACAAAGCATTATAGTATCTCAACTTGAAGACATCTAGGGATGATAAGCATCATTTTTTGACAACTCTCATTTTTAGGATTTGCTTGTTTTTTCTATCTCTACTTTGACCTAAAATCTATTTTCATATAACCTCCACTGAGCACCAGTACTGTTCATTTTAAAAAATACATTTATTTGTTTTTACTTTTCAACATTCACTTGTATAAGATTTTGATTTAAAATTTTCTCCCCCTCCTTCTCCTCTCCCTTCCCCAAGATGGCATGTAATTTTATGTAGTTCATACATGTACAATCATATTAAACATATTTCCACATTATTCATATTGTAAAGAAGAATTAGAACCAAAAGGAAAAACCAGAAGAAAGAAGAAAGCAACAACAAAAAAGGGAAAATAATATGCTTCAATCTGTATTCAGACTCCATAGTTCTTTCTCTGTATGTGGATAACATTTTCCATCATGAGTCTTTTGGAATTAACTTATATCATTGCATTGCTGAAAACAGTTAAGTCTATCAAAGCTGGTCATTACCCAATATTGCTCTTACTGTGTATAATGTTTTCCTGGATTTGCTCATTTCACTAAGCATCAATTCATATAAGTCTTTCCAGGTTTTTTTGAAGTAAGCCTGCTCATCATTTCTGATGGAACAATAGTATTTCATTACATTCATACACTACAACTTATTCAGCCACTCTCCAATTGATGAGCATCCCCTCAATTTCCAATTCTTGGTTACCAAAAGAGAGAGCTACTATAAATATTTTTGTACATGTGGGCCCTTTTCTCAATTTCTGATCTCTTTGAGATACAGACCTAGAAGTGGTATTACTGGATCAAAGGGTGTGCAAAGTTTAATCAATTCATAACTTCACCAACAATGCTTTAGTGTTCCAATTTACCTAAATCTTCTCCAACATTTATCATTTTCCTGTTTTATCATATTAGTCAATCTGATAGGTGTGGGGTGGTAGCTTAAGCTTGTTTTAATTTGTATTTCTCTAATCAATAGTGATTTAGAACATTTTTTTCATGACTACGGATAGCTTTAATTTCTTCCCCTGAAAACTGTCTGTTTGTATTTTTTGACCATTTATCAATTGGGGAATGACTTGTATTTTTATATCTTTGACTCAGTACTCCATGTATTTTGGAAATGAGGGCTTTCTCAGAAACACTGGCTGTAAAAATTATTTCCCAGGTTTCTGCTTCTCTTCCAATCTTGGTTGTACTGGCTATGTTTATACAAAACCTTTTTTTTTTTTTAAATTTAATATAATCGAAATGATCCATTTTGTATTTCGTAATATTCTTGATCTCTATTTTGGTCATAAATTCTTCCCTTTTCTATAGATCTGACGGGTATATTATTCCTTGCTCTCCCAATCTGTCCATATCACCCTTTATGTCTAAATCATGTACCAGTTTTAACTTTATCTTGGTATGTGGCATAAGATGTTTATCTATGCCCAGCTTCTGCCATATTATTTTTCAAATTTTCCCAGCAGTGAAATGTTTTATCCCAGAAGTTGGAATCTTTGGGTTTATCAAAAAGTAGATTACTATTGTCATTGACTATTGTGTCTTGAGCAACTAATATATTCCATTGACCCACCATACTATCTCTTAGCCAGTACCAAGTAGTTTTGACGATTGCTGTTTATAATACAATTTTAGATCTGTTATGACTAGGCCACCTTTCCTTGCATTTCTTTTCATTAATTCCTTTGATATTGTTGACCTTTTCTCTTCCAGACCAATTTTGCTATTATTTTTCTATCTCTGTAAAATAATTTTTTGGAAGTTTGATTGGTATGTCACTGAATAAGCAAATTAATTTTGGTGGAATTGTCATGCCTACTCATGAGCAAATGATGTTTTTCCAACTCTGCATATCTGACCTTTTGGTGTGAGAAGTGTTTTGTAATTGTGTTCATATATTTCCTGGGTTTGTCTTGGCAGGTAGATCCCAAAATATTTTATATTGTCTACAATTTCTTTCAGTGGAATTTCTCCTTCTATCTCTCACTGTTGGGCTTCATTAGTAATATATAGAAATGTCGATGATTTATGTGGGTTTATTTTATGTGCTGTAACTGCTTGTTAATTATTTCAAGTAGTTTTTTTTACTGATTTTACTTGATTCTCCAGGATCCTCTATCATCTGCAAAGAGTGATAGGTTTGTTTCTTCATTGCCTATTCTAATTCCTTCAATTTCTTTTTCTTCTCTTATTGCTAAAGCTAACATTTCTAGTACAATATTGGATAGCAGTGGTGATAATGAGGATCCTTGTTTCAACTCTGATGTTATTGGAAATGCTTCCAGTTTATCACCATTATATATAATGCTTGATGATGGTATTAGATACTGATTATCCTTTTAAAGAAAACTCCATTTATTCTTATATTGTCTACTTTTTAAAAGGAATGGGTATTGTACTTTGAAAAAGACTTTTTCTGTATCTATTGAGACATTCATGAGATTTCTGTTAACTTTGCTATAGATATGGCAAATTATGCGATAGTTTTAATACTGAACCATCCCTGCATTCCTGGTATAAATTCCACATATTCAAAATGAATTTTCCTCATGATGAGTTACTGTAATGTCTTTGATAAAATTTTATTTAATTTTTTACATCTATTTTCATTATGGAGATTTAGCTATAATTTTCTTTCTCTGTTTTGACTCTTCTTGGTTTAGCAATCAACAATGTATTTGTATCATAAAAAGAATTTGGTAGGACTCCTTTGACTATTTTTTTTGAAATAGTTTATATAATATTGGAATTAATTGTTCTTTAAATGCTTGATAGAATTCACTTTTAAATGTATCTGGCCCTAGGGATTTTTTTCCTAGGGAGTTCATTGATTTCTTGTTCAAATTTTTGCTCTGAAATGAGGTTAAGTATTTTATGTCCTCTTCTGTTAATCTGAGCAATTTAAATTTTTTGTAAAATATCCATTCATTTTGCTAAGATTGTCAGATTTATTGGCATACGTTTGGACAAAACAATTCCTAATTATAGCTTTAATTTCTTCTTCATTGCTGGTGAATTCATCCTTTTCATTTTAGATACTGGTAATTTGGTTTCTTTTTTATTTTAACCAAATTAATCAAAGGTTTATCTATTTTATTGTTTTCATAAAACTGGCTCTTAGTTTTGTTTATTTTATTCAATTACTTGAAATAATTAACTTTAGCAAAATTACAGGATATAAAATAATTAGTCCAATAGTTTTCTTAATTTCAATTTTATTAATGTCTCCTTTGATTTTTAAAATTTCTAATTTGGTATTTAATTGCTGATTTTCTACTTGTTCTTTCTATAACTTTTTTAGTTGCATGCTCAATTCATTGATCTCTTCATCTACCCAGGGAAGTCAAATAGAACAAGTCTAATTCCTTCATTCATCCAATAATTCTCCAAGTGTTTGAAGAAGGCAATTGTGTTCTCCCTATGTTTTCACTAGGGAATGTCATAGGCAAGAATGAAGATTTAAAATTTTCAAAATCAGTGAATATATTGTTTACTATATGTATCAGATAACAACAGTATGACAAGAGAAGCTTGTTCATTCAGAATGACTGATCTGACCATGAGAAAACTAGATTTAATGAGGAAGAAAAATAATAGTTTTAGAAGTAATTACTCAACAACGATGAATTATACTCTCTATCATCTATCCAGCCTTCATCTACATTTTATTTCTGTGGTTTGTTAGTCAATCTGTTTTTCACTTTAAAAATGACTTCTTATAAATAAATGAATTAGAAAGGCAAATATATCTTTAAAAATCATCTCATTCAAATTCTTTAGTTTTCAGATATGGAAATCAAAGACCAGAAAAATAAAGTGACCTGTCCAAGGTCACAAAGCTAGTTAAATGGAGAGCTGGGGCTAGATCCCAGATCTTCTAGTTCCTAGTTTAAAGCCCTTGGTATTTCATCATGTTGCCTAACTCTGTGTTGTGTTTTGTTTTGCTTTTTTTCCCTCATGAACATGTTGTGTATTTACAATGCTTTTTTGTCATAGTATATCACAAATGGATCTTTTCTAGAAAATGCTTAAAGTTCTTAATCTGGGGTTCTTAGACTTGATAATTCATGATTAGACCTCGGGGGTGGGGTGTATGAACTTAGAAGAGAAAAAGAAAATTCTTTATTTTCACTAACCTCTAAATGAAATTTAGCATTTTCTTCAACTACTTAAAATACTTTTCCACAGAAGTGGTATATTGTAATAGCTGTACTAGACAGCCAAAGGGTTCCCTGACATATATACAAAAAATGAGAAGAACTATAGGTTTAGAATGTCTTATCCCTTGGAATATACATTCATGAAATTAGGTTTAAAATGAATATTCATGCAACACCCCACAAAATAAATGCATTGTTATGTAATAATCATAGATCAGGGACCAATATATGCACTTTAGTTTGTTTGGGAGCCTCTAATGTTTGAATTTTTCAATGTTTGGAAACATGAAATTAGAACTAACATTTCTGAAACATATTGACATCAACACTCTAATACATACATTTCTTTGGCAATCATATCTGTAAATCAGTGGTGGAACACAGAGGAATTTGTCCCAGGAGTGACTAATCAAAGCTTTCATTTAAGACCAAAATACGGTGGCAGTATTGTTCCTCTAAATCATTATCTCAATTAGAAAAAAATTATATCTGTCTATCTAGCTATCTACAGATGTGCTAACTTATGACAAAATACTTCTTCTACATCCAAACAAATTATTCTTAAATCTTACATACGCTTACCTTTTCAAGGACATTTATTTGTTTTCTTAATGTTTTTAAGCTTTTTGAATGATAGTTAATATACACATCATTATTATTATTCATATTCAATTACCCATTTTTATGATAAGCACTAGGTTTCCTATATTCATTACAGTACAATCTCATGAGGCTTGACAAGTTGAAGCTAATGGAGAAGATATAAAATGTGGTATGGGGAGTATTTCTTTTCTACTTTTTATCAAAATTTTGAAAGCTCCCCAGCTTCTGGGATAAGAACTCACTGTTTCACAAAAATTGCTGAGAAAACTCAATAACAGTATGGTGGAAACTAGGCATAGATCAAAATTTTGAAAACGTGACTTCTTTATTGTTTTTAATTGAACACACCACAGATTACAACTACAACTGCATGTCCTAAAAGCATATTTTACAGAGTTTCTTGACTTACTCTTTTCAAAACTGGAGAATTATCAATGTATTTTACAGAGTTTCTTGACTTACTCTTTTCAAAACTGGAGAATTATCAATGTATACCCAGAATCTATTTAGGTACACATATTTATATTGGTTGTGCTAATCAAGAAGATAACCAGAGGTACGGACTGATCACAGTCTAAACTTAGAGAGAATATTCTGAGGATCTGAGCCCATCTAATGATCTTGAAGAAAATTACTTAATGACCCTTATTTATGCATAACTAAAGTTATAAAACAAAATCATACTAGACTAACAAATCTTAGCTTATTTCCTCTAGAAAAAAATACACATTATTTCTTCCAGAATTAGAAAAATAGATAAGTACTCTTTTTAAAAATTAACTTATTTTTAGTTTTCAATATTCATTTCCACAAGATGTTGAGTTCCAAATTTTCTCCCCCTCTTTCCCCTCCTCTCACATCAAGACATCATGCATTCTGATTGCCCTTTCCCCTAATCTGCCCTCCCTTCTATCACACTCCTACCTTTGTTTATCCTTATCTACTTTATTTTCTTGTGGGGCAAAACAGATATTTATACTCCATTACCTGTATTTCTTTTTTCCTAGTTGCATGTGAAAACAATTTTAAAAATTTGTTTTTAAAACTTTGAGTTCCAACTTCTCTCCCTTCCTTCCTCCCCACCTATCCCACTGAGAAGGCAAGCAATTCAATATAAGTTATACATGTGTAGTTATGCAGAAGACTTCCATAGAAGTCATGTTGTGAAACACAAACTATATTTCCCTCCTTCCTATCCTGCCCTGCATCTTTTCTATTCTCTCTTTTGACTTTTTCCTTCCCCAAGGTATTTACTTTTAGTTACTGCCTCCTATCATTTGCCCTCCCTTCTATTATCCTCCCTCACTCCACTTGTCCCATTCTCCTTTACTTTCCCTCTAGTGTAAGACAGATTTTCATACCAAATTGAGTGTACATATTATTCCCTCATTAAGCCAAATGTAATGAGAGTAAGCCTCACTTTTTCTCTGTCATTTATTCCATTTCTCCCTTTCTCCTCCCAATATATTCCTCTCTCATCCCTTAATTTTATTCTTTTTAGATATCATCCCTTCCTATTCAACTAACCCTGTTCCCTCTGTCAATATGTATAAAATCCCTCCAGCTATCCAAATACTGAGAAAAGTCTCAAAGAATTAGAAATATTATCTTTCCATGTAGAAATGTAAACAGTTCAACTTTAGTAAGTCCATTATGATTTCTCTTTTCTGCTTACCTTTTCATATTCCTCTTCATTATTGTGTTTGAAAATCAAATTTTCTATTCAGCTCTGGTCTTTTTACCAAGAATGCTTGAAAGTCCTCTATTTCATTGAATGATAATTTTTTCCCCCTGAAATATTATACTCGGTTTTGCTGTGGAGGTGATTCTTGGTTTTAATTCTAGTTCCTTTGACGTCTGGAATATCATATTCTAAGACCTTCTATCCCTTAATGTAGAAACTGCTAGATCTTGTGTTATCCTGTTTGTATTTCACCAATACTCAAATTGTTTCTTTCTGGCTCCTTGCAATACTTTCTCCTTGAACTAAGAACTCTGGAATTTGACCACAATATTCCTAGTAGTTTTTCTTTTGGGATCTCTTTCAGGAGGCAATCAGTGAATTCTTTCAATATTAATATGACTCTCTAGTTCTGGAATATCAGGGCAGTTTTCCTTGATAATTTCATGAAAGATGATGTCTAAGCTGTTTTTTTGATCATGGATTTCAGGTAATCCCATAATTTTTAAATTGTATCTCCTGGTTCTATTTTCTGGGTCAGTTGTTTTTCCAATGAGATATTTCACATTGGCTGTTTTTTTTTTTCCATTCCTTTAGTTTTGTTTTATAATTTCTTGATTTTTTTTTCATGAAGTCATTAGCTTCCATCTGTTCTGTTCTAACCTTAAAGGAATTATTTTCTTGAGCTTTTGGATCTCCTTTTCCATCTAGCCAATTCTGCTTTTGAGGACATTCTTCTCCTCATTGGCTTTTTGGATTTCTTTTTGCCATTTGTGTTAGTCTATTTTTTAAAGTGTTATTTTCTTCAGCATTGCTTTGGGACTCCTTTAACAAGTAGTTGACTCTTTTTCATGATTTTCTTTCATCACTCTCATTTCTCTTGACAATTTTTGTTCTACTTCTCTTGCTTTATTTTCAAAATCCTTTTTGAGTTCTTCCATGACCTGAGACCAATTCATATTTTTCTTGGAGTCTTTGGATGGAGGAGCTTTGACTTTGTTTTCTTCTGCTTGCATGGTTTGGTCTTCCTTGTCACCAAAGTAAAATTCTATGGTCTGATTCTTTTTCTGGTTTTTGCTCATTTTCCTAGTAATTTACTTTACTTTTGAAATCTTTGTTAAGGTAGATCTCTGCTTTCAGTGGTACTAGAGGGTATACTGTCAGCCACTTGACTCTCTCACAATTTGTGTACCTAGAGCTCCAGACACAGTCTCTGTCTTTGTCCCTGCTGCTGCTGTGGCTGCAGTGGCTTCTTCTACCCCATTCCCCCTCTGCCACCCTGGGGCTGAGGTTTCACCTCTCTACTCTCCTGAATTAATCCCACAGGCCTTCTTCACTGACCTTCCAATTTGTCTTCGGTGTTTTGGGGTTCCACAGTCTAGCAACTGGTACAGATGTGAGACATTCAGTCTCCCCAAGGCCTGCTCTGGTCCTGTCTATGCCAGCTGCACTGCCTTCTGCCCCCTAGGTGTCACAATAGACACTTCACAGGGACCTTCTAGGCTGTCTTAGACTTCATACCTGTTTTGCTCCATTATTCTGTAGTTTCTGCAGTTCCAGAATTTGTTTAGAATCATTTCTTGCAGGCATTTGGCTGGGTTGGCAGAAGGGCTCTAGAAAGTCCATGCTGTTACTCTGCCATCTTGGCTCCTTCAACTCTTCCCCTATATAAGTATTCTTAACGAAATAATATTCCACATACATGACTTAGTAAGAGTCATTATTTATTATTTTGGAAATGATTAGTAGAAACTATTATCTTCCTACATAATAAATCGGAAATATCCCACAACATCTGAAATTATATTTTTAAATCACTATTCGTACTTCAATTTTCAAATGTTGTTTAAGAAGGAAAAACTTTTGTATGATTTATATACCACCACAATATGTTGTTATAATAATTTAATGGAATTAAAATACTAATTTATGGTACTTCAAAATTGTAAAACACCCTCCATATTGTAAACTCAAATTGGCAAAATAGCTAATTTACTAAGTATTAGTATTCATCTTTTCACATCTTTAAAATGAAGACTGTGTTCTTCATCAAATGAATAAAAATCAATTAGAGAAACAAGTATTCAGACAAAGTAAGATTAAATGTTACAGGTTTGCATTTTACTAGCAAATTTGATTTTAGGGGAAAACTGAGGAGGAACTTTAGAGTCATTCTGTAACTTTAGTCATCTATAGGAAATTGTTAATTTGTACCTTTAATTTTACCTCATTTAGCTCCAACTTTAAAAACAGTACTGGAAAGAGAAACTGAAATGTAACTATATATATATATATATATATAGACACACATACACATGTACATATATATTTAACATAGAATAAAAGAAACCTTCCAAAATCTATCATTTGTCTATAATTGTTAAAAATCATTAGATTTTTTTTAAAAATAGAGAATATCTGCTGGATGAAGTAAGACACACTTATGATATCTGCTGCTGAAACATCAGGAGTTCTGAGGTGCATTAAGCTAAACCAGGCATCCATAGTAAAGTTTGTCTTTAATGTAATGAGTATCCAGGAGCAGGAGACCTCTAGGCTGCCTAAGGAGGGTCAAACTGACTGAGGTCTGCAATGTAGCAGGATAAATCTTTGGTACCAGAATTGAAATGAGCCTGTGCATAGCTCCTATGCTTCAAGTCTGATTAAGAAAAAACCTAGTCTTAATCAATTACTTGATAGATTAATTGATCACTTAATGAAATACTAAAATAAAAAATGGAATTTTTTACAATTTTCATTAAAGAAGAGAATTTTGGGAAGATCATAGGGTAGGTCAGAAAGCTCCAGACTCTCCAAATTCCTTCCATAAAAAATCTATGATCTCAGAGAGAGCAGAAGAAATTAAGAAAACTCAGCGTAAAGCACTTATACTCCCAAGACAACTTGAGAGGACTTCAAAAAAGAATAAATCTTCAGGAATGGAGGTTTGACCAGAACAAAGTACAAATATCTCCAGGTAGACTCCATTGAATCAATAAACAACAAGAACTGGGGGCATCTGAGTCTGGAAGCAGCCTCATCCCCAGGAACCCCAGAGACAGTGTTGGGGGTCAAACAGCTGAATAAAGTAACAAAGCAGGATGCTGTCCTGGGACAATGGGAACAACTGTGCTTTCATACAGTATTACAGGAAATTATTATGGCATTCTAGAACAAGAAGGTAAAGCAAAAATTGAAAACAAATCCGCACATCACCACTTGAAAGAGATTCCAGGAGGAATATTTACAGCAATATCACAAACAAGTTTCAAAGCTCCCAAGTTGAGGAGAAACTGTGATATGAATAATAGAATAAAAAAAATTATTTAAATGCTGTGGAGCTACAATAAGAATCACACAAGATCTAACAGATTCTACATTAAATGGCTTTAGGTCTTAGAACACTATATTTTGAAAAGAAAAAGATCTGGGTTTGCAACCAAAAGTAAGGCACCCAGCAAAGTTGAATATAATCTTGAATGAAAAAAAGGACATTTAACAAACTGAAAGACTTTTGGGTATTTGTGATTAAAAGACCAGAACTTAATGGAAAATTTAACATATAAGAAAGATTCAGGAGAAATAGAAGATAAACATATAAGACCACCTATGAAGCACTCAGTAAAATCAAACTATTTCTTACATGTGGAAAATGTTATCAGCACTCTTTAAGACTTAATATCATTAGTGGAATAGAGTAGACATACAATATAAAGTAGCAAAGAATGATAACTATGTTGGACAAATATTAAGATTTAAGTTTTCGCATAAGGACTCATTATTTGATAAAAATTGTTGGGAAATTTAGTAAGCAATCTGGCAGAAATTAGGCATAGACCAAAATCTTAAACCATGTACCAAGATAAAGTCAAAACAGAAACATGACCTAAATATAGAGGAGATACACAACAAAATAAAAACATGGAACATATTATCTGACTCTTGTAGTCAGAACAATATGTATAAACAAGAGATAGAGAGCATTGTGAAGCATAATTTTCATAATTTCAATCATATTAAATTAAAAGGTTCTTGTACAAAACAAACAAACAATGTAGCCAAGATTAGAAAAAAAGCATAAAATTATGGGAGGGGATTGCATAGATAGCTCCTCAGATAAAGGTCATATTTCTCAAATATATAAAGATTTGTCAAATTTATAACAATATATTGATAAGCAATATGTTGATAAATGGTAAAACTATATGAATTGGAGTTTTAACGAATAAAACTAAAATATATATAGTCATATAAACTACTCTAATTCATTATTGATTAGAGAAATGCAAATCATAATTTTTGGGCTAAATTGATAGCTGCCCTTCAGTGGGGAAATGGCTAAATAGGCTGTGGTAAATGATTGTGATGGAATACTACGGTGCTATCAAAAAGGATGAGCAAGTTGATTTTACAAAAGTAAGGAAAGACATGGATCTACAAAGGAAGATACTGTCTTCCTCCAGAGAAAAAACTGACATATATATATATATATATATATATGCATATATACACACACACATATACACACATACATATGTATAGTGTGTATGCACACATGTATGTATGTGTACATAAAATGATCTTGCATATGTGTACATACACATGTATACATTCTAAGTATATATGCACATACATGTTTACATAACACATATATTAATGTGTGTAGGGACTGTGTGAGGAGAGGGGGATAAAAAATAAAAAGTATACATTAGAGTACAAAAGAAAATTTGGACAAAACAGCTGAGTAGCTTGGAAAAGAATATGTAGTATTTATTGCATAGCAGTTTTTTTTAAAGTAAATCGTTTGAAATGGAAAATTATGGTTTCATATTGAATCCTTTCCTTACTTTCTGTTTGTATAAAAAATTTACAACATAAAATTTTTATTAAATATGAACTATAATCCACTTTGTAACTAATCAAGATAGTTTTATTTCTTTAAGTCATAAGGTTACATAGATTTAAAAAGGGATGTAAATTGGAAAATCAAAATAATAATGCTAAACAACTATATTTTGTAAGAAAATCGTTAACTTTAAAGGGAACTACAAATGGTTCAAGCTGAAGCTTGAAATCTTCAGTTAAACTGTCAGAAGCTTCAAATACCATGTACTATAATATTCTGGTTCTTCAAAAACTACTAGATGATATCAAAGAGGAAGTAACTTTACTAAACAAACCTAAGGATGTGAAAAGTGAACTAACCCCTTCTACAGAATGATTCACAGTAAATGTGAAGATCTTGTCCTTGAAGTCAATGCTTTTGGAATGCTCACAAGTTATGTAAATGTCACAAGAGGTTCCAATAAGAGTTGTGGTATTGGAAAAATTGGTGGCAAAGAGAGTGTATCACAACTGGTACAAAAAATAAATATCTTTGTGAAGAAACAGAAGATTCTAGAAAAGGAAAAGGGAGAGTGAAGGAAAGAAAACTCAGAATGAACATTATGGGAAAGAGCTAATGAGATTGCAAACTAGATTTGAAAAAGAAACATAGTTAAATGATGTTCACTCAGAGACTTCAGAAGAACTAGCTGGGAAATACCATGTCACCATTAGCAATAGCAGGGAAGGGATATTCAAAAAGGATAAAGCAATGATTGGGCAGAAGTTTCCTGCATCTGTTGGCCTTGGAAGTAAGAGTTCCTCATTTTTCCTTTGTGGGATTTTGTACTTAAACCAAGAAGAAACTAAATCTCTTGATTACAATCCTTAGTCCTCTACGAAGGATTGTGTTTCAAAGATAGTGTTCAATATATATATATATATATATATATATATATATATATATATATATATATATATATATACACACATACATATATATACCCACATACATTTATTTTTCATATACATATATATACATGCATGTGCATATATGTATATATGTGTGCGTGTGTGTGTGTACATTTAAGGCAAAGGTCCCTTAGGCTGTTTGAGGTAAGCCCCTACAAAAAGCTAACCCAGTCAATGTGGTAGATCTTCAGAGTATAAAAATGCTACTACACATGTAGTCATCAAAAAAAAAAAAACTGAGGAAATATGAAAAAGTAAAAATATGAATACTGTATTTTAGACCTCAAAGCCATAAAAATGAGATATGTGACAAGATATAAAGAAAGGACTTATGATTTCATTGATATCAGAAATTTCTTAGATGAGAAAACTCTTTTAAGCAGTGTAGATTGTAAGCTTTTGTGCAATTTAAAATTCCGGAGAGCTGCTCACCATCACAGCAGAAGCAGAAATGGGCCAAACGTGACTAAGGTTTACTTTGTTTCATGATTTGTTTTTACTAAAAACTCATCACGACTGGTCAATCAATGGAAAGGTAGCTCTATGTTAGATATGGATGTTAAGAAGTAAAAACAGTCCCTTGCCTCAAGAAGATTACCTTCTTATAGAAAGACAGCACGTATATAAATGTGTGTATACAAGATACCTACAGGGGAGATCAAAGGTTCTTTTAGAAAGGAGATATTCTCCTTCAAGAAATGGAATTTGAACTTGAGTCTTGAAGGAAGTTAAGAATTATAATACACTATGGGGAAAGGAGAGAGTAGAGCATTTTGATTTTTAGCTTGAGTGGTTCCCCAAAATCAGACATATTTCTTATAATGCAATAGCATTCCATCACTGTCGTATACAATGACTTGTTCAGCCATTCCTTAGCTGATGGGTATCCCTCAATTTTCAATTTTTTGGCACCACACAAAAAGAGTTACTGTAAATAGTTTTGTACAAATAGGTAATAGATAATTTTCCCATTTTTTTCTTGTGATTTCTTTGGGATACAGGCTTAGTAATGGTATTGCGGGGTCAAAGGGTAGGCATAGTTTTATATCTCTTTAAGCATAGTTCTAAATTGATCTCCAAAGGGGTCAGATCAGTTCTCAACTCTGCCAGCAGTACGTTAGAATCGCGATCTTCCTACATCTCCTCCAACATTTATCATTTTTTTCTGTCATATTAACCAATCTGATGAGTGTGAGGTAGTACATTAATGTTGTTTTAATTTGCATTTCTCTAATCAATAATGATTTAGAATTTTTTTCATATGACTACAGATATCTTTGATTTCTTCTTCTGAAAGTTGCCAGTTTAGATCCTGTTACAATTTATCAGTTGGAGAATGACTTGCATAATTTTGCATAAATTTGACTCAGTTTTCTTGAGATATGAGGTCTTTATTAGTCACTTGCTTTAAAAACCAATGAAATATTCTTGAGAATTTTTCTAACACCAGGAATTTAGATATAATATTTCCCCCCCAAACCATGTAATAACCACAACTGAGAGCCATATTAGATATTTGGACATGGGATGGAGAAGTATGGAGAGACAGAACAGTTGAATTGGTCAGTGAATTATTGCCATTGGGTAAAAGTTGATATCTTTTCAGGGTCAAGTATGATACAAATTCAAAACAAGGTAATATGTATGCTACTTTGACTAATTAGAAGTTATTAAAGTTTCCACGATGCTTTGTGCTTCTAATAATAATGAGAAAAGTTATATTTAGTTGGTAATACTTCACTAATACTATGTATGGTTATTTTCAATTCAGTAAAGAACAACCATAATCCTGGTAACTAATTACTATTTCAAAAAAGTCAATATATAGTGAATTTGAGCTTATACATCAAAACCATTTCAGATTTACTGAATTTGAGACTGCAACAGATTCTCAAAAGAGAACTCAGGATCTGAAAAGATAAAATATTCTTTGGATACCTATCAGAAAAGCATAGTATTTGAGTTTGAAAATCCCTTGAGAATTCTCACAAATTACCTTTTTTGTCAGGATATTGAGTCTGTCAGATGCCAAAGTTGGATGAAATACTCATTTTCAATAAGAGAATTGAAAAGAGAAGCCACTTATCTTAAAGGACAGAAACCCTCTTTTAAGATTGGATATTTATTACAAGTCTAGATATCTACTGCCAATTCAAATAATATCTAATGTGAATATGATACAACAGTGAATTTGAGAACGTTCATGGCATTGACAACGCATTTTAGAAGAGAACTGATCAAATCTTCAGAGAATTTTCAGGATTAGAATCCATCATCTGGATAAGCAACCAATGCACTAAGAACAGACATATACTATATGGGATCACTTATGCCAAATTGATGTACCCCTTCACAAAATATTTCCTTGTAAAATAAAAGCAAATATTGTATTTAATTGTCTATCCTAATGATCTCCTCTGATCTGACTTTGACTAAACATTTAAGATTGTAAGATTGCTTCACTGTATGGCCAATTTAAGTCCACTGTAGCTGATAATATTCCAAGGTCAAAGAGCTGTAGATCAATTGATGATATCACCAGCTAGTTTAAAAATGTGTCTGATTCAAGGATCAAGTACATAAAAGAATCTGGGCATCAGAACATTGCCTTTTTCCTCAGTTCTTTAGAGACCTTTTATGATTACTTGAGCTTCTAATGCCACTCCCCCTTTCAGATTATTATCTCTTTCTCTGCAAAGGTTGTGTATTTATGCATTAGGTATCTATCAATTGTCTTCCTCATAAGGTTGTATTCTCCTTGAGGCAAAGAAACATATTTTTTGCCTCTCTTTGTATCCCCTACATTTAACATAAGGTTTCATGTATGGTAATATCTTAGTAAATGGTTATTTCTTACCTGATTAGTGCCACATTGAGCCTCTATCATGAGCTCAGATTAAAGAGTACAGATGAGAACAAATATGGCCAGTAGAGTCACTCTCTTCTTTTGAGTCAAGAACCATCTTCTTCATGAAGTCTTTTCTGATCCATCAAAGTGTTGTCCCTCCCAAACTATCTTGTATTTAGCTATGTTATGTCAAACACACATGATGTATGTATATATTTGTAGTCATTCATTTAAAATTTACGCCATGTATCTTTATATAGAAACTTGTTTCCCCCATTAGAAAGTAATCTCCTTGTAAGTAAGGACTGGTTTATTGATTTTGCTTGTATGTCTATGCCTAGCACAATACCTAACACATAGTAGAAGCTTAATAAATGCTTGCTGATTATATAGTAACCAAATAATTTTAATAGATGAAGAACAGTGGCATAACCATACTGATATCATAATAAGTAGGAAGGCAAATTGATACTAATAATTTGGGGATGAAATTGAAATCATGTAATATTTATTAGATTTATTTAAGTAGGTATTTTTCTAATGTACTTTTTTGCATTTTATTTTTTTAAATTACTAAATAAAAAGATAAATTTAGAATTACAAAAGAATTGAACTTATCCAATATTAAAAAAATTTAAAAGTTCATATATTGCTTTTACCCATTTCCTTTAAATCAGCAAGTAATAATTAAAATAAAACAGATATGTTTCTTATTCTTCAGGGAACTCAGTTTAAATTAAATTTTACCTATTAAATAATCATTTTTAATAAAAAATTTAAAAGGAAAGGCCACTAATCATTATGATGTACTAAAATTGATCCAAATATTAAGCAGAAGATTAAAAATTAAGTGGGTCGTATAAAAATGATTTTTGCAAAGATTTTAGAGCTTTCTGACAGATGTTAAAAATAATTCTAACTTTAAAGTATGATTCTTAATGGCAAGAGAAAGTTATAGTTCTAGGAAGTTTAATCATTTCGCACCGGCACTTGAAATATATCACTTATAAAGTATCCCTAATAGTCATCGTACATTGAAATCATTAAAGACTAAGCATGGTGACTCAGCTTTATCCTGTTCATCCTGAGAGGAGCCTATTACTTGCAGAAGCAGAAGAAAGTTATTTGATCTTGTCTCTAAGCAATTGTCTCAACTTTAAGATTTCCCTAAGGGAACAGTGAAAGCCATCACTGCTTCTTCTTCTTTTTTTTTTTTTACTTAGAAGATTCAGCATACATAGAGATATTTGGTAGAGTAAAAAGCTGAGGAAAATAAAAATGGAATCACCATTTTTGAAGTCATAAATAAACACTGCCCAATTAATAAATATTGTAAGGAATGAATGAGTAATTGTTCTTGTGTTTATGTGATAACAAGTGAGCCTGGTGAAAAGTGAAAAAAATCATCTGGATAAGACATTTAATATTAAATATATATATATGTATATATATTATATATATATTATATATATTTCCACATTTGCCCCAACAATTAAATACAAACTAATGTCAAAGAGAGAGATGACTGAGATGACTAATAATGGGAAGGGGGATTTATTGGATTAGTAAAAGCCCTAAGTAGGAGGTAGCTGTTCTTTAAAAACCCCCAAATCACCTCAGAGGTAGAGATGAAGGAGTGCATTCTAGGCCTTGATTAGTACATTATATACATATACACATACATATACATACATATACACACACACATATATGTGCATATATATATGCATGTGTATGCTAGCTAGATTATAGATTATGAAGGGCATGTCAGTTTGTACTCATAGGGTGCAGTGCATGGATAATTATATAGCAATGAAAACTGAGAAGAAGCAGTGGGGCAGGTAGGGAAAGCAAAGGAGATTGAGCAGCAGCAGGACACATAGGTGGGCTAAGAGAGAACTAGATATTTTAAAAACTCTTATTTCTGCTACTGCAGATTCTTTAAGATCTAGCTTATTGGACACACATAGGTAGTTTTCTCTTAATTTTTTTTTTAACTAAAAAGCTATTTCGATTAAATTTCCATATGCCAGGTAAAACATATTTTTACCAGGCTTTGGTATATGTAACCTATCCTATTGGACTCTGTTATCCCTATATTTTAGGCAGTGGTACAGAAATTCAAATCCCATTTTCATAAGTCATTTCTTTAATTAGCTATTCACCTTCTTTTACAAGGTAACAAGATGACAGGAGGTGACACAATACATAGAGCATTTGGTCTGGAGTAGAAATTTGGAACTCAAATCTGGGCTCAGAAACATGACCCTGGGCAAGTCCTTAGCTTTTGTCTGCTTCAGTTTCCTCAACTGAAAATGGGGATAATAACAACACCACCCTCACAGATTTGTTTTGAGGATCAAATGCTGAGGGAACTCAGTGTGATACATGTAGGCAATTTACAGACTTCAAGAATTACTTAGGGTGTTAAGAGTTTAAGTGACTTGTCTAAGGTCACACAGCCAGTATGTATCAGAGGAGATACGTTTTCATACCTCCAAGGACAATCCTCTATACAGTATGTTACTCTTCTGAGTATAAAAAGGCAGCTTAAAATGATGCAGTTGGGCTAATATTCATGACTAAGGTAGTATGTAGTCCTGCCACACTCTGCCCTAGTCAGAATTGGCTACAACATTGGCATCTTATGGATGCCACACTTTCAAAAGAGCCTTTGATAAACTGGAGGGCATACAAAAAAAGGCTTTCACAGTGATGGAGGGTCTATAAATCAGGCACTATTCGGGCCTGTCAATGAAACTTGGATATTTAGCTCGGAGAATAAAACGTTTGTGGCAGGAGTTGGGCTAGGTAGAGGCATCATCTAGGTCAAAAGGGTGATCCTGTAGAATAGGTTAGCTAGTTAGTCTTATTCTCCATGGTCCCAGAGAGGAAAACTAAGAACCATTCATGGAAGTTGCAAAGGGATAAATTTAGGTTTGATCTAAGGGAAACCTTCTAAACTTCCTAATTTCCAACAAATGGAATTAGTTACTTTAGAAAATAGTGGGCTCCATTGTAATGGAGGTCTTCAGATGACTTTTGTTTGTTATGGATTAAATTTATTTCAGAAAAAGATAGGAGTAGATCCCCTTTGAAGTGCTTTCTAACTCTAAAAGTCTGTGATTTTGAATATGTGAATATGAGGCTGACTATTCCCTAGTTCCATTGGACATTAGAGCTTCTTGCTAAATCTCTGAAAGTACTGATCTCTACCTAATACTTTGACCGAGATCCTCTATCAGATTTAGTCAATTCATACTATTTCTGGAACAAAGACTATACTCTAAAATCGACAGTATTTAGTATAAGGTCTTTCCCATATAATGAATGTTTATTGAATGACTGAAGGGTTAGATAAAATAATCTCTAAGGTCTCTTCTAAATACAAAAATCGATAGCTATAAGAAAATGAATGATTGACTAAATAATTATTATCTATATGCCTATTTTGTCCATTTTGACCAGTTTGTAATAAGTGAATAACTAGATTACAAATTATTGATGTTTTTCTGAGGAATTTCCAAACAAAGGTATAAGCTTTATATTAGCTAATTCAGTTGAAGTACCACATTATCTTTTGAGATTCTTTTTCATTGTCATCTCTAAGTAATCACTCTCTAAAATTTCCTTTAAAAGGTAACTTGTAAAGTTCTCTAGTTTTTTTTTTTTTTCATATTACACTTATTCGTCACCTATTAGAGAGAGCTGTTATTCCATGGCATGATAAATTAAAGAGTATGCTTGGAATAATTGGTATTTCCACAAATTCTGATAATTTCTGCCCTGCTGGAGTTACACTAAAAACTTGTACAATTATTTCTTTCCATGAAAAATAACAAAGAAATTACTTTCAGGTTGATCAATGCAATTCAATATACATCGATTCACAAGTATAGCATAGGGGAAAATTGATTTAAAAAGTAATTTTTGACTCATTGACTAAAAATATAACTATACATAACAGTAAAAACAAATCTTTATTTTCTTTAAGATTTTACACATTATGTTGATCAATTTTGATAGTAAAAATGAATATTTTCTCATGACAAACTAAGAAAGTAAAAATTAATACAGTTATTTCTCATATATTAGACTATTTTATCATCTTGCAAAAAATTTCTCTGTCTATAACCTGTAATAGAAATTGAATTGCCAGGAAAAAAAGGTAAGTAAAATCACTGCTCCTGTCTTTAAAAGAACATGTATAAACCTGGAAACTTCACTAGATTTGGTTTAAATTCCAGATCTCCTATTTACTACTAAACAGACCATGGGAAGTCATTCACTCTCTGTGGGCCTCAGTTTTCTTACCTATAAAATGAGTAGGGAGGGACTATTCGGCTTTATAATCTCTAAATTAACTTTCAACTCTACATTCTATTGTTCTAAATACTGGAAACTAAATCATACACTCCACCTGAATTTCCTACAAATGAAATATAGCCATAAGGATATAAGATGACTTTTACTTATATATCCTTTAATAAATATACTCTCAAGAAATTCACATTTGATATTCAATACTCATAAAGATATGAGATCTCATCTATTTGGGAATTTCTTATTTTTGCTATCCAATCCTGGTCATCTTGTGTGACTCTTGTTCTCGTACTCCCATAAATTCATCACCGGGGAAACTCTCCATATTAGAAGGTTTCTTCACTTTTTCCTGACATTGAGGAATGTCCATTACAGTATTGAAAATCAAGTATAAAATCTTGGCATGTTACCATATATAGTACTCTCATGAATTTTGACAGTTGGGTCTCAATAACTGGCAATTGTCTCACTAAGGAGTCTTTTGGCCCTTTCTGGAATTCAAAGTGGAGAAGTGGATAGTGGATAGTCCCTTGTGTAAAAATATTTGACAAGAGATTGATTGTCATACTTATTTTTGTCTCTATGCTCTCTTTTTGTTAAAAAAAGTAACAGAGATCTGAGTCAGTATAAAATAGAAAGCATAAATTGATTAATGTTCTAAAAATCCTGAAGAAAGTACAGAAATACACAGAGAGATTTCTGCTGCCATTATCCTCTGTGTGATACTCTGTCTGTTTCAAGGCAGGTGCATTCCAGATCTTGTTGCCATGCAGCAACACTGTCAGAATAATAGTATTGAAAATATGTACCTTAATGGAAAACTTGGGGTAGACAAAATTGAAATCATGGGTAGAAAGCTTGCAATCAGTGAAATTGCTTAAAAGCAAGCTAATCTACTTTTTTTCTCATATTCTAATTCAAACTCAACTCAGTAATGATCTTCACTCCCTATTTCAAATATAAATCTTGATGGACAAGCTCTAGAGAGTATCCATCCAAATGTATGGTGAGATCAGGGGAATAGATATTCTTCATTTACCTGGTCTTCCTCATGTGGATAGACAGGCAAAACTCTTTTAAATTATTACAGATCATTTCAGGAGATTCTGTAATGTTCTGGGGCCTGATGAAATGTACAGTGTCACTCACAAACAGAAAGAGGACCTCACCTTGCACAGGCATTCCTTTAACCTGGACTCTTCAGTGGATTTTCTTTATCTCATTGGTGAGTAACTTCAGTGAACACACATCTTTCTGCTTTATGCCTCACCTGAAATTTGCTATTAAAGGTTCATCTAACATGATTATTTTTGTTATTTTATTTTTTAAAGAATTTGTAATGACTTTGACTTAAAGATTATATCTTGTTATAAAAGTATATAAGTAGTATTTTCTTCTATTTTTATTCTTTCTATTTGTATATTGTTTAATTTTTATACATGCTTTTTTTTAAATTTTGAGTTTCAAATTTCTCCTTTCCTTGAGCCCTTCCCCCAAACAGTGAGAAGGCAATTTGATACCCATAATACATCTGAAGTCATGCAAATGATGTTTTATATTGGTAGAAAAAAAAGAATGAAAACATACTGTAATCTGTACTCAGGGTTCATCAGTTCTCTCTCTGGAGGAGGATAGAAATTTTAATTATAAGTTCTTTGGAACAGTCACAGGTATTTGTCAGAGTAGCTGTTTTTCACAGTTGATCATTGCTATATGTTGCTATTATTATGTATAATGTTCTCCCATTACTGCTAATTTCATTTTGCATTAGTTTATAAGTCCTTCCAGGTTTTTCTGAAACCACTCTCCTCCTCATGTTTTGTAGTACAGTAGTATTCTATCACAGCTACATATTATAACTTGTTCAACTATTCTCTATTTGATAGGCACTTCCTCAATTTGTAGTTCTTTGCTACCATAAAAAGAGCTGCTATAAATATTTTTGTACATATAGGTACTTTTTATTTATTTTTACTCTCTTTGAGATATGAACCTAGTACTGCTATTGTTGAGTCAACATTATGCACAGTTTTTACAGCCATTTAGACACAATTCCAAATTGTTCTCCAGAACGGTTGGCCAGTTTACAACTCCATCAACAGTACATTGATTTATCTATTTTTTCACATTTCCCTTAGCATTTCTTATATTATTTTTCTATTATGTTAGCCAAACTAATAAGTGTGGGATGATACCTAAGAATTCTTTTAATTTGTGTTTTATTAATCATTGATGATTTAGAGCATTTTTCATATGACTTGACAGTTTTTATTTTTTCCCAGAGAACTACTTGTTCATATCCTTTGACCATTTCTGAAAAATGGCCCTTATTTTCTACATTCAGCTCAGTTCCCTACATATTTGAGAAATGAGATCTTTATCAGAGAAAATTTACCTGAGTTTTCTTCCTTCCTACTTGTGTCTGCATTTTGTTTGTGCAGAAACCATATTTTAACTTCATGTAATAACAACTATTTTACCTCTCATCATCTTCTCTCTTATTTGTTCATAAATTCTTCCCATACCTGTATATATGACAATTACTTTTTCCTATATCCTCCTATTTTTTTATTGATATCACCCTTTTTTTCTAACTCATATATCCATTTTGACCTTAGGTGTGTATATAGTGGGAGATGCTGGTCTATGCCTATTTTCTGCCAGATTTCTTTCCAGTTTTCCAAGCAGTTTCAGTCAAATAGTGAGTTCTTTAATACAACGTGTAGATTTTTGAGTTTATCAAACACTAAGGGCTATGGTTATTTACTCCTGTGTATTATGTACCTTATCTGTTTTGCTGATTAGTCACTGTACTTCTTAGCCAGTATTAGATTTAAGCCATATAAAAAAATATTAACAATAAGAACTTATGTTCTCTACATCCTTCAACAAATAATAAACTGTTTAAAATGTGGTCTCTTACTGACAATGAATTGTGAAAGCTTACTTATTTTCTAACAATATTCTCATTAATTACAATTGGCTCATGTTTAGAAGACTCTCAAAAAGGTTGTATATGGATGGTAGAATCAGCACACTGTTCAATAATTACTACTGTTCTTTGGGCAACTATTTACTATTGATTATGTCCAAGATTTATTCAATGCCTTTGATTTATTTACCTTGTACAGATACCATATGTATATACATATATATATATATATTATATATATATGTATATACACACACACATAACTCTTTGACAGTTGTGTCTCTTACAAGATAGGTCTCCTCTCCTCTGCATATTATTGGCTCAATCCAGCAATTTTTCTCATCTTTTTTCTATTTGGTATTACTTAGAGTCTAGGTGTGATGGCTTCACTGTTCTTGTTAGAGAATACAACTTATAAACAAAAAATTTTAACATGGTTTTGAAGTCTAGAAAATAAGGGAGAGGGCCAGGAGGAGAAATAAAGCAAGTGCACATATTCCCTTCCTCATGGGTCTTGTAGTTCCTCCAGGAGGGACTTGCCAATGACAGAAACGAAGTAAGCTTTGGGGAGGAACATAACATGGAGAGTGGGCCACTGAGATAGTATGCTATTCCAGGCCAAAGGGTCCCCAGACATTAAAGGAAGATCTACGATGGAACAGGAATAGAGAAGGTGTAGGCTTAAAATCCATTAAGTAAGGAATAAGTTTGGAACGAGAATGAAATAGAGACTAATTCTGAGAGCTTCCTCTTCTTCTATTCTGGACATCACAAAATCCTCTAGCATCTTTTCTTATTATGTCAGTCTTCATTCTTTGATCACCTCTGGGAATTTTTGTTTTTGGCAAAACCACTTCCTCATCATGCACCATTGATACCATCTCCTCATGTCTTCTCTAGCAGATTGTCCCAAATTTTTTATTTCCCCTTTCAGTGTTCAATCTATAGCTATTTGTTTTGTTTTTTTTTTTGTCAATTCCTAGAAACAAATCTAGGATTCTTACACCCTTATTTAAAACAAAACAAAAAAACACCTCATTTTTTTGCTAATAGCCATTCCACTATTATCTTTTTCTCTTTTCCCTTTCTCTCCCAAACTCCTATAAATAATCTGTCTACAACCCTTGCATATACTTCCTATCTTCTTATTCATTCTCCAGTACTTTTTAATATGATTACTCAACTACAAGTGTTCTCCTAAAGTTATCTGTGATCTCTTAATAAGAAGAAATTTGTTTCTTCAAACCTTTTGCACTTTGCTATTACACTGTTAGTCATCTACTTTTCCTAGATTATGCTTTCTTTATGGAATTTCATGGCATTATTCTTTCTTGGTTCTTCTATTCCCAGTGTCACCTTTCCTTTTCAGGCTCCTTTTCTAGCTCATCATACATATCACGGTCACTAAATATTGGCTTTTCCCAAGCCTTTATCCTGGCCCCTATTTCCTTCACTCTTTATAATTTGTCTTTGTTGATCACCTCATTAGCTTCTATGACTTTAATTTTCATCTCTGAGTCAATAACTGTCCGATCTATCTAGTCCCTCTCTTTGATGAGCTTCAATTTCATATAACAAAGTTCCCATCAGACATTTCAAATGGGATTTCCTAGAGAAAAATCAAACTCAATGAGTCTAAAACATCCCTGAGCTTTCTATTTATTAAGCTTCACCTTTTTTTCATGGAAGTCACCAATCACCTCTCTTTCAGTGTCCCTGATTAGTAACCTTTGGATTATTCTTAAATCTAGACAAGAGCATCAGAAGGCAGAAATGAGAAAGGAAAGCATGTCATTAATGTTGAACAGTCACTGAAAATGTTCAGAGTAGTGAGATGGAGTGTCTTCTTATTCGAATGTTTTTGAGTTAATTCTCATTCAGGATCAGATGTCCTAGGATCCAGCTTATAAACTTTAAACTCTAAAATAATCTGAGTTATTATGAAATTGAGTTAAGAAAAATTCACATTTTAGATCCCTAAATCTGTCCTCACAATATAACAGGACTTTTAAAAATTTAAATATATAAAAATTTCTATATCCAATAATTGATTAGAGAAATTTCCACAAGTCTCAAAATAATTAAAATCTTAGATCTATTTTGGCAAAATAATGAATCATAAAAATGTCTGATTTTTCAGTGGTTTTCAGATTCAAATTAGCCTTGGTACAATTAATCACTGGCTGCATAGCATTTCTCAGGATTATAGTTAATATAAACATTATGGTGAAGTCAGATTGTACTATAGCAATAGTATGCCACAAATGAACAAGGTTTAACAGAGAGAAGTTAGATGCAAAAGCATTCTTTAAGAATGAAAGTACTGGAGAAGAAATTTTGACAGCATGAAACATAGTCCAGAAATAATAATGAGACTTTTTTCCCCCTGGATGATATTGTTATTGCCACAATTTATTACTTTCCAAAAAGATAGTTTTGTGTCTCTATGGATTTCAGAGTCCTCCCTGCAATTTGTTCAGTTGCCAGTGTATGATAAGCATGCAATCAATTAAATGTTGAGTGTCTAATTTGAATTGTGAGGCAAGATGAAATCAATGACTGCACAACATTATTTCATAATTTCAATTGTGGTCAGGGCTGTTCTTTGCTTCTCCACTTATAAGTGTGAAGGGTTAATGCATGTTTTGTTTCTTCTATCAAACAGATTATCACCACCATCCTTAATGAAAGAATAAGTGAATAAGACTATCATAAAATCAGAAATTAATGTGTCCTCTGTGATGCTGGTGATGCTGTTTTGTTGTCATGGAGTAAGTGGTAGAGATCATTTCTTTTTATCCAGACAAATAGAGGCCGCTTAATTTGAAAACAATGTTTTGTTCACTTTTATTATTTCCCGGACTTCATGGTGCTCATCATTAAGTTTTATAAGAGTTCGTTTGTTAGTTTTCATTAACTTTTGTGAATGGGCCAAAGAGCCTTGGAAAATCCCAGTGAAGTCATCACAACCTCTATGTATAAGACATAAACAATTGAGTCAAAAGCATCCAGGAGTTTTAGGCTCTCCATCATGACTAAAGTCATTGCATGTTTCCAGTGTTTCAGTTTTCCAAGTCCTCCATGTATAACCCTCTGCACAAACTGTCCTCTCAATCTAAGAATACTATCCTCCTTCCTATTTTTAATGTTCGTGGTTTTGCTAAAAAAACAAAAACTCCTTAGTCTTAGAATTCAAGGCTTACTGTGGCCCACATCCCATGGGAAATCTTCTATGACACCTCAAATTACTAAAGCTCTCTCTCTTCTAATTATCATGCATTGCATATACTTGTATCTGTTTATGTGTTATACCCTAACCCACATAAAAACCAGTTCCTTGAAGGCCAGACATTGTTTTTCTAGTTTTTGTTTCTATCCACAGCACATGGTACAGTTCCATATACATAGTGGGTGCTTACCAATGTGTCATGGATGGGATAAGATGGGATGGGATTCGAAGGATAGATGCTTCTCCCTCAG
Source organism: Bettongia penicillata ogilbyi (assembly GCA_023548195.1). Lineage (NCBI taxonomy): Eukaryota > Metazoa > Chordata > Mammalia > Diprotodontia > Potoroidae > Bettongia > Bettongia penicillata. Next base: position 550,217 of record JAJHZJ010000320.1, read on the forward strand.
TAAAAAGTGAGGCATAGTCTAATTAGATCATCATCGACAATGTAGTTAGAGAGATTCTCACTAAATGAAATCATGCAATCAATTGTTTATTATCTAGAAAATAATTTCAAGGATCATTTTTTAAGAGTCATTAAACAATGTGAAAGGCTAAAACCTTTTTTCCTTGGTATGATTTTCTAATAGTAGGTACAAGAAAAACTTAAGAATTACAATCCTAGATGAATGTTTAACCATCTGAAACTGACACTAGTATTTTATTAGTGCCCACTGAACCTTGCAACCTGCATAATACAAGTGGTCCCTAAAATCACTTGACTCTGAATAGCCACAGATTCACGGAGACTAGTATGTTACCAAGAGCCCAATTTCCCATCAGTTGCTACTGTCTCTAGTATATATGACAAGTCATATATCAAATCTTCCCATACTATCTTTCTCAGAGGGAAACACACAAACTCACACAAAGTACTTGAGACAAGGAAGATGTTGAGATAAAAAGCATAAATACTCTGGTGAATTACTTTGGATATTAATTAGAATTCTAGGTGTAGATTTACCTTTCTTTAAAATGCAAATGTTGAGTTGCAAAAATCATTACCTAATAAACTAGTTCTATCCTGTGGATAAGGCATTGAACCTGCAGGCGGGAAGACCTGAGTTCAAATCTGACCTCAAATACTTAGCAGTTTTATATGACCTTGAACAGGTAATTTAATTTCTGTTTAATCATCAATAAAATGAAGATAATAATAGTATCTATCTCCCAGGGTTGTGGTGACAATAAAATTAAACAATATTTGTAAAATGATTTGGTTGTTCTGTCATTTTCAGTCATGTCCAACTCTTTGTGACCCTACTTGGAGTTTTCTTGGCAAAGATACTAGAGTGAATTACCACTTCCTTCTCTAGCTCATTTACAGAGGAGATAACTAACGCAAACAGAGTTGTCACTTGGCCAGGGTTACACAAGTAATAAGTAGCTAAAGCCAGATTTCTACCATTGGGGATGAGTTGTCCTGACTCCAGGACCAGCACTTTATCCACTGCATCACCTAGATGCCCTATAAAATGATTTGAAAATGTTAGAAGTTCCATAAAAACCTTAAAAAGTGTTATATAAATATAATCTATTATTATTACTTAATTGATTTTTGATAGAGTAAGAAGATAATGAAAAGACAGTATGGTGCAGTGCCAAGAGTTATGTTCTGGAAACTAGGGGAGCCCAGGGTCAAAACCTGGCTGACATTTTCTAGTACTGTGAATAAGAACAAGTTATTTAATAAACTCCTGTCTTTTCATCTTTAAAATGAATATAATAATACTTGTGGTGCTTACAAAATCATCCTGAAAAACAAAGGACAAAATATTGCATAGAAATAATACATTACTTTTAATGTGGTATCAGAAGTTCCCCCTGTGCAACTGATTTCTACCTGTCACTTCTTCTCCTTCTCTCTCTCTGTTCCCATCTCTGTCCTCTTCTTTCTCTTTCCCTCACCTTTCCCTCTCTATCCTCTCTCTCTTTTTTCTTTCTTTCTCTCACAAACACAAACAGACATACACAACCACATACATACACACTCCATCACTTGTGATAGGAGGGTGATTAATGGCAATTGCTTGAAACTTACTCTTGTCAATGTTGGCTCAGAGAGGAAATAACATACACAATCAGTTGAATATAGAAATTTGTCTTACCAGACAGGAAAGTAGGAGAAGAGGAAACTAAGTAAAGGGGTAGGGACTGATAGAAGAGATGGCAGACTGGGGTAGGCAATAGACAGAAGTAGAACATTGCTGAGGAAGGGAAAAGGTGAAAGGAGAGATAGGACAAAGAGGAGGAAAAATAGGCTGGAAGGAAATACACAGTAACCATAACTGTGAATGTGAATGGGATGAACTTTCCCATAAAATGGAAGGAGTTAGGAGAGTGGATCAAAACCAGAATCCTCATTTCTCAAATATATAAAGAGCTGAGTCAAATTTATAAGAATGTAAGTTGTTCCCTAACTGATAAATGGTCAAAGGATATGAACAGGTAGTTTTCAGATGAAGAAATCAAAGCTTTCTATAGCTATATGAAGAAGCTCTCTAAATCACTTTTGATTAGAGAAATGCAGATTAAAACAACTCTGATGTATAACATCTCACACCTATCATATTGGCTAATATGACAAAACAGGAAAATATTGGGTACTGGAGGGGATGTGGGAAAACTGGGACACCAATGCAGTTTGTGGGTCTGTGAACTGATCCAAATATTCTGGAGAGCAATTTGGAACTATGTGCAAAGGTCAACAAACTGAGCATACCTTTTGATACAACTAGTCCACTACTAGGTATATATCCCTAAGAAATCATAAAACAGGAAACAGAGCTACTTGTGGAAAAATATTTATAGCAACCCTTTCCATGGTGGCAAAATATTGGAAATCAAGGGGATGCCCATCAACAGGGAAAGGACTGATAAAGCTGCAGTATATGAATGTAATGGAATGCTATTGCTCAATAAGAAATTCTGCACAGAAAATTTTCAGAAAAAAAAAGTTGGAAAGACCTGTATGAACTGGGGCAAAGTGAAATGAGCAGAACCAGGAAAACACTGTACACAGCATCAGCAACAATGTGTGATGATAAGCTACGAATAACTCAACTCTTCTCAGCAGCACAATGATCTAAGTACAAAGGACTCACAAAGAAAAATGCTATCCATATCTAAATAAAGAACTGATGGAGTCTGAATGCAGATCAGAATATACCTTTTTCACTTTATTCTTTTCTGTGTTTTTTTCCTTTTGATATATTTCTTCTTTCATAACTATGACTAATATGTGAATATGTTTATGTGATAGCACATGCATAAAATGTATCAAATTGCCTACCATTTTAGGAAGAGGACAGGGAGGGAGAGAAGGAGAATAATTGGAACTCAAAATTTTGTAAAAATGAATGCTAAAATTTGCCTTGATATGTAATTGGGGGAAAATAAAATACTAAAAATATATAAGAATAAAATTTTAAAAAGGTTGGAAGTTGTTAACTAAACAGAATGAATCAAGAGGAAGAAATAAAAACTCTTTATTCTAGCTCACTTATATAGAAAGCAGAAAGCTTCCTATAAATTGAGGACTCTAAATGTACTTGTTCAGAAACTTGGCATTATGAAGGTACTTATTAAAGTAATGAACAATAACAGTGCAAATCTCTAGATCATTTATTGAGTAGAATAAAATGAGATAAAAATTAAATTCATACATTTATTATTTTTTCTGTAGAAACCAAAACTGTAGGGGGAAAAGACAGAAAACATCAGAAGTTATTCAAACACAATAATCATCCTTGTTTAATGTGTCTTTACTCATTACAAAAGATCTATTATTGTGTTTGTTACAGCTATTACAAAGCTCCAGATCATTCAGATGACATGATTTCCCTCAATGCCTGCCTTCTTTGTCTGAAAACTTCAAACATTCAGTTTATTAATGTATGTCTTGCTCTTTGGAGGAGATAACACTGCTTTCAGCTTCAAATTATGGGTCCAATCTATCTTATGGATTGGTCTACTTCATAGAATCATAAGAATTCAAGAATAAAAGAAGGCTTACAGATCATGAAGGATAACACCCTCCCTCTACAATGTAGTGGATGAAAATACCAGAGATTCAGGGAAATCATGACTTTACAAAGTTCTCACTAAGAAAACTGAGGATCTCTCTAATACCGAGGAGATGGTGTTATAGGTTCAAGTTAACTGAGTTCAGCCTTGTTGAACATTACCTCCAAAGAGAAGGAAAATTGTTATCTCTTGATATTTATGTCACCATCACAGAATCTCAGGGGAAATTATTTAGAGCTCAGGTATAGCTCAGGTTCTTTCCTAAAGGACCTATTAGGGTCCCTTCTGAAATGCAATCAATATACATAGTAGATGAAATATAGAAGAACCATTTATTTCCCTTACCACAAAGAAAACCTTAAAACCCAAAAAATTTATAAGTAAGCAATATTAAAAAAAAAACATTAAAAAGGTTGCAGTAACTCCTATGATACTTACCTGGGGGATTGATACTCAAAATGCTAAAAGCATACAAACAAAAATGCTGTTTACATGACTATTAGACAGCTAATTCACCTTCACTTTGGTTTGGTAGCATATAAGCAACTCCTTCAAGGTCAACATTTTGTGGCAAGACAGTAAATGGCTTTAGTTCACTTTTTTTTTTCACAATGATCCTCTTCCTCTGGGGAAGAAGGGATGCTACATCCTGAAAGCAGCATTTTGAACTTCTCAGTACTCATTGCTTTTCCAGTTTACAAGGCAGCTGCTAGAGCTGGAAAAGAATCTGAAAATGGCTGTTCATTGAGTTATGGTGAGAAAAAGAAACAAAGCAGAAGAGGTGGACTGATCTTGAGAATCATTCTTTTTTTGCTTCCATGGGTTTAGATATTGAGTTGAGGATTAGAGGAAAGGATTAGAACCCTCATGGGAGATTCTATATAAAGTTTTGGAATCCTAAGCCACATAGAAAGAAGAAAGGACTTAGGGGATTTATGTTTGTCTCCATCTATGGATAGAGACAAAGATATGGATTTGATCTTGTGACTTTGGACAGGTCACTTAAACTCTCGGTACTCTGGGCACCTACCTAAGACTCAGGGTTGCCAACCAGAATTGTAATAGGGAATATCCTCATTTGGGAACCCCCTAATCCTTTGAAATCACAGTTTTAGTCCCTATACATTAAGAAATTGAGTATGGTGCACTGTGCTAGATACAGCATAGAGCTGAACTGAAGATACTCTCTCTTCTCAAACAGCATACGTACTTTTTGCACTAAAGAAAATTCACAGTAGGCATCTTGAACATAAAACATTTTGTAAAGTTTTGATCTTTGCGTAAATGTCATTTGTTAATATCAGAGACAGGAAGATTAGTAAAGAGACTGTTGCACCATATCATATGTGACCTATGGGTTTGGATATGTAAGATAAGAAAGGGCAATCTAATGGCTATTTGGACATAGGCAAAGAAGGGGATGAAAGAATGAAGGAGAACTGCAGAAGCCCAAGCTGGAGGATTCTGAAGAGAAAGATTTTTTTTTAATAGCCAATGGCTTTCCCCTCAATTTTCTAATGAGAGAGATTCCCTGCTCTCCATGCAGGAGAAAGAGAAGGGGAGAGCAACAGCTGTGGGAGGCTCAGGCAGCCCCCATTGACCTTTGTGTTGCTGTAGTACCTGCTTCTTATCCTCAGCAACCAAAGCTGGCAGCAGCAAAGTACAAGTAAGGCAGATTCAACAGAGCTATGGAGGAAAAAGACATCCTTAGGTATAGATGAACACTGAAGATGGCAGTGACAAACAGGCACTAATTTGGAATGAGTTTCAATGGGTAGATTTTGATAAATGTCAGCCACTGGTGAGATGAGACTGGGACTATAATCCCAATCCATGTAATCTTCCCCCTCTTTTTTTAAACAAATGTATCCCCATGGATTCAAAATCTGCAGTCCCTTCCATTGGCTGTTTCCCATGCTGTTCTTTCTGCTTGGATACTCATCAATTACAGGTTGTAGCTTATACTGCTATTAACACTTTGAGAAAATGCCTTGGTTTGGTCTTGGATTTAGTTTCTGCTTTGGACACTGCATTTTTCTAGGATCTTCCTGGTTCTTCATTTTCTGTTCCCAGCTTGGGATGGGACAGATCAGGAGCAAAATGACCTGATCAAGTCAATAAGAGAAAAGTAGAAGTCTGACATTGTTTTTTTCATCTTGGAACTTAGGTTCATTTATTGTTCAGGAAAGGCACTGAACAAGAAAAAATGAAAGGTCTCTCTCTTCCTAGAGAAAGATAATCCATAACTTTGAGAAATAACACCTCCCTATCTTTGTCTTTGACACAATATGCTAAATACTTACAAATAATAAGTAACTGTTATTGTAAGTTTTATTAATTTAATCAATATAAAACTTGATTATTAATATAAATATTAATCACAAGCTTATAGTTTTTACTGTAATAAATTTGATTTTAAAACTTGTATATGAAAAAAATTTTAAGGAAAAAGTAGAACTCTTCATCAGTTTATCAAGAATAATTTTACTTATATCATTTTTCTCTCCTAATTCCTGAAATAAACATTCTGAAACATTCTGAATTTTAGATGATTAAAATATGTTGGGCTCTCATAACTTAAAAATGACTTCATTTTTAAAACATTCCCACAGCATGAAATTTCTCTGAAATGGAATAATCACTTGGCCTACTTGTGACAAGTGTTTTAAATGACAGATATTCATCTCCAAAAAGGACATACTGAGATATGCCCTGGTTGTGAAGAAAGGGTATCTACTTAACTCTTGAAGCATCCACTCTGAGTATTAACTAGAATACATTCTAACATTCACTCCAACAAATGAAAGGACAAAAATAGTGTGACTGCAGGGTAATATGGGCATCTCTCAAGGCACTAAAATATGATTTTTTAAAAAATTGTCTATTGTTAATATCATTCCATTTTTCACTATATATATATATATATATATATATATATATATATATATATATATATATATATATATATATATATTTTACTTATCCTGGTACAATGCATAGCATTCCATCTCTGCTCACATGCCTAGGCCTTCCCTCATTACTTGGGATGTATGGAATATTCTGGGAAGACTAGTACCTGTGGTGTGGGGTCTTGCTAAGCCCTTTATCGGGCTGCCCATCCACCTCTGGCATTCACATTCACTCAAATCTTAGTTTGGCTCCAAGAAATTATAGCATATGCAGGGACCACACCCCAGTAAACTGTCTTAGCAGACCAGAAAAATCACATTGAACGTAACTGACAGCTCTCAAACCTGTCAGTGAATTAGGAGGACATTTACTCCAAGTATGTAAACACTTTCCAGATGAAATGAACAGATGAGAACAATTTGTTCCAAAGGCCATGAAAGCAGCTGAAACAGGCACTATGGAATACTTAGAGGTTGCTCAGGCACCAGAAAAACCAAGATCAACCACTGTGTCCTGGACCCATCACCAGTCATCTGGACAAATTTTGCCCTGCCACAGGACTTTGATGACTTGAGGAAAGAGAATCAGGCTGACGACTTTGAACAACTCTGCCTCACTTAAGTCCAATTTACCTGCAAGTCAAGACACCATCTGTGATGTCACTGGTCCTTTTTGAAAAATGATGAACAACAAAACCATCATTCCTAGAGTTTTAGTTTCTTTCATGTCTCAGGGTCAAGCAGTACCTCCAACATGACACTTTTCCTGATCCCTTCCACAGGAAAGGAAAATTAATATGTGTATGTGTTTGCCTAAACAAAAACTTGTCTACATATGTGTTGTTTTCCCCAACAGAATATATTGTCCTTGAAGTTGACAGATGTTTCATTTGATTTTGTTTTATTACATTTCTAGCTCTTAACAAAGTGCCTGGTATGTAGTACTTAGTAAATTCTTATTCTGGTTGAATAAAGGAAAGAATGAATGAATGGAGACTTTTGACAGTGGGCTTAGAATGATCTATACTCACCGCATTATAGAATCATGAAATTTAAGATTGGAAGAAACTCCCAAGATGACCACATCTAACTAAATAGGAGTGAGTTCTTCAATCTTCTGATATGTTATCATGTGCTTTTTGAAATTTCAGTAAATCTGATCTTACCTTTTTCTAAACATATTTCTTGGGTGACTAGAAATTTATTTGCAAACTTTGATTTTGTCTAGCTGTATAACTCTATCAATTGAACAACTAAAACTTATTTAATGACTACTCTGTGTCAGAAACTTTAAAAGCACCTAAGGATGCAAAATTAATAAACAGAGAGATAGATGTCTGTAAATTTGCACATCTGTGAAAGCAAGCACCCCAACATACATGAGAGGGCTTGCAGTCACAGGTTTTTACATCTGCATTTCTAAAAGAAAAGGCAACTTTTGTGGGGTCAACAATCACTTTAATCAAGTACATAGATATCATTCACTTAGTCCAGGGGAAAAAAAGTCAGAACTCTGAACTTCAGAGAAAATACAGAGAAACAAAGATCAACCAACAGACAAGACTTCCAACTGTCTGACCATACATCACCGATCAACAGATAGATAACTGTCTAATCATATATACATAGTTACCAGAGAGAGAAGCACCAACATCTGGGTTTTCAAAGCCAGGGCCTCCTTAGTGGCTGCCCAGAATCTCATCTGGCCAAAGAAACACTTCCATTGAGCAAGCCCTAATGTGAAACTTCCCCTCAGAGTATTTATGCATTTTACAGAACCAGAAGGCATCCAACCCTTGAGAATCAGTATCTTATTAACAAAAGGTATAGGCCTTCCTACAAATCTCCCCTAATCAAACTCCCATTAATGAACAGACTCATTAATAGGTGGGGGAAGATCTTTAATTTCATTATTATAACAACATCTCACATTTCTTTTGATCAACTCTGCTTTATTTATAGAATACAGCACCTTTGATGCAGACATGACAAACGAAGTTGTCCTTTGCTAGTGTTTCTTATGTCATGCAATTTATTACAAAGTAATTCAGAGAGACCTGGAGAGTATCCTTGTATTGTTTCTTCTAACCTCCATGTAAATTCCTTCTTTTCATGAGTTCTTTGTAAAATAGTTAAATGTATCTTTGGCAGATAAGCCCTCATGACAATTATATACAATATTGAAGAACTTCTCCAGGAAACCAAATTTTAACAAAATTTTCTAATATATCATCTGTCTATCTATCTATCTATCTATCTATCTTTCTATCTATCTACCTACATCAATCATATATATATACATATATACATATATATACATATATGTATGTGTGTTCATTCAATTAGAAGACTTATATGAATATATATATATGTGTGTGTGTGTGTGTGTCTGTGTGTGTGTGTGTGTATTTTGCATAGGAGTAGCATTCCCCCAGGTGTAGTTTTCATAAGAAATCAGATCTATCTCCACACCATGATATAGCCTCATTGCAAGAGTTTAATGGAGAAACAGCCTTGATATTATGAAAAATGTATTGTTATTATCCTGGAGAAGCAGCACAAAATGTTGAGAATCTGTATTCTGTATTGTCCTAAATCAAATTACACAGTCTTCAAATAGAGGTTATAAGCCAGACAGCCAGAAATGTAGACTTTGTGACCATCCTGAGAAATGATGCTTTTCTCAGCTTCTTGCCATGAAGGTGCCTTTATATCTAGACCTAGAAAGCAATAAGTATATATATCATATAGTCTC